>KK112683.1:35276-125027 GCA_000611955.2 Stegodyphus mimosarum
CTCCATCATTAAATTCAAAACCCTCTAATTAAATACTCAACCGAATAAACTGCATTTACTCAATCATATATATTGCATTCTGTTGAGAACTACAGAAAATTAAAAGTTTAAGTAAAGGTTTAAATCATAAAAATAGTTTAGACTGTAGATTTACTTACTGGATTCTTACAATACGAGCATGCACATTGCAAACAATGATTTTACCACGCCAGTTAAACTTTACCACCATTCTTATTTGCTTAACGTGTAAATTAATTCCTCAATCATATATATTGCATTCTGTTGAGAACTACAGAAAATTAAAAGTTTAAGTAAAGGTTTAAATCATAAAAATAGTTTAGACTGTAGATTTACTTACTGGATTCTTACAATACGAGCATGCACATTGCAAACAATGATTTTACCACGCCAGTTAAACTTTACCACCATTCTTATTTGCTTAACGTGTAAATTAATTCTTTACATTTCACGTATTTCAAAAATCCGGTTGCATATATAACAAAGCTAATGTACTTGGTATTATAATGCTAACATACTATCTTTTAAAATAAAAATTAACTAGTTGTTGATTCGCTGAAGCCAGTCAATAACATGCAATTAAACGTGTTATCTGGTTTTATAGGCACAGTGGTTCATGTGTGATATCCAAATGTGATAAATCTGTTTATCACATTTAGTAATTATTTAGTTCCAAGCTGTAATTATTTACTTCCATTCCATTTGTAATAATTTAGTTCCAAGCTGTATGAATCATATCTGGTCAGGCCTTCTGTTTGGGTTTCCAAGGAAAGAAATTGTAAAGACTTGCTAAGAGTCAGAATAGTGAAGTTTCTGGTTAGTAATACTCGCATATCATAAATTATTTCACACAATATGCCATAGGTAATAGACAGATTTATTTTCCTACTTCATTAAAACTGCAAAGACATTTTTATCCAGTCTGCAACTAAGAATTTAGAATATGTTTTCAGTCTAGCAGATATGATCAACAACGAATCTCTAGGAGAAGAAGCGTTGAAACAATTGTATACTTAGCGTGAGATATTTTTGTTTCGCAATTAATCATTAGAATAGAACGCTAAAACTCGCCATATCACCCGGTAAGCCAGCTCTCCACGAATTCTTTAAGGAAAAAGAATGCAGATTAAAAAATCAAAACTAACCTTTTAAGTTTCGACCGGAGTTATTTTTGAATTCAGAAAATTGAAGTCTCAGAAATTGCTTATTCGCTTTGTGTCTTATTGAACAATAATTTGCATATCTAAAATGTATTTTTTATTCCTGAGAACGCTAATAAATGTTACATGGTTTCTATAAATTGTTTCTTACTCTGAACGAAGTTGAAATATCTTCATTTTTTCTGATGCGTATTATGAGACTCAAAATCACTGCGTTTTGTCAGCATTATATAAGATAAGAAGTTACGTTTTTAACTTCAAAGACGTAAATATGAAGAACAGCCGATTCAAAATTGATACAAATAGTATTTTCATATAAAGCAGCGGCAACAGAAGCAATCATAATTTGCTAGCGATATTCCAAATTGTCGGAAGCTACTGCTTTTCTGTTACTGAGCTTTATGTTGTTATTTTATGTTTTAATCTACGGATTTGAATAAGCTGCAATGATTAATGTCATTTCCTTTTGTTTATTAACTTATTTTTTGCTCGCCTGTCAGAGTGTTATTTTACGTAAGTGTACTCCTGCCAATGCAATCTAATTTCTGCAGTTGAAATGTGATTGCCTGTATGTGATGTGTATAATCGTTAATGCTAATACATTTTTCTAATTCAATGTTTAAATTATAATCCACTTGGTATGGAGTTACTGCATCGGGTTATAGCCCCAGTTCTTGGAAGAAGTCTTTCGAATAATGTATAGAATTGGCAAGAGGCAATATGAATTAAAAACCTACTGATGAGTGACTACTTCCGTTTCTTCCTCCTTCCCTGATAATTGCGAGTAGTGCCGGTATGGATCTAAAATCGGACGTTCATCGAAAACCTGAATGCCTCGATTTAATATACATGGAAATTCAAAACTGAACTTTTGCTGATTAAGGAGCATTTACCGAACGGTATTAATACAGAACCTCCATCTCGAGTAACAGCAAAGTGCATTACGAAAGACCGAAGCACTAAAACAACTATACAACTTTTATTTGAGGAACACAAATAAGGACGTATTCGAAAGTGTAGACTGTGAAAGGAAATATGATTTACATTTAAAAGAAAAGATTACCCGAAAAGTCAGCGCTATCTCAAAAAGTTGGACTTGTTATGTAATTAATTACGAAAGAATTGTGTAATTTTAGAAAGAGTTGTGTGATTAATTACAAAAGAGTTGCGTAAATTACAGTACAACAATAAAGAACAAATGAGCAATCATCTAGTGAAAATGGAACCTACTGTGGATCAACTATCAGCAGTAGGTGAGGAAATTTCAGATCCTATGCATTTATTTTAAGTAGCTTGCGGAAAACTATCCTACGTTAATAAGACCTTCAGAAGCAAGGCCGGAAGCAGATTTAACTGTTGAATTGGTTAAGAATGAATTGCTGAAAAAGTACTGTTGATTAACAAGATTAAAACAAGATTAAAGAATCAAAACATGATTAAAGAATCTGGTGTAGTTAGCAAGAATAAAGCTTTAAAACCACGTTCGTCTTCCACGCGTAACATTTTAAGTGACAAAGTATCAACTTGCTTCTTTTGCAAGAAATTAGGGCACTTATAGACCCGATTGTAACAAAAAGGCAAAATGGAACCTGAAGCATTGTAATGTCCTTCGCTACTTTGTACATGATAAAATTTCAAAAAGGCTAGTGAACTAAGCAGCGACTTATCGCTGAGTTCACATACTTATAACATAGACTCGAGAAGGGTTAAAATACCCTTTTATTCACTCAATGAAATAATAACAGTTCGCCCCTTCTTGGGCTTACAGGCACGCCTCCATTCGGGCTTTTAAATCAGGATAAGAAAATAAGAAACTAATCTAATACTAATTAAAATAGACTTAGCCGAAGCTAGAAACAAATATCTAACGTAGTTGGCCCATAATTTAAACTAATGGGTGGTTATCAATAGGCACGTACAATACGACCGAGCGTAATGGATTCAAGAATGAGTTAGCCAGAAGGCAAAAATGCGCCACTAAGGATTTCCAAGCACACTCTTCCGAAGTAAGTTGAACTTCCTTTAAATGCTACTTCTAACCCATTTGCATTCAACGCTATTCTAAAAACTCATTCTGGTAGGGAATCGTAAGTGGGAAACAAGAATTGAAAGGAAATGGTTTCAAAATTAAAAATAACTCTTATAAAATTAACATACACCTTACAGCGTAATCAAGCAACAACTCAGTGCAGGTTATCAATTCAAAAGACATTAAGTGCGGCAAGTTTCTAATTAAAACAAGCCTTCCAAACAAGTAGTCACAAAGCAACTACTTGAAAGTTTGAGTCGTTGCAGACATCAATACACCGTATGCGTGTGTAGACGGTGCTGTGCAATACACTCAGTTTACGTGATGTCATAGCACGATCCAACACAGCAATGAAAACAAGATGTCTAAAATGGGGGATTTTGGAAAGTTTGGACCTTCGAGATCCCGCATGTCACTTTGTGTGGCTTCCTGTACTTAATAACTCAAATTCATAACTGTCATTGAACCTTGAATAACACGAAAAGCTTTGAGAGGTAGATAATCTTCAGTTGCAGTAGATTATAATGCGCTCCCCTTAGAAATCTGAAACGTGCTTTTGTGAGTTTCTCATTTTTGCACAGCCTCCAACACGAGAAACATCCGAGTAAATGCGGATGTCTTAAAGGAAAATGGGCAATTCACTCAGAATTGTTCCAAAGTGATACCACTCTTGTCAGTAATATGCGCATGCCATGAAATACTAATCGTCTCCGTATCCCAGCCTATTCAAACTTTCATGTAAATTTCAAGTTTGTATTGCGCTTTCATTATGGTACACCAATTTTAATGCCAGAAGTGTATTTGCCAGTTCATTATATTAAATTTCCGAATTATATTAGTAAAACGTTAGACGGTCTAAATCTGCATTCGATACTTAATAATTTTGACCTTAATATGAATTAGTATTTGTGCTATCACTTAAATAATTATTGACTATTGTAAGGATATTATTAAACCCAAACTGATAAACATGTACGTAAATGAATATGTATATGTTAGAGCGTAAATTTAAAATGCATTTAATTTCAATTCGAACTTAATAGATGATCAAACTAAAGATTTTCTAGCATCGATCCTCTAAATTAAATTAACTATACGCGATAAAATAAACTTTATATAAAAATTAATAATGTAAGATTATATTTTGTTTAGATATTAATTATCAGGATTATGAAACAAACGACACAAGAGAGAAAGAAAAAGTAAAAAAAGAAAGTACTGAACTTTACTTTTCAATGAAACTGAAAATTAAGAAAAAGCTTTATTAGCCATAAATATAAAGAAAATTTTATTAAATAGAAATGATTATTTTAGAAATTAAAAAATTCCATCAAAGGTGAACGTTAAAAAATCAGAATGACCGTATCACTCTTTTAAAATCGCAGTTTCAATGCTTAAAAAAAGATATTGCAATAAATGTAGAAAATGCATACCAATAGAAAACGGAATAAAGTATTCAGGCTTAATAACTTTTTTTCCATCTTCACTCAAAAATCTTTCAGGTCGGAAGACTTCAGTATCCTTTCCCCAGAGTTTCTCATCGTGATGAATTGCATATATGACGGCAAGAACCCGAGAATGTTTTGGGATGAAATAACCATTCAATTCAGTATCCTTTAGTGCGCTGAAAAATATGTGCATGGAAAAAAAATTCACTTATTACAAATTCGGCACAAATTATAAATATAAGAGTACAAAAGAAGTAGAATGAAGTATACGGGCATTCGCACTTCTCAAAATGATACTAAACTAGTTCAAATTCCGAGGTGTAAGTAGAATAGGAATTCAATTCAGCTTCACTGGATTCCTTCAAAGTTGACAGAATTTTCTTCATTTTTTTGCTCGTTTACTGCAACGTTCAGGAATTTAAACATTCCAATATTTCTTCTTGCCGTATATAAACCAAAGAACCTCTATGTAAAGAAGGAAAGGCTCCATAGACGTAATGTAAACCACTTTGTCTGCAACGCCGCTACAAAGAAAAGGGAACATTCGCCAAGGGATTTGGCGACGGAATCTGTTGGTGAGAATTTCCCCTCTGTGATATGCCGGTTCTTTGGTACCTAGCCGACATTTTGCCCCTCCGCGACGTATATAGGAAATTGAGGAACACGGGTTAAGATGAATCGTTCTTTGACTTGTCGCGATAATTTAAACTCGGAAATGATGAAATATTAGGTGCAGTTTCACTTTCACTGGCTGTTGAACTTCCATTGTCCCTATCGCTACTTGAAACCAAAGAACCTATTCTTTGTTTAAACTCTTGCTAAACGTAACGGTCGATCCTGTCCAAACCAACTTCGACATTCAGCTTCGAGCTTTGGCGCTTTTTGGCGACAGATATTTCACGCATGCGCAGTTGTTTCCCTTTTCGTTGGAAGGGAGCCACTTCTGCTTCTGCGAAGTTTTCCTTCTTAACAGTACATATTCTTTGTATAAACTATGTCATGGTTTAACTGAGCTTTTAAAAAACATAAGGAATTCCACAAAGTTTAGAACATAGGTTTTTAAGAGAAAATTTTTATTTACAAGTGGGATATATTATAATAATAGTTGTATCAGTTAGTGGTGTGTTTTCCATTCAACAGAAATCAAAGTATATTTCCGATTTCGACAGAAATTTAAGAAATAATTGTTATAATGTTAGTTTTCATAAACTTTCCAGTGCCGGTGTTGAATAAATTTCGTTTTTTTATACAAAGAATGAGGTTTTGATTCTGATTAATTCTCGTAAAATATGCAAGCATTATGAGTTTTTAGGCTCAGGAGGAACAACAGGAACAACAATAATTACATTAACTAGCACTTCGAATGCTTCAAATTACAGTTTAACAGAATCTCAGAGAAATAAGCTTACAGAAGAATTTACAGCTATGTAAACTCTTCTGTGAGTTTGTGAATCTTGCTTGTCTGAATCAGATGTAGCCCACGAAATACATCGTGGTAAGGAGTCAAGATTGCGCCTGTCGTTGGCAACAGCCTCGGGCACCATACAGGTGACATTACAACTTTGCTCAGTTTCACCTCCTTCCCCAAATTTTGAAGCAGAGTACCATGGAGGTAAGAAAGGACTTATTTCCTACCTCCAATGGAGGAAACCCCAGGGAAACGGGTCAAAGAATCTCTCACTCCTCTTCCCCAAGCACCAATTTCTAGTGAGGACTTTCGGCTCACCGCATATTTAGATTGCACCCGTGCCACCCAGCCTTCTCCGGAAAGTGAGCCCTTCGGCACGGCAGTCAACGGCGCTAATCGCTATTCGAGTTGGGCGGCAAAAGTATAACCATTAAAATTATGAAAAATTTTATATCTCTCTTTTTAAATAACGATTCAAAAATAATCTTTCATTACGAACTTATAAAACTAAAACTTTAATATGAATAAAATCAAAACTCAAAAATTTCAATTTTAAAAGCTCCGACATTTTTTTCAGCATGACAGAAATAGAAGAATAGCAAAATATTAAAAACTTAAATTAACATTTTGAACAAAATAAAGAAAAGATACAGAAAAAGACTTTTAATCTACACGTCACATAAAAACTTTCTGTCGATCAGATTTTTATTTTCCGTACACAGTAAGCACAAATCAGAAAATTTGCCGTCGACCATTATTGTTTTATAGGTTAGAAATTTATTCCATTTACTACATTCGTGTAATACTTGTTTCAGTTCGTCCGAAACATCACATTTAAAGTATTAACTATATCGAGTTAATAGTTTAAAAAAAAGATAAATTATCGGAAACAAAAGAAGGATCATACACACTCGCAATTAGCAAAAACATCAACTCATATCCGGTGCAGTATTACCCAAATATAAAAAAAAAAACAGTTTTTTGGGAAGGATTACAAGATTTGGGGGCATTAGGTCCAGAAATATGGGGAACAAAATTTAATACTAGGAAAAAATAAAAGGTACATTTATTTATCAAATCTACCAGTTAACGCCGGTATCGATAAATATCAAAATAGATTCGCTGAGCAAAAGCTTGTTGAGTTCTAAAATCGTAAATAATTTATACTTTTGTGAATAGAAGAGAAACACGCCAATGTAACAATCAAATTCTCTGAAACGACCGTGTATTTGGCGTACATTTACTGAAAGCACTCAATCGATTTCGAGGGCAGCTACAGGTCCCTCCTCATCAGGAGAACAAAATATCTAGAAAAGGAAACAACCTCAGTAACGGCTTTTTTATACCCTCGGGTAGAACCACG
Source organism: Stegodyphus mimosarum (assembly GCA_000611955.2). NCBI lineage: Eukaryota > Metazoa > Arthropoda > Arachnida > Araneae > Eresidae > Stegodyphus > Stegodyphus mimosarum. The sequence continues at coordinate 42,703 of KK112683.1, forward strand.
CGCGAGGAGGCAACGCCATCTATCGGCAAAAATAATAATCAAGAATTATGCTAATAGAATTTTAAAAGCGCTAGGAAGGACTGGATTAGACTTAAAATCATTCACTAAACATGCTAAATCTTTGGGAATATGAAAAGCCTCAAGAAAATCCAATTCACCAACGGAAGAAGCTTTTTGGATAATTTTGCAGGTCCAAAGTCAAAATTATGATTAAATTTCCAACTATGATACGCTATTGAAGGCTTGTTAATTTCGCCCTTTCGGACATAAGATTCATGTTCCTTGATAACTAAACTTTAATGCTCTTTTTGTTTGGCTAATATATCTCAAGCCACATATTTAGAGTTTTTAAAAAGGGACTGCTATGAACTTAGCCATGAGACGTTAAAAGTTAGCTTAGAAACCGACACATTGTAATACCTTGAAGTAAGGCGATAGGTTAAAATCGACAAAAAGGCTGTAAATCGGATTCGCGGACTAACTTTGCATATAAATACCTATAATGCATATAATTTTACATTTATTTCGGTACCTAAAAGAGATCGCTTTTTATTATTTAATTTGATTTGGTTTTAAACCAACTTCTTCTTACTTTAATTCTGTGCATTTTAATATACTCGTGTTTTGTAATTTTATTCCTGCTTTGCATTAGAAATCATTACATGAGTCTCATGTTTATTTCATGTACTTTTTCCTCTCAGCATTTCATCTTCATAGTACTTTATTTGCTTTTATAAGTCGGTTTTAGTTTTAAAGCTATGTTTGGTACTAACTTGTATCTTCAAGTATCTAACTTTTCAGGTTATGCGCCAGAGAGTCCATTGCCACCATTATATACTATTTGATCAAATTTAACGGATTCTTCTGAGGACACAATTACATTTTTATCACATAAAACCTAGCTATCTAGCTATGTATATCTGCCTATCTAGGTATGTAGTTAGAACGTTTTCCTCGTTACAGGTGTTACAGTGCATCCAAAGTTCGTATTATTTTAAATTAGTTTTATTTTAAATTAGATTCTCCATTCTTCCAAATGCAATTATTTGCAAAATTGGCAACTTCTACTACATGAGTGACTTCACCAGTTTCTAACAATGTATTCGAATCATTTTTGAAAAACAACGAATAAAATGAATGAGGAGTTGTTTAACTTCGAGTTCGCATAACTCAAAGCAATATTTTATTAAACGTCGAAGCATTAGCTCGAATTTTATTTCAGTTTTATTAACGTCTAACTTCGGATTACTTTCACTTACAGCCTTACACTCCCATGCATTTATTTAGGAATAGATTTAATCTATTCCTAAGTAAAGGAAGCATTCAAAATATCTGTCTTTCGAAATCTTTCGAAAAGCATTCAAAATATGAAATTTCCTTAATACAGTAACTTTTATTAACTGTAGAGACACGGAATTGCAATAAGTAATTCCCCTCCTTTTGAGTTAACAGCCTTTAATTGTACTTACGTTTCTAAAGGACTGAAAGAAATAGGACATGTAAGGCTTTATGTTAATTAACCAATTATCTTATTATTTTAGACGCATCATAATTTCTGCTTTCGTCAGTTCGCACCAGATCGTAAATCAGGTAATGCGCCAGTATTTCTGAAATGTTTTTCAAGTGAGAACCACTTTTATAAATTAGAATGTTCTTCGAACAGCCTTACTTGTGTCCTTGTCAAAAGCAATTTCTTAACATACGTTACTATCAGAATATGTTTAAATATAATTAATTAAAATTCATTTAATTTTATATTGAATAAGCGTTCATTTTAAGATAAAGAGATAGATGAGTAGAAGAAAAATTGTATTGTTTTTCCATTAACTGTTCTCTTTCATTCCATAAAGTTTATTATTTTGAAAATTGCAATGGAAATAATCAAGAAATCCTTCAAATTCGCTATACTTACTAGAAAAATAAATTTAAAATCGTGAACACCGATTTTCTAGAGCGGAGATATGTCACTGCATAAATCTTTTCAAAATTTCTGTGTTTGTACAATTAACCCACAAGCTTCCTCGCAAATCACTTTAATTCCCCATGGGTAATGATAGCAGTCAAAGAATTGCCTTGAATTACCTTTTAGATGGAGATTTAGTTCACTTTGTTCTGAGAATACATTTGAAATATATGTCAGTGTATTCGGCCACATATCAGTAAGAAATGATGTAAAATATTATTAATTTCGCTTACAAATAACAGGACATTTAGCAAATCTAAGAGAACCGCAAGTGCAAAGACTTCGCAGATCAATTATGATGTGCGAACCGCGCAGTGAGAGAAACGCTGAGTTAATGTACACTGGTGTGCAAAAATTAAGGACGAAGTCGAAAAATAAGCATATCAGCTTAACGAAGAGGCAGAGCGGAGAGAAAGACCGATCAGGAGATTACGTAAGGTGATGTACGGTAGCACATGCGCAGATATGCAGGTAGACTTAATGGGGAAGTGTCTGAGTAGTATAAAGCATGTTGTCGGTGTAAGATCAGTATTTCTGGCAAAGAGATTGCACGCCGTATAGCAGTTAAAATCACACCGAGTTGCTGCCTCAGCGAGAAATGGCGAATAATCAATCTGTTAGACGACATCTGGATGCTTTTACCCGAGGTCGAATCATTGGGAAGTTGGAGGAAGGCCGCAGTGTGACAAGTGTGGCTGCAGAGTTCGGAATTGCTCACAACATCGTTTCACGACTTTGGAGACAATTTTAAACTACAGGAACAGCTATCCGGGGGTTTAGTAGTGGTCGTCTACGAGGAACCATACCCGCAGATGACCGGTATATTGCCTTACAGGCCAGAAGGAACAGGCGGCAGCCAGCGGGAGAAATCGCTAGACACACGACACAGGCGACTGGACGACCGATATCGCGTTTTACCGTGGCCAGAAGACTGCACGGTGGTGGTATGTTTGTACGACGCCCTGTACGGTGTGAACCTCTAACGCCTGCCCAACGGAGAAGGCGTTCTCTGTGGTGCCGGGAACACCGGAATTGGAGGGACAATGAATGGGGACGAGTACTCTTTACAGAGGAGAGCAGATTTAGTCTGAGTTGCGATTCTAGACACATACACATCTGGACAGAACGGGGAACACGCAATAACCCCTTCAACATCATCAAAAGGAACTGTTTTGGAGGTCGCGGAGTTCTCGTTCGAGCAGACATAATGCTTGGTAGCCGGACCGACCTTCATATCTCCCAAGGAGGTTCGTCACCTGGGACTGCTATTATAACGAGGTTCTTCTTCCTTACATGCGTCTTTTCACAAGGGCTATGGGTCCTCAGTTCCTCTTCATGGACGACAACGCTCCACCTCATCGCACAGTTACTGTCGAAGAGCTGTTGGAGAGTGAAGATATTGAACACATGGATTGGTCGGCAAGGTCTCTGGATCTAAATCCCGTCAAGCATGTACGGAACTTACTAGGGAGACCCGTGGCAGCACATAACTTATCGCCAGTAACGATTCCGAAACTGCGATTGGTGCTGCAAGAGGAACGAGCAGCAGTGTCTCCTCAACAACTCATTAACAACCACATATCCAGCATGCACAAATGATGTGAAACCTGCCTAGCAGTCAGGGGAGATCATATCCCCTATTAAAGACCGGATGTTTCTTGCTGGACACCCATTTCAGGGATGTTTCGGCCTTCAGTCGCATTGCGCTCCATGCTGCTTTTTCAATAAAGCTTCTTTTTGTCCCTCTGATTTCTCTTTTAGTAAGTGTTGCTTACATTACTCATGTCCTTACGTATTGGGGATCTTACGGTATTAAATGTGCTGATTTGGAAAGCTTTTGTACGAAGTTATATTGAAAAAACCGTCTCATCCTTAATTTCTGCACACCAGTGTATATAATTTCAGAGTTTTTCGGTTCGAGAGAGACCTTTTGGCGATAACCGCTTACCGCGCCCTGTTACTTTTTTCTGCGACTGAATTACGGAAATCGGCTTTAGAGTTACTAACTATAACTGCTTTATGAAAGATAGAAACCTCAGCCAAAATTGGGGAGGATCGCTTTATTTTCAATTTAATACTTTAATTATTCTTGTTGATTATTTGAGTTTTTCGCAAACTACATCAAGCCCACGAGAATTTAAAAAAGTTTACTTTAATCCTTCATCAGAGATTCTTTCACATATTGTAGAAGTTGCGATGAAGCGATAAACCATCTGTTTTATGCTTCTAGAAGTCAACGTTTAAAGCAGTTTGGAGTTGTGTAGATGGGCAATTGTTATCAGATGTGTTATTGAGTTAAACTCCCAATCATATTTCGTATTCTTACAGAAAAAAATGAAAAACTTTTTTTGGGGGGTGGAGGGAAAATAGAATTATATTAACAAATAGGCATCAGATAGCTCAATTAAAGTAAATTTAGCAGTAGATTGCTATGATGTTTGCTTTATTTATTAAGTGATATTCAGTCATTAAAGTTTTCATAGTAAAATATTTTGTAGTTATTTTTTTTATAATACGTAGAATAAAAGTTTAAAAATTATGTCCGATAATCGGGACGTTTCTGAAAGTCAAGGCCTGATTATTGTTTAGTCCTTACGAAACCGGTATTAAGGCCGTTCTTTTAAACAGAGCGCCCAAATAGCACTTCCAAATAATCCTGTTTTTTCTGTTATAAAAGCAAAGAACGGGTCACTAATAAATGTTCTGCAAGGCTCAGTCATGCGTCGCCCGTACGTTATAGTGGTTAGCGGAACCTACTGAGATCCCGAAAAGCCCGAGTTCGCAAGGTGCCCGAGAAAACATTTGTGTTTGTGAGAAGCGTCTTTGCGGCATGGGGGTACTCTAAATATATAGCGACAGAAAGTCCTCTCGTGGGGATTGGTGGCAGGGAAGAAGGGTGGGCGACTCTCGGACCACCTCCCCCGAGTGCTCTCCCACAAAACTGGGGTGTAAACAGAAGTCAAACCTCCTTGAGGCTCTGGTAACCATTCTTCCATGAAACTCATAGACAAGACAGCAACGGCAAGGCTCAGTCATGTTCTGCTATTTACTGCTTTCAAGTTGCTTTCATAAAAAATTAGACTTTAATGAACGTAATAATTTATAACAGCTTATGAGAGTTTAGTATTATCTAATACGTATATTATATATTTCTTCCTTCCTTGTTACTTATTTTTTAAAAACGGAAAACTGAAGGAAACTTACAGTCTCATTAAATTCATAGGTAAAACTGTTTTCAATCTACTCATCTCCAGAATAACAGCCTCTGTGTACGGCATCTGCAGATGGTCCGCTCTAGTTGGGAATCGTTCTCTTCCAATGACATCGTCGATTTCCTTTTGGACTTTCTTCTGAACTTCTGGAAAAGCAGCACATAGCAGCAATGTCCATTCAACTGACACACGAACTGTATCGCTTCCGGCACCGAAAAACGCTCTTGACAGATCCGTTAAAACTTCCTCTGAATGACAAAAATTTTGAAATTGTAACATGTTTTTGCAAGTTCGTCTTCTACATTAGAATTGCAAAAAGCGCAGGATTATGCAACTTTTACCACATATTATGAAAACAATAAAATAAGCAGGAGACTGAATATGTTATTTATGAAAGATGCAAAGTTTATTTTGCAACTTAAAAAATAATAATTCACTATTAACTTGGAATTCGTTTTAAATGAAAATGCTTAAGCAATTTCGAAGGGCCGCAGCTGTGGCCACCAGATATTATTGCCATGTATTAAAGAAACTAAATAATGAAGAACTTGCATGAATGTTTCTCGCATTGTGAAATAACAACGTTACCTAAAGTCGTCAAATTTTAAATAACGTAGTTCTCCAACAGAGGATGGGCACTTGAAAGCCCGGATTTTGAGTTTCAGATTTATTTTATTATCTGTTTCATACTTTGTTAAACCTTAAAGAATTTTTGATTAACAAACTCAAAGACTTAAAAGCCAGCAATGGCAACATTGTACCAAAAAAAAAGGATTTTTTAATCTCCAGGACCCGAGACTGTGTATCGGAAATTCTAAAGATATGTTGTTTCTAAATATTTTGTGATATTGTCTTTGAATTGAACTTTGTGTGGTTTAAAGGCGAAGAATATGATATTTAATAAATAAAAGTAGCACACAAACGTGTTACATAAACGTTATATTATGCCTTTTAGGCATAATATAAAATGTGAAAGCTTTCAGGTTTTCTTTTTTTTTAATTGACTTTTTTTTTCATTTTTTTAGTGAAGATGTGCAGTTTCTAATGCAACAGAGCTATAATCTTCTGATTAAACTATTCAGCTTAAATATCTGGAGGCTTTCCATTATATGAAATTCTTTCAAAATTGCCAGCAGTTTCATGTATATGCATTGCAACAGCATAATATGTGTAATTAACGAGAACCACAAAACGAGCTCATTTAAAAATGGATATAAAATAGAGTACAATTTGAAAAGGAAATGATAGATTAAGAGGAGTATTAGTTGGAAAGATAAGACATACTTGTAAACGAAGTATCAGGATCATTAGCCTTTTTCTTAATCTCTAATAAGTAACCATCCATAAAATCACGGATGTTATTTGGATCCAAAGTCTTTTCGTGCTCCTCCATTTCTTTTCTAAAAATTTAGCATAATTAGATATGTTGAAAGCTCTTATTTTGCTGGTTAATCATTGCAGATATATAACCTGATATTCTACGTTACCATAATGTTTTTTTCTTTCATTTCTTTTCTTTTTCTTTTATTTAATTTAATTTATTTTATGAAATTTAGATTATCAGGTTTATCACATATTTTCATTCAAATACCTTATATCTTTCAATTTTATTTCTGCATTATTTTTATATTCTGTATTTCTTATAATTTCAATTTTCTGTCAGTCTTTTTAACTCTCTCTCTCTCTCTCTATATATATATATATACAAACAGTTAAAAGTTAAATTTGACGTGAATGAAGAAAATTTCGAAAACAGTTGCAAACAATATTTCGCAGAACACAGATAAAATTTAAATTTGATCCAAATGATGCAAAAGAATGTAAATGACACGATTTAAATTCGAGCAGATTTGCGTGTCATTGAAAACAACCATATACACTGGCAATAAAATAATCATCAGACTATAAACTAAATCTAGCAAAATAAGAAATTTGAAAAGTGAAAAACGCTAAAAGTGATGAAAAAAAGTCTATTAATAATAAAAGTTACCTATCACACACTGTCTCATCGGGAGAAGGCGTTTAACACATGACATATATCCAACTATTATCACCCACATTTTGAAGTATATAGCTTGAACTACGTATATAATTTAGGAATATATAGAATTTTTAAGCCATTCAGTAAGTCGTTTACTCAAAAACGAGAACTAAATTTAAGGGGGAAAATATTTAAAAATAAAGCAAAGATTAAAAAGAAACTGAGAAGTAAACTGAAATTCAATTACTATGAAAGCAGTCAGATTTCAGTATTGAAGAAAGAAATAAATGTAATAAAAAGTAACCATTCATTATCCTTCAAACCCAGTAAGTAAATCCACAGTTATAGTTGACTTTAGCTTTTCTTAGGTTTACTTATTTATTTAAAATATTACTCTCTATTTAAAGATAAATGTTTGATAAGAACTGTCAGTATGGGCTAAATGATGTCAACATGGGCTAAAGAAATACTGCTGGCAAACTATGCCTCGGGTGTCTGAAGAAGAGGTTCCTCAAATACAAGTTCCAGACTACGAAATAAAAAGTACGGAGACTGAATATAATGTTGCACACAGAACATGAAATGATTCACCTAAAAGAAATTCTTCAATATTTTATGCATATGGCCCACCCACAGAGGAATAGGCCAAAGCAAGAAGTTTCAAAATTATGAGCAAGAAAAACAATCTCGAATTTACGAGCACAGAGAAATAGCAGGATTGACTTTAATAAAACGGAAACTGCCGAGAATGAGTTCCATTATTACAAGGGAATGATATTTACTAGATAAACCAATCTTTAGAATTTCCAGAGAAAATATGGAGACCAGACATACAAAGATGGACCAAGAGATGGCAAAGACAGAGCTATCTACTGGAGAGGTACTGTGCTCAATTAAGAATTCATGAGTTATACGATAGGAAGGTCCCAAAACCAGGGATGAGTGGAAGTCATAGATTCAGATGTCATAATTTTCAAATTTAAAGGCGAGAAAAGCAAAGTTCTGTAATAGATAAACAAGAGTATGTATTTTAAAATTAACATTCATGCTTTGAAATTATTAAACAAAATGTAATATATATTTTGAAACTAGGGAGCTCCTTGTTTACGAAATAAACAGATAGTTTGCTTATTTTGTAAATTTTAAAAAATTCCTTTCTCTACTTTCTAGATTAATTAATTAATAATTATATTATTTAATAATAATTAATTTAGTAATATAATTTAACTACTTATAAGTATACAAGTATTGGCTACGTAAACATTAATACAAATATGTTTGTAGGTACTGACGTTTTCATTTCTGCATAGCGAATACTTCTATGTTAAAGCCCATTTATTTTTAATAAAACGTCATCTGCTGTAGGGTGTAAACAACATTTATAAATGATACACGATGCATGTCAAATGCGAGATTGTACAGAAAAAATTAGTAAGTCAAGCATAATGTGAAGTTTTGCTGCATGCTGTCAGAAGGAAATTTTACTCTCCAGAAGAATTTACTTCCATAACTTTAAATAAGTGTTTTAAGATTCAGAGTTACGAGAAGAATACATGATGAAGATTTATAAAGCTGGATGTTGTCAGAAATGCAGGATATAATAGAAGCATTTGTAAGAAACGATGAATACTTTTAAATAGAAATAACAGAAGCATTTGTAAGAAAGAATGAATAATTTTATGACTTGATTTATATCAAATATGAGAAATAAATTGTAGTTAGAAAATAGCAAACGATTGCAGAGACAAAAGAAAGGACAGGAAATAATGTAAACTGCAAAATTCTTAAATCGAATGCTACTTATTTGTCTTGGAATAAAGGATTAGTAAGGAATTACTTTAATAAAATTCCCAACCTAATTCTTGAGAGAGTATAGTATCTTATTTAAAGATTTAAAACCCTTTTTTTATGTTTATTTACAAACACTTGCTTTTGATGCATTCTAATGCATACATTAGGTGTTTGAGCAATGAAGAAATACCTTGTAATTTTCAAATCATCAGATAACTTCATCAGGTCATATGTTACTCATTCTTTTTAAAAATTAATTTGTTGCCTTTACTGAACATTTTCACATACCTAACAAATGCTTTCATTTCCAATAGACATCTTGATAGTTTTGCTTTGTTGCCAAGGTTAAAGAATGACACGAAAGCTCTCAACCAAGGAAAGAACATCTGCCAGGAAAGCGCACCAGCCAGACGGCCGACTTCGTTTATTAGCTTATCCAGTTTTTGCCTCCTAGGATCATCAAGCTTGAGTCTTTTACCGAATATAAGTGATGTAATGTTGTTTGACATACTTGGGGCTAACAACTCTGCAACTTTAATAGGAGATCCATGGTAATCTTCTATGCGCTGAAGCAATTCTAAGATCTCTTCCTACAGGAGAGTAATATTGATTAAATTTTTCTTTTTAAATAGGTACAAATTGGGAAAGTTCGCATATTTCTTTATTATTATATATATTTATGTATAATTACTTAATTAAATGAATGTTTTTATCTCTTATTAATTCATTACTGCATTATTTATTCAGGATTATATTTTCTTTACCTTTCCCACCCAGGGCGTCTATTTCGATAAATTCTCATAATATGTCGATGGGTCACTCAGCTAAAATATTTAGGGAACATTCTACAGCAAATTATCAACATTTGGAAGAATAGTTAATCTATACTTTTCAGTCTGATTTACAATAAATAGTACCAAATAAATAATACAAAATACACCACGAGTTTTATTTATTTATTTATCTGATTTAGGCTGTGCTAAATTTTTACACTTTCTACAATGTATAGTAACAATAGTAAAACATTGTAACTTTCTACAATGTATAGTTTTTATTTCGTGTTAGAATGGAAAAGAAGACACCTGCCTTTGTTTAAGGAAAAGCATCATTCTTCGATGGTGTAATAAAGGCATGCCAAACTTGCTAGCACAATGCGACCCTCGATTCACCCCGATAAAATAATAAAGAGTAAATAATTACAATATATTAATAAAAAATGCGAATTTCACTGGATATTGAAGCATATATGCAATATTGGTTATTAAAAGGCCTCTTAACATGGTCTCTTTACAAATTATTTTCTCAACCGACGTTGAGAATGGAATTGTAGATGGAATTAAAAGTAAATTCAGCCCGATTCCACTCTGAAGTAAAGATTCGTTGAAGTAAGGATCACCGAAAATTACACATACCAAGCAATTCACACAAAGCCGTAAATTTGAATCGTGCGTGATTTGCACGTTCGATAGCATGCATCAATATACGCTAACTTTTTTCACTTAACGAATAGGTTCCTGGAGAGGTACAGGTTATAAGGTATTTCTCCCACCTTCTTATCATGCCTTCGCGTTGTAATGTTCAGCACACTCGGCGCGCACTCGAGATCTCTGACGTTCAAATCCGGCGAAGGTGATGTTCATTTTTCACAGCTCCTGCTTCCGAAAAACTCTAATGTCTCTACAGTGGGACCCGAACTAAAAAAAGGTGGTGGATAATCCTTTTCCTCCACCAGGATTTGGCAACTGGGTCACGTAATCACTAGTCGTCCTTTAAAATGGGGAATATATATATATATACATATATATTCCGCCTTTTTAGCATGCCTTCGTGGGGTAATGGTCAGCACACTCGGCGCGTATTCGAGATGTCCGAGGTTCGAGTCACAGCGAGAGCATTGATCATTTCTCATGGCTTCTGCTTCAAAATAAACCTAATATCTCTAAGCACGTCTTAGGAAAAGCCTGTGGTACCAACTAACCTGTGGTACCTCACCAACTAACATCCTGGAATGACTCTGGACTGTCTCTAACAAAAAGAGAACAATGTACTTACTCATTATAAGGCTAGTTCTATGCTGTGAATCTATAGCCTGGGCATCAGTCTCAAAGGCATACTTCCACAAATTTTAGATAGTCCAGAATAAGATTCTGAGAAGAATCATAAATACTCATTACACGATTAGATGATCCCTGATGACTTAAAAATCGATCCTAGAGTAGACCACATTACTAAATAAGTGTTTTTTTTTCAAAACTGGACTTAGCTGTGATACTGCAAAATTTTTAGAAGTTCTTAGTCACCAAATCATTCCAGATGATAATTTAATCAGATTATTTGCTACTCAGATGCTTAGAGGCCACAACTTCGTAACCTACCTTTGACTTGCCGACGTTTACTTGTTTTCTTGCGCAGCGTGACTTTTGTCTTTCGTCACTTTCCATCTGATTGGCATACGTGCAGTATAGGAGACAATGCCCCCCCCCCTTATACCTCACTTTCTTGACCGTTCTTAGAGTTTTACTTACTAGGTCGTAAAATTCATGGGCCATCAGAGGTTTAATTTTGGCTAGCTTATTGGAGCTCCTTTGGGGGCCACATAAGCAACTGATAATCCGTATCCGTTGCCATTTTAAGGCAGAGTATGCCCTGGCTCCGTATGCACGCTACATATTAATTCCTATTAGCTCTGGTAGTTATAATTATTCGGTTATGTGTTATATCGCAGCCGACACTTTCATTCAGACGTGCTGGTTGAATTAGTGAGGCAATTTAGAGTAATATTTAATTGCGCAGTTTTTACTTACTGTTCCAAATTTAACTTAAATTTGATTGTTCTGTTCAGTTAGTTGCGTCACCACGAGCTGGTATCGTTAGCGCAAGAAAATGTGGTTATGTTCTAAATTCTGTTTGAATAAAAAGGTTATTTAAACATTTCCATAACTTTGTAGTTGCTTCAGATATAGCTATTATTCGGTTCCCGTCTTTTAGGGGTTTTGCTCTAATCAACATTACCAGATCAAATAAACCCCGACAGAGCTTTCACAGCTATGACGTCACGAGTCAAGCAAGGTCATTAATTCCCTTGTTGGTTTGAAATACTTGCTTGCTTACTTTTCTTTAACGATTTAGCTATCATTCTGATGAGTTGAAATTTATGAAAACAACCAACAGAGTAAGTGCTTTTATAAATACAAATAATAAATGTTGGGCATTGTATGAGGAAATCCAAAATACTTCGCATCTCATAGAGTTAGGTATAGGAATCTGTAGCTTAGTTCAGCATATACTTCAACGTTTTTTAACACTATGCAATAACATTTACTTGTGTTAGAAGTTTAAAATAGGAAATTTCTCAAGACTTTAAAATTGAAAATCAAATTTCATCCGGAAACCATCATATTAACAGTAAGGAAATATTTCATTTTAATACAGAGGTTAAGGGAACCGTAAAATTAGTGCTGTAAAGGAACAAACATTACTTTTATGTGTTCTTCCATGCGTGTTTTTCCGAAGCCAAGATCACGAAACATGTGTAAGGAGAATCTTCTTTGCTCTTTCCATGGCATGCCCAAAATAGCTCCTGTGCCTAAAATAAAAATTAAAAGACATCACAGAAATAAATAATTATTATACTTTTCTAAAAGATTTAAAATGTTTCCACATCGTCCGTAATGCTGCTAAAATCTTCTCCTTCCCTTTCCGTAAATATTACATACAACTGGATCCCTTCTCCATCCATACAACGTCCTCCAATGCGGCAACCACCACTACTCTAACGTGAAACAAATTTATTTACAATGCAGTCAAATATTTTGGACCACAACATGTGTGTCACATAGGGCTAAAGTATATAATGCGGTAATACATAAATAAAAGAAAATACAATTATTTAAAATGCTTAGCCATTCTTTAGCCAACCATTGCAAAAAAAAAAAAAAAAAAAAAAAATTCCGTAATGCTGCTAAAATCTTCTCCTTCCCCTTTCGTAAAATTTCCATACAATTGGAACCCTTCTCCATCCATACAACGTCCTCAAGTGCGGCCACTAACACTACTCTAACGTCAAACAAATTTATTTACAATACAGTCACATATTTTAGACCACAACATGTGTGTTACATAGGGCTAAAGTATATAATGCCGTAATACATAAATAAAAGAAAATGCAATTATTTAAAATGCTTAGCCATTTTTTATCGAACCATTGCAAAAAAAAAAAAATAAATAAAAGGCTGCCAGATTTAAATTTGAATTCAAAGAAAAAATTATTGGTAAGAAACCCGGCGAAGTCAAATAAGTTTAAACATATTTTCGTACTTTCGTCATACGAAGAACTCCAGATTTAGATCATCCCTGTCATCTTCACTGAAACGGAATGAATTTACGAAACAAATTTTGTCAGTAGTAAAATATTTGGCCCTGCCTGCAAATACAAAGAAATTCTTATATAGTTTATTTCACAGTAGACAGTTTCGGTTATAAGGTATTTTTCCCCTCCTTTCTGCATCCCTCGTAGTGTAACGGTAGCACACTCGGCTCATACATATGAGGTCCACGGTTCGAGTCCTGGCGAGGGCATTTTCCATTTTTCATGTCTTCTGCTTCAAAATAACATAATGACTCTACACGCTTCTTAGAAAAGTAACCAGGAGGTGCTTGACATTACATAGGACACTGACACACATAAAGCATGACAATGGACGAATACTGTAAATATTGTGCATTATTCACAACAATTATTCACAAAGGGTGTGACCAAGATTGTAATCAATTAATATTGTGAATCAATCAATTAATATTGTGAATCAATCAATTAATATTGTGAAAATATTTAAGTATAATTATCAGGAAGATTTAAAATGGTTCTCTCACTTGACTAGTTGGTAGTAATTCTAAGTGGACTCCAGTTTAAAAATGATTAAAATAAGGCAGATTTTCGAACTACGGAAGTTTGGTACTATTTTTGAATATGGCAATTTTGCTTTGGAAATTTGCTTACGTGATCGATTTTAATAAAAAAAAGAATAAAATTCAAATTTTTATACGAGCTCCGTACTGAAACAATTCTGACTTGTAAGTTCCCTTTTAGTTGACTTTAGTTGGCTTAAAATTCTGAAAGGGGATGAACTGAAAGTTTGCATTATCAAAGTAGTCTCAGAATTTTTTTTTTTAAACTGTATGATTTTATTTACTTTCAAAACGAAAGGGGATAAAGAGTTGATTTTAAGGATTGACCTTAAGGAGGGATTTTAAGGACCTTCAGGAGGATTAAGGAGGGGTTTTAAGGACTATTAAATTAGTTACGTCTCTGATTCTGTAGTGAATCGAATGAGCGAATGCGTGAAATTCGCTACGGTATAAATGAGAATGAGGGTATTAAAAAGTAGAGAATAAAACCAACATTAATGTCTTAGATACATTTTCAGATTTGGTGAAAAGATGAAATGAAGATTAAACGAAATTAAATAATAAATAAAGTTTATTAAATAAAGATTAAACAAAAGTTTATTGTTTTATTTTACAACGTAACTGAAGCTTTTAAGCAACAATGAATAGTAGCGTTAACAAAATTAATTAACTCATGAAATTAATAAAAAATTCACTGTACAATGCTTCGGTTAGAAACACTGTTAAACACTAATAAACGTGCGTCTACGCCACAATCACGTTTTTCACTTCTGTTCAAATATTCAGCAGATAAAAAATACGAATTTCAGCATTTTTACTAATGCAGGGTTTAACGTATGTTTCCATATTATTACCTATCTAACACGAAAATTATCCTTTAAGAATTCGCGTTATGTTGCTTAATTTAGTAGTTGTCTTTAGCATTATTTTCATATAGTCTTTACTGTGTCATTATTAATGAGCGTCATTAACAAAGTTTTATTTAATTCATATCTTTTCCTTTGCCTTATTTCTCCCCACTCTCACTCCAGAATGTACCTTTTATCGGGAAGCAGTTCCACTAGAAAGCTAGAGTAATCTGGCATTAATACTAACTACCTACTGCGAAATTTGTGTCTTAGCAAGTAACCGTTGTATCAGTTCACACTGAAATCGTAAGATAGACTTATTTTAATAAGTTTAAAATTTTGACTCTCTGTTAGAGGTAACAGGTGAATCTTGTAGCCTCTGTTGAAATATTAGAACCAGTTTAAAGGAAATCTTGTGTTTACAGCCACGTCTAGGTGCCAAGTACTTTTGTGTTGTATTATTTTAAGTCTTAGAAGTGAGGAGAAAGAGAAAACCTGCAGGCAGTTATAAATCTGGAAAACTTCCAATTTGCAAACTTGTTTTCATCTTGAAGGAGAGAATCTGTATCTGATCGCTCTCAAAATCGATAAAGATTTATTCAAAACCTAAACCAAATTTACACCGCCTTTTTACCCAGTTTTAAATTTTGTTCAAGTTTATATGCAAAAGCATAAAGCTTTAATTTAATTAAAGAACAATGAATTTTGTACAGTTGAAATTTTTGATGGACCAGACAAAAGATTTTTATATTTATAAGAACTTCTCACTCACACTCCTAGAAGTAAAGCAGAAGAACGGCGAACTTCTAGAAGTAGTTTCGCAGAATTTTATTCTTAAGAAATTTTGTAGCTGAAAGTACATAAATCTGGGATCAATTTTTGTAAATTAAAATTTGTAACCGCATTTTCGAGCACTTTATATAAATAAATAATATTTGTGTATAATTGTCGAAAATAAAAAAGATCTGCTTTTGTTATCAAACACTTTATTTTAATTGGTTTCAAATTTTAATCAATAAAATACTTAAAGAAAAATAATCTACTTCTCAAACCAGTTTGAGGGCAATTAAAAATCTACAACATATTGTATAAGAAAAGCGTTACATTTTGTTTCGAATATCATTTCTTGTGAGCAGAAAGATTAATAAAATATGAAGTATTCAAATTAAAAATTCAATAAAATAAAATTAAAGAAAAAAATTTACAGATCTTTAATTGTATTCACATAAACGTCTGCTTATTTATTCATATATTTATTTAATTTTTTTTCACTGCATGCATTTAGGTTTATGTTTTTATATGTTTCCGCATTGAAAGATGTATACATTTACACACAGACATCGCATTATTTGTATTAACGGAGTTCAGTTAATGGGATATGTACTTCCGGATAATCGAAGAGTCTTAAATGAATTACGCACTTCGCACTTGCTATAATGCAAGTGAGGGAATTTTACTACATGCTTATAACCATGTTAATTTAGCTCTTCATTGGCCTTTTCGTAGCACACGAACTATGTAAAAAATACTTTATTTTATATTTAAAATGAGTTTCTTTGATTATTTACATGAATGAACACGCGCTGATTCAAATGAATAGCTTCTTTAAAAACTGCATACTTTAGGTCCTTTATTGTTAAGTCCAAAGAAAGACTTAAAAATACATGATTAAATTAATAACAAATATAATCTGAAATATCATCATTAGCAGAAGAAAAGGTACCAAAAATATGAACTTGAAATAAAAGTTTTAGTACTTTCATATTACTAAGAGTAAGATAAGACATATAATTAGAAAAATAACTTTAATGAAGAAGTTCGAAGAAAAATTAAGCTCAAGAAAGAATAAAATTCTTTGCTGAATGCAGTTTTGTTGGAACTAAGATAAATTTTTTAAAGCATTGTTGTTACAGTAGAAATATTAGTTCTACATTGTGTAGCTGAAGTACTTTGTCAAAAGAAGAGTTATAAGGCTTTCAACAGTTTAGTAAGAACAGTCAATTGCCTAAAAAATGTAATGTTATCATAGAAGTTGTACTTAGTTTCAGTGAAACTGCAGTCATCAGTAAATTAGGGTAAGGTTGCTGTCGATGGGCCGGCTCCTTCGTTGATCTACCTCCATTATTTTCTAGTTATTAATAATAGGCGCTAACTGTTGACCGTTTAGTATACTACACGAAGCTTGAAAACCGCCATCTTGACTGGGAAAAGGTCCACGCCCAAACAAGATTGCTTTACGAGAAAGTAAGATTTTTGTACTTTCCTTCTAATTCATCAATGTATAGAGAGTATAGACATCGATAAGACGTTGATAGTGTTTTAGTTGTTACTGATAACATTTAAAACTGTGTTAAATCAGCGTTATTTAGTTATATTATTAATGGTTGTTTACTTTGTTATAATCGAAACCATGGACGTATTACATACCGACTGCTAGTTGCCTTCAATGAACCAGCTTGCATTGCCATGAATGGGCTGGTGCCCCAGCCATGGAAACCATATTGAGGCTAATATTTTGTAACTTTTTCAAGTTGAAGAATAAAATGTCACTGTATCTGATTTAGTGAAAAACTATCAAAAGTAATTACATCTATAATTAGATAATGATCTCATTTTCTTTGTTATAAATATAATTATAAGCTATTAATTTAATTTTAATCTAAACCGGAGTACCCTTAATTCGTGTATAAAATGAATATTTTTTTTAAATTATCGTAATGACTTTTTGCGTAATTTATGCCTATTTGTAGTTTTAAAATTGTATCTGTACAATAAATAGATTAAGAAAGATTAAGGAACAACTTTCCACAGCAGAGACGGAGAGAAGGAAAATTAGAAGTTGTCATCAGTTCTATATAGCAAGATTGTTTGGGAAAGCATGTGGACAAGCAGCAACTGTAGGAACGCCAATGAATGGTTTTGCTAAGAACAACAGTAGGGACGGCAATGAATGGTTTTGCTAAAAACAGGAGTCTCGCCAGTCAACAAAGATGTATTTCAAGACTTTCATTTTGTTGCAGCAGTGCTGTTTGAGACAAATGATGTTCCTGTTGGAGAAGTTCCTGACACAAGCCTAAATAGTTCTACTAGTGGACTGTCACATGAGATGCAGTCTCCAGGGAGAAAATCTGTTGCAACCATCAGCGGAACAGAATCAGAACCACTTCCAGCTGGTGCATTAACATTGCTGTCAAAATTAAAGTTGAGTGAAATCTCTCCGATTCCATCTAAATTCTCAGTTGGAAAAGGCTCAAATAAAGCTCAGAAAACAATGCTGATAACAAATAGCCCATAGAATGTGAAAGGGGCATAAAAAAAACAAAAGGAAGAAGTGCACCTCTGTGTAAAGGCGACTCCAAACTTCTGAATCGGTGGAGACAGTAAAGGCTAAACTTCATGGAGACTGCATGGCCTTCCTGGAGGCTCCCTGAAGACTGCATGCCATTGCCTTCAGTAAACAGGCCTATCAATTCCAACGAGGATTCATGGTTCTGACCTATAACTTCAAAGAAGACATGCTTCAATGTCTCTCGTGTATAGTGTGGGTTCATGAGAAGTGTACTGGTGTCAGAAAGGGGATCAAAGTGTATTATTGCAAAACATGCAACTGAAATCATCAAGAAGGAATAATTGATGCAGTAATTTGTTTAAGATTTATAGCCAAATATTCATAGTTGGCTTATATTATGTTATTTGAAAATTTTCAAGTTGTTGTTCCTGTTCTTTTCATACTAGCCAACCTATAAATTGCTCTCAAATTCTCGTTTTCATTTAATTTCTTCTAATAAAGGAATTTTAATGTTATTTCGTAGATTCTCATATTAGACCTATTTTATGATTATAAAAACTAAACTAAAATCCAACTCTTGATTCCTTGTGAATAATGTTAAGCTATCAGTACGTTTCAATGTATTTTCTTTGAACTGCGTTGCTTTCTAGCCAGCATTTTATATTAACAGATAATACACAAAATAATTTTAAACGTTTTATTGACTTGTGTTAAGATACTACTGTATTAAAAAGAAAATAGCTAACGGCCCATTCATAGAAACTCCCCGGGCTCAAAGAACGCGACTGGTTTCTTTCATTGGACCAGTGGCCCCCTATTTTTATTTTTTTACTATTTACTGAACATTTAGCAGTTACAACGTCTATTCCTAGGTGTGTGTAGTATGGAAAGTAATATTTACATTAACATGTAAAAATTAGTAAAATTGCCAAATTTGACGATTTTAATGATCATTTTGTAAAAGTAGTCCATTGATAGCAACCTTATCCTACATGCTTATTTCTCCTAATTCTCACTTTAAATTGTCTTATAACTTTAAAATTATGCTATCAGACTATGCTGGAATAATTTCCATGTGCCAAAAAGTAAGAATAAGGGGAAAAAATGTTAATTACGTAAAGTTTCTTCGCTGAGTTCGAAAGGAATATCAAGAGGTCTTCCCATGAAAACATCATCTGCGAAAGCATCCTTTATTGATTGAAAATCACACAACACCACTACAGAGTAACTACCTAACTGTATTCTGAAATAAAAAATAGTTACAAGATACTTTATTTTCACAGCAATGCAGATTACAGAAAAAATAATCGTAATAAGAGAAACTTTAACTATTCAGTTCAATTGAAATCAGTTTAAAGCTTTATGAGAAAATCAATGATCGTAGGTATTCAAACAGACATATTGCTTCAAAAAAGTAAAAAAAAATAATAATAAAACTTAATGGGCGGCTTTGGATTACAATTAAAAAACTGATTTTAAAATTTAAAGTGATAATTATAGTGATTAAAAATATAAAAATTCTTAATAATTATCATAACTTATTAATTTACTATAATCATTTACTACACTTTATTATAATTGACCTGTTAAAAGCTTGCGCGAAATTAAATTTTAAAATTTAAATTGTCGGTATCATTTCAGGCTTACGCGTTAGTTTTAGAATCTACAGGAAACCTCAGTTATTAAATATGACACTACAGAAAACCTTTAACTACTTTATAGCTTTAACATCAATCTGTGTGATTTATGTCACAGAGACGTTTTCTTTTAATTAAAGCTCATAGCGCCACGGTAAAGGACAATTCAACTCTTACGATATGATTTAATTCATTAGACTGAGTTATGAAATTTTTCTGGGCCTGAGATACTTGTATTGTTGTAACAATCCCAACTCATTAATTAGTCTTGTAAGATGAAAACTTTCATCATGAGTTATTTATGAACGGCTCTCAAGATGTAATTATGTGATTCTGTCAGTCTCGATAACGTCTTATATTGGTAGTCATTACTTATGATATTAAGCTATGAACCCTTAGTTATCATTAGAGTGTCGATATGTCTCTTTTAATAGCATAATAGTTTTTTTCATGTAGCGCATTTGCTTATGTTGCTGCTTTTCAATGCATTTCGCAGTGAAAAATTATGTTTATTATTACACTCAAAGTCAGTGATTTATACGGTCAGTTAAATGTCGAATTAGAAATTACTGCAGTGGCTTACATTCTTTTTTGCTCCATCCACCCCTTTAACCATTGCTAAACGATCATCTTCCCTCCTTTGCAAAATTCGAAAAATACATACGCATTTATTTAAATTTAAATTCCTTTTTAATGTGTTTTATAAACTAACTTTTATTTGTTCCAGATATTTTTTAATTTCCTTATTATTCTTATTTTTACCTTTCCTGAATCTTCAGATTTCAAAGTGGGCAGTACTTCCGTTCACATGTTAATATTCGTTTTTCACTTTTGGCTTTCATTTATAAGATTATACTTGGTCGATTACTGCTATTTTGGTCCTATAACTCTAACAGACATGGAACAAGTTATAGTTACAGGGGTTGGGCAAAAATACGGAAATACGGAAATAGAAATATATTGCTGTGACTAATACAGTATAGGAAAAACATCGGCATTCAAAACAGCTTGCAGTCTTCTCGGAGTGAATGCATAGAGTTCTTGTATGCTTTGAAAGGGAATCTTCTCCCATTTTTCCTGTAAAAAGTTGACAAATTCAGTTAGCGATGATGGCGGTGGATAACTCTCCCGCAGATTTCTCTCCAGAATAGCCCATAGAGGCTCAATAATATCGAATCTGATGACTGTAATGGCCACAGTAGATGTGAAAGTTCATCCTCATGCTCAAAAAGCCAGTCCTGAAAAATATCAGCTGAGTGAACAGGAGCTCTGTCGTCTTGGAATACGGCATCATAATTGCGAAGCAAAATTTTACTATGCACGTGATCAGCAAAAATAGTCATATAATCTTGGAAAATAATGTGACCTTGCACATTAAGGATAGGCCCCATAGAATACTACCATATAGCAGCCCCAAACCATGAACAAACCCCGGCCATGTGTCACTCTCGACAGCAAACTGTTTCTATCATGCTCTCTCTATCCACGCTTGGAGGGGCGCTCGTCAGACGTAAACTCGCCCAGAAGTCGGAAACAGTGTGAAACAAGACTCATCCGACCAAATGTCAGTCTTCCATTACTCTACAGTACATATTTTATGACTTTGGCCCGACTTTCTCGTTTTAGAGGCATTTTGACCACTGATGAATGGTTTTGAGTTGCAGCTCGCCCCAAAATACACTGCTTATGAAGCTCCCTTTACATTGTTTTGGTGCTGACAAGGTTTGCGGGTACGACATTAGTTTGGTAGTCACTTTTGCCGCTATAGTGCTCTTAGTTTTCATCACAATCGTCTTGTGATGAAAACTAAGCTCAACTGCTCGTGTGTTATGATCACCCAACAAAGATTTTCGTCCGCGCTGTGATTTAACGGATGATGCGGTTTCCCGGTTTTCCTGAGTTAAAAATCATAGATACTGTGCCTCTTGAAACACCAAACTCTTCAGCTACCTTGGTTACGGAAGTACTCACCATAAGAATTCCAACAATTTGCCCAAGTTCGAATTCATTTAGCTTCAGCATGATGCACTCACAACTGCAAACAACACTGTCTCGATAACGAATGACACTTGAAATATATCGATGATGCTATACAGATGGCGTTATTCAGCAAACACATCATCACCACCAACAGCTTTTTCAAGAATAAACATTTCACTTCAAACATGCATTTTACGAGCTGAGCCCCCGTATGTCTGATATAGTATGTAAATTCTTACTATCTCAGACGTACAGGGTCTGAGATAGGTTTTAAAGCAACTTTTTTTTAAACAGAGCTTTGAACATAAAGGCCTCACTTTGTGCCACGAATAATTACAGCTTATGGTGATACAAATAAATAAGAACAGTCAAATAAATTTATAAGTTGATCTGCAGTCAAAGACTACACTGGTAAATAGTAAGCTATAAGCTGAATAAATTACAGGAGCGTCAGATTTAGGTGTCGGGGTGAGAAAAACAAAAACCAAAATTTAACAACATTTAACTTACAGAGCTGGCAGAATCTAACCACGCAGCGCGCATGCCAGAAACACTCTCTCTCAAGATCCGGAAACCTCAGCTTAAAAGCACAACCAACTAATTTCCATTCTGATAAGGAATACGGAAAGAAGTCAATAAAGTAAAGACTCAAATCGTAATAACATGTTAGTTTAAAATAAGAACCTTACGAATTTTCATGTGTAAGGTGAATACGAGCCACTTCCCTCAGAAAGTTCTCCACAAAAGCATTCCTCCTCTGAGGCAGATAGTTCTGTCTTTGTAATATTCAAATAATCTCCCATAACCTTTTTTGTAAGTTTTCAGATGAGTGTTCCATTACTTTTTCTACACTGAAAACATCTAATCGCTTTGTTTTGCATGTATGTTAGTATAGAATTAGTGTTTTAGAACCAACGATATTTGACAAGATATAAATGCAAAATACATTTATGCGTCATTTATGCCTAAAGTAAGCTGTCGAATGCACGGGCGCTGACCACTAGGTGCTATGGAGCGCTGTTTCACGTATACGTGCTAACTGTTAATATAAGAAGAGTTTAGAGGCGAAGTGAAGTTCTTTATCATGTAGAATTACAGGACATACATAATATATGGATGAAAGAAAAGAAACTCAATAATCAGTTGTGGTCTGCTATAAAGTTTAAAGTTTTTGATAGAATGGATAGATAATATTGATGATAATATCAATATTGATAATATTATCAAGCTATTAATGATTCTAAACTCATCTTCATATTTGAACCTATGTAGCAAATAAGGATGTAATAACCACAAAACTTAAAAATTATTTTAGAAAAAAAAATTATTTTAGTAACATTATTTTAGAAAATATCCAGAACTTTTTTATAAACTTTCCTTAACTGCTCGAAATAGCCTTCTATCCATTTAAAGCAAGTTTACTCGTTTATAAATCTATTCTACGTTCCATGTTGTGTTATGACTGTCCAATCTGGACTTATTCTTGCAAAACAGTTAGAAAACTTTTGTAACTGTCTATAAAAGTGTACTGTTAAAATGACAGATTACCCCTGGTATTTCTTACTGAAAACGGATACGTAAAGAACGAGAAATTATCCAGCTGAGGGCTTATTATCAGCAATTAGCTGAATATTTTCAAGAAAGAATGAGCCGAATCAATAATTCAGAAAAAAAAATCTGTAACTGAGATTTTAAAAATATAAAAAAAAGTAAAAGGTTAACGACCACCTTAGATACCTAAATAATTGCGTAAGTTATGTGTATATATGTTGTATAAGGTTATTATCATGTACTTTTCTGAATTATTTGTATATTACACTGATGTCCATAAATTAAGGATAATGCAAAATCAGGCAAAGGAAGAGTTAGAGGCAGAACAAATTTGACTTATTTATAAAGCTTATTTATTAAACAAAAGGTAAAGAGCAAAAAAAGATGCTATATGTTTGATATTGTTAAAAAAATTAGCGCTTTTTTCTCCCTGGAGCAAATTACAAAAAAAACCTATTTACAAAAAAAATATTACATGGTTGGTATGATTGTTAATACATTGTATGTCTCCCAGACGATGCAATACAGTCCGTACAACGCCTAGGCATGCTGAGTATCAAATTATCGATCTGATCTTGGGGTATATTACATCACTCAAAAAGCAATGCTCTCCGAAGTTCCAGTAGACATGTAGGAGAAGGTTCACGGGCTGCAACTCGTCGGCTAAGCATGTCCCACACGTGCTCTACTGGATTCAAATCCGGTGAGAATGCTGGCCAGTCTATACGGGTGACAAACTTCGATTGAAGGCATTCAGTTACGATGTTTGCAAGGTGAGGACGGGCGTTGTCATCCATAAAGACAAATTGTGCGCCCATGTCGCCCCGAAACAAACGTATATGTTGTTCCAGAATGACGACCCGATAGATTTGGCTTGTTACGGTTCCAGTTTGAACATGCAGGTCAATTCTGGAACCCAGAATAATTCCACCCCAAACGAGCACTCATGCACCACCGTAACGGTGTCGTTCAATGATGTTTTCTTGGTGGTAACGGGTATCTGGAGCTCTCCATATGAAAGTCCGGCAAGAGTCAGACTGCAAGCTAAACCTGGACTCGTCGGAAAACATCACACAAGCCACTGTTGCGGTGTCCACAATGCATTCTCTCTCCTCCAGGCTAACCGCAGGCGACAGTGAGTTGCAGTAAGTGGAACTCATCTGACAGGTCTACAAGCATATAGACCAATCTGCCCTAAGCACGGTCTGCCTTGAAATTGTCGTACCAGTGGCTGAAGAGAGCTGACGAGACAGGTCTGAGGCTGTGCTCCGCCTGTTTCTTTTGGCAGTAACTGCCAAATACCGGTCCTCATTCGGCGTTGTAAATCTGGGCCGACCTGTGCTGTAACGTCTACTCACATTACCATCATCTTGGAATCGTTGCCAAAGCCTGGAGATGACACTCTGGCCAATTTCAAGTTCGTCTGATACTTCCAGTTGGGTACGCCCACATTCCAGACGGCCGATAATTCTACCACGTAAAAAATCATCCAAATGCGTCCTTTGTGTCATAACTATTCGGTTATTGCACTGAAATGCTTAAAAAGCGCCTGCGAACAATTTTACTTCTTTGCCTGTATTACTTATATATCGATCTCTTACACTCTCGTCATTGTGACGTACCATCGGTGTCATCTGGTTACTTCCTGAAATTTTCATATGATTCTTGAAGATGTGTGATTTTACAGGTGATATATTTATTTTAGAGTTCGATTTCCGCGTGACTTCGAATTAACCGGCGGTCGTACGAAATGAGCGCTGTTCTAGATATTATAAATTGTAATTAAAATTATTTGTTCAAAGGTGTCTTCTAATTCAAACTGAATTACCCAGGGCAGGCAGCGAGGACGCCCCTTTGCTACTGCCCCACGGGGTTTCCCCCTTCCACTTGCTTAATTGCTTAAAGTAGAGTGCAATGAAGGAAATTACTGGCGGTACATTTCTTAAGAGCCACCGCTAGTTCAATAAGTAAAGGTAATTTAAATAATAAAATGTAATAAATAATAAAATAATTAAAGCTAGCTCAATAAATAAAGGTGATTTAAATAATAAAAAATTAATTCACATATCAAAGATCTCTTTGTACACAACATTTCTTGTGTAGATCTTTCCATCATTTTTAATAAGCCGTGTATAATAAAGAATTTAATATTAAATGCACGCCCTCTTTTATTTTTACTTTTCCGACGTAGCTTTCTCTTCACAAATCGTCTGCGTTGCATAGGAAAATAAAGCAATTTTAATTACAATTCTAAATAAATACGGAATCCGTAACAGTTATGTTCTTCAAATGATGCTATAAATTGTAAAAATAAAAGAGAGCGTGCATTTTTAATATTAAATAAATAAATACCTCGTAATTACTGTTACGCAAGCAACCAAAAAACTTTCAGCGACAAACAAACACTTAAGCCGCATATACACTGCTCGATATTGAAAATGCAACACCATGAAGGAGTGGTCAGAAAGTGATGACATTTAGAAAAAAAGACAGAGACAGCAAGCAGCAATAAGTGATCTTTATTTCAAAATGATATTCAGAATACAGAGAGGCAGGCCACTTTCAACCAAGCGACTGGAAATGGTTCTCGTCGACACGGGAACATCCAGGGTATCTTGCACATGATGCAGAATCGAGGTAAAAGCTGTGGCGGGACCGCCCCAGCTTGTCGGCGGATGCGTCGATCCACGCGTGCTGACGTCACTCTGGGTGCACCTGCACCCCTCCTTCTTCCCACATTTCACATTCCCTTGTTCCAAACATGTTCGCCGTAGCCGATGCACCATGCTCGCATCCATGTGGGTATCAGCTGCGATTTGACGTAAAGATCTTTATTTCAAAATGATATTCAGAATACAGAATGAGAACGGCGTCGGCTCAGTAGGATGTAGGACCACCGCGGACAGCGATGCACGAAGAAACACGTCTAGGCATAGAGTCAATAAGAGTGCGGATGGTATCCTGAGGGATGGCTCTCTATTCTCTTTCAACCATTTGCCACAGTTCATTTTCTGAACGAGGCAGGGGCAGAGTCTGCAAACGGCGTCTAATCACATACCACGCATGTTCGATTGGTGACAGGTCAGGAGAGTACGGTGACCAAGGAAGCATCTGTATACCTTGCAGAGCTTGTTCGCAGATGCGAGCAATGTGTGGTCGGGGGTTATCCTGCTGACAAATTGCATTAGGCAGCTCCTGAAGGTAGAGGATTGCCACCGGCAGCAGTACATTATCTAAGTATTGTTGGGCCGTCATAGTGCCCTGAATACGAACTGGAGGTGACCTGAAATCGTAGGCAATAGCGCTCCAAACCATTATGCCACGTTGTCGCGTGGTGGGGCTTTCCACATTTATTGCCGAATTAGACCTGTCTCCACGTCGACGCCACACACGTATGCGGCGACTGTCACTGGATAAACAGAAACGGGACTTATCTGAGAACACGACGTTTCGCTATTCTGTCATGCACATCGCTCCAGTCCGGCACCATTCTAAACGTTGGCGTCTATGCTGTGGGGTCAATGGCAGTCTTCTTAACGGACGCCGTGAGTGCAGGCCACGTTCAACCAATCGACAGGAAATAGTTTCGTCGACACGGGAACATCCAGGGTATCTTGCACATGCTGCAGAATCGCGGTAGAAGTGACTTGCGGGACTGTTACAGCTTCTCGGCTGATGCGTCGATCCAGGCGTCCTGACGACACTCTGGCTGCACCTGCACCCCTCTTTCTTCCCACATTCCCTTGTTCCAACTATGTTCGCCATAGCCGATGCACCGTGCTCGCATCCATGTGGGTATCAGTTGCGATCTGACGTAGGGACCAACCTGCCCTTCTCTGTCCGATCACCATACCCTTCGTAAAATCGTCTATATGCTGGAAGTGCCTTCGTTGACGGCGGCCTAGCATTCTCTTCTATTACACGTATCCTTCGGGACAAAAACCAACTTTATTCTATAATTCTTCTGGCAGAAATAACGACACGAATATTGTCCATTCTGCACGTTCCTTCCCTTATATCTTACCTCACGTGTTTCGGAGAGCTGCGCATTTCACATCATTCGCATAACTCAGTGACGTACGTCTACTCTAAAATTTGCATAAATTTCTGACCACTACTGCTTGGTGTTGCATTTTCAGTGTCGAGCAGTGTAATAAAGATTTTCGACACTATTTGGTTTTGTATTTACCTTATTATTGTTTAGTCACTATTTCAATGATTAATGAATGAATGATGATGAAAATGATGAAATAATTTCCATGTTATAGGGCTATGACGAGGCTGGTTTAGGTGAAACAGAATTAGCCACAAAAGAGTCAAATATGCTGTTCTTATTTATTCAGAAACTTAGTCTTGCGCCTTAGTAGACTGTTGGTTACCATATATAAGCTGCACTAGTAATGTGAAGGGCATGTACTATTTTGTTTTTAAAATTAAGCTTGTTATTAAAAGCATCTTTCAGGTACTAAAGCCGTTTGAATAGGGAAACTTTGCTAGTAATTTTAATTTCAGTATTTAAAATCTTACGATAAATTCGAAATAAAACTACTCAGCACTTTGTAATAGCTAAACAACATGTCCTTCTTCTCTTTTTTATATAACAAATGAAATATTAAATTTGTTCTTAATTTTCCTTTCAGATGCGTTTGCGCTGAAAGGCCGATATATATACATCATAAATGTTTAGAATTTTCAGGATAATCAAATTTAAAGATTTACAGTGTCATGAATTGAAATTTCCATTACAAATAACTTGTATTAAATCTAAATTAGAAAAAAAGCTGATGTGTATACCACATGACTTCTTTGTACGGAATATTAAATTATATGCATTTTTTCCTGAATTTTATTTAAAATTATTGAATTTAATTAAATCTGCTTTGTCGATAACGCATAAACCACAATAGAATAAATACACTCTTTAAAATTCACTATATATCTGTACCATAGCGAGACTCTGACGCAAGGTTCACTTGACAGCGTTACATCTCATTCATTTTATAATTCAAAATGCACAAAAATTATACAATCTGAAGAATTATCTAATCGTGTCCACATGTTCTATTCAAATATTATAACAAATCTAAAAGGAAGTATAAAAGAAATTAAACGAATAAAAAAGAAGCTGTTTTTCACAGACAATTCAGTGCCGCTTACCTAATGCGAATGCGCATTCTCTTAAACATTCTTCTTAAACATTCTCCCCTGTCCAAGACAGACTGGCGACAGTATTTGCTGTTAATATGAAACACTTATTTTCTCGAATTTCATTAGAGATATATTTCTCATTCAATTAATTCAGTTTTTACTTCGCGGTAAGGCAAAAATGCATAAAAACTTAAAACAATTTTATTAAAAACTGAAAGATATAGAAAAGCATAAAACACCAAGTACATTTAAAATAATTTTAAAAAATTTTACAATTCAAATTACAGTTTCTACGCAAAAAAAGGCAATTCGGCCAGCAGGTAAGAAGGCAGATATTTTGGTGCACAAAACTAAAAGTTTCCTTTTGGTCCCACTCAGCAAAAAGACAAGGAAGGTGCAGAAAGAGTTAATTCCCTATTCTGCTAAGTTTCAAACGTGAACAAATTATGCTAAAAAAATTAGGCTTCTCAGCACTTGAATAAATTTTCAATTTTTGACAATTGTACATAATAATAATTGTAATGAAAGATAATAAAAACATAATTCAATCATTTTTAAGGCAAAAATGTACAATTTACCAACATATGAGAATAAAAATTCTGAGCTCGCTAAGCCGAGTTACAAAGTGGATATATATATATTTATATACTTTTGGTGCGGCGGATTGCAACCAAAACGGGAGGTGCACAACTGCATGTTATAATAGTCCTATAAACCAAATTTTAACGTTTCTGATACTACTAGGTTTTGAGTTATGCGAGATACATTCGCACGTACAGACGCAACGAAAAAGCTCTTTTGAATCCATTTTAAATCAGTTTTATCATTCGTTTGGGAAACAGAATCTTTTATTTTGTCCTTATGTACAAATGCCACGCAAAAACACCGTTAAATTGCATTCGATAGAGCTCAAATGGATATTTTCGTTATAATATGGTACCCGGAATTTTTCGTGATTACAATACTTCCTTTACTTCGTACAAGGAAATAAAAAAGCAAACGATCTCATTGTGCGGTACCATTTAAAATTTTATTATCAGAAGAGGTGGATTATTTATTTTTCTGTGGTAACGTTTTTAGCCTTTCGTTAAAAAACAAAAAACTCAAATATAGTTAAATGTCAATCAGCATTATCTTACCGAGTTTGTTATCAGTTGAAAAACATTCATTTTATTGTGAATGCCTACTTCTCAGATCGTATCATCATTCGTCCTCTTTTGATGCTTTTTATAACAAAAAGTGATAACGTGATTGCATAGTAACCCACAACTATGTAACCTGAGAGTTGCTTATATAGGCTTTATATAGGAATTTTACTATCAGAATAATTTATATCATGATATAAATTATATAAGGATTTTACTTTATATAGGAACTTTACTATCAGAATAAATTATATCTTGAATATAAGGCTTTTCTAACTCCACACATGCATTTAAGATAAAATTTCTGTTTGAAATTCTCTAATGAAATTCACTTCTGTCTAAAGGAAAAAACAAGTTTATTTATTATATAATAAATTAATATTAAGACATAATCAAAGATTAATATGACCAAAATTTAAAATTGCACTGAACATGTACTTCATATGAATTTAAATTTTAAAATTTTACCTAGGCACAAAGTTCTTCTCCCGCCTTCTTCGCATGCCTTCGTAGTGTAGTGGTCAGCACGCTCGACGCGTATTCGAGAGATCCGTGGTTTGAGGGCACTGCACATTTTTTTCATCTCTCCTGCTTCGAAATAACCTAACGTCTCTACAAAGGTACGCATACTAAACTGCCAACTATGTGCAGTTTTCAGTAGAGCATCACGGGGAGAAAAACCTATTGTGATTGAATAGCACAATCCCAAACCTATGAAAACTCCTTTCTGCCATTTATTCTGTCGTTTTGTTTTCTATTAATACAAGTTATCTGGCATGATCTACGAGTGTTTTTCTGCTACTTTTTTCCAAAAAGTCCAGAACGTTCCTTATTTACATGAACTAAACAATGTTTAGTCTGGGTACATAAGGAACGTTTCAAACTAAGTCGCGCTAGCTTTCGCATAAATTATTAATTTAATTAGTTTTATTTTTAGTTTTACAATAAATTTTGCTTAAAAGGCTATATCGTTTTCTTTTTGAGTCTTAAAGATTTAAAATTCGTCTTTTGAAGTTCATTTATTATACTCCTTGTTTATTAAAAATGTACGAGACTCATGTGCAATCTAAAAGTTTGGCCAGACATTACAAAAGTCATGATTTCACTACCAATGAAAAAAGGTTTTAGCAATCTGCATTGTGTTTGCCATTAAAATCCCCATTTGAGTGGATTTATGAAGGAGGTTTCTGTCAATTCTTTGATATCGACTTCGATCGATAATGAGGAATTGCAGGAGGTAAAATACAATAGAGAAACAAAAACGAACTAATTATTCAGTCTTTAAATTGTACGAGAAAGAGTAAGTACAAAAAAAAAAAAAAACGCTTTGAAATTTTCAACAAGAGATACGCTTGTCGCCAACTGCTATTAGCAACTGCACTTTTGTACAATAGAAATAGTTAACTAGACTTTCCTTTTCAAAACTAACTAATTAATGAACGGATACAAAGGCATAAAAAAAGTATTTTGCCTTCGTATTCGATCATTCATTTGTTCTTTATACTGTTAATAATGTTATTATGATATTATGCTTTTCATAGATTATTAATAAATATGTTACAGTTGCCGTTTTATACGCAACTAAACGACCATTCGCCCCATGGAGTAATCTTGTCTCCAAACCACGGTTTTTTTATTTTAAGACGAAGCGTGCTTCTGCCTCTCGTGGCCACGTTATGTACTTCCCGCCAGCTCTGCCAAGTTTGTAATTATTCGGTTTACAGTGGAAGCGTCATTGCCGGCGATATTTAATGGGAAAACCCGGTTCGAGATTTTTGAGCCATCTGAAATTGAAATTTAATTGTGTAAAATTTGACTACTAGTCTGCGTTTAAAATTTCAGTTTAAGGTGTTACTTTAGTTACAACACCGCAAGTGGTGATCGATTCTGTCAGCACGAAAAGTGCGTTATGTTTTGTTTAATAGAAAGGTTTTTTTTTAACTTTTCAAGTCTTTGTACGAGGGTAAGTTGAAAAATAAGTTTCTCCTGTCGACTGTGGTCAGAGTTGTGTATGAAAGTCAAAAAATAGAATGAGACATTAAAGATATGACATACCTTTATTTTATTATTCTCGTACGAGTACGTTGAGACATTTGTCATATCGCTTTATAAGCTTCAAAAAGTCCTCCAAGAAAAATTCAGGGCTTTGCATATGGAAGAAGCGTTGAACGGCTATGGGCGAAAGGCGACACAGCAGGAAAACACGCAAGTCACCGATACACCATTGGGTAGAGGTCGCTGCAAATCAAGCAGATGACGCTGTTGCAGTGCCTGCGCAAAGCGGAGAGCAGCCTCTCATTTGAGCCCCGGTAGGTATGGAGAGAAGGTGCGTTTTGAATTCGTGGTCAAAGGAGGAAGTGAGAGCGGTTATCCGCCATGAATGGGCACGTGGAGTATCAGGAACAGAAATTCATAACCGCCTCGTGGAAGTCTATGGGCCAGGTGTGATGTCGAAGCAAATGGTGCGGAGATGGTGTCGCACATTCAGTGATGGACGTCAGCAAGTGGAGGACATACCGAAAGCTGGACGGACGCGCACAGCCACTACAGATGCAAAGGTCAGGAAGGTGGATGACATGCTTAGAGCGAACCGGCGTATCACCATCGATGAAGTAGCGGAAGAACTTGGAATCTCACATGAGGGAGCTCAAAACATCATCCACGACATTCTTCGATACAGAAAAGGGTCAGCACGATGGGTGCCTCGACAATTTACCTCGACACACAAGGAACAACGCATGGGAAAGGCGCTTTGGAAGCAATACTGAAGTGAAACAAGCCGTTCAACGCTTCTTCCATATGCAAAGCCCTGATTTTTCTCTGAAGGGCTTTTTGAAGCTTATCAAGCGATATGACAAATGTCTCAATGTATTTGGTACCTATGTGGAAAAATAAAGGTATGTCATATCTTTAATGTCTCATTCTATTTTTTGACTTTCATACACAACTCTGACCACAGTCGACAGGGTAAACCTATTTTTCAACTTACCCTCGTAGTTGCACAAACTTTTGTCTCGACACAGCGATAATTTGCTTTACATTTGTTGGAACTACTTATACTCCCAGAGCAAGCCATATCTCTATACTGAATGTGTTATTTCAATTCATTCCATTTCTTGTTTATCGCAAAATATTTATGAGGCGAATGAATTAAGACTTTAATTATACATTTTCCACTCATCATCGGCATTTCTTTTCTTAGCTCAAGCACTTTTTCTAAAAGCCATTTCTTTCTTTAGCACTTAAAAGTTATTCGTTAGAATATTAAAAGATGGAAATGAATATATGAAGTACCTAAGACTGGAACAAAGGTTGAAATCTGTCTAGTACATGAAGAAGGTTGTTTGGAGGAATGTCATATTTAATGGAATCTGCTAACCTGAAAAATTACACTTTCTTTCGGAGAAGGAATGCACTACATTGAAATAATGAGAAATTTCAGCGCTAGCCTGGAGTCTAATGAGAAAACTTTTCAAAACTTTAATTCAGTTCGTACTTAAGACTCAAAGAAAATGGCACTTCAGACGATATTCTAAAATGTCCTCTTAAAATAACAAATAAACGAAACAACGTATCTATTTTAAAATTTTCTTAAACAAGAACGTTATTTATTGAATAAGAGCAACTGAAATAAAGACCACAAAAACTGCTCTCCTTTTTTATGTTAAATGAGAGCTCTGAATTCCTACAATTTAAAACATTTTTTCATTTTTAGCAACTTTTTAGTAATTTTAATTAAAATATTTAGTAATTTTAATTCAACTGAAAGCAGGAAGATAATTTTGCTTAATAGAAATAATACAGATTAGCATTTAAGTTCTACCAAGAAACTATGTGAGAGTTAGTTTCCTTACTATCATAAAATGTATATATATCAACCTAAGTGTTGATCCGTGTGAATTCTCGCACAGGCTTGAAAATGAGCACAACCAGACAAAAGATATAAAAGACCGTTTTATTGAACACAAAACATTTAACAGATGACACGGACTCACGTGCTTACAAAATTAACGACAACTTGTGGTGAGAGCTTAAAAGATAATGTAAGACTAAATTTAAAGGTAAGGAGTATTGCGAGACTACACAATTCAAGCTAACAGGTTGACTCAGAAGCTTACACTGCACTAACTCCACGACCAGAATGCGGAGCCAGTATTAAGGTTAACACCTGGTAGAAACTAGCAACGTGCGCTCGCAACAGCGAAATTACGCTTTGTGTAACCTCTTCAATCCAATAGTTTAAATACTCCGTTTTCTTTAACTCATTAATATCCTTTCGATGAAATGCGAAGAGAATAAAGGGAATTCAGGAAAGGCTCAATAAAATAACCACCAGTAAAAATAAATAGAACTCTATAAATACATATAATTTTTTAAATTAAAATTTAGACCATACACTTTTCTTATTTATACATTTTTGAGCGGTCTCTGGAAAGACGTATCAAAAGCGCATTAGAATATTGTGGTCAAAAATAATAAATAATACGTCAGTTCTATATCTCTCTTTCTAGTCAGCCGACCAAAAAATTCATCTTACACTGTATATTAATTTTATATAAAGCATCATTCTGCCTTATATATTACAAAACAGAATTAGGCCTTTTTCTTAAATGACATGCCAACTGGTTTCCACCATATTTCAGTTTTAGTCTTTAAGTTATATATTTAAATTTAAATTATATGTCAAGTACCAAACTTGTGTGAGTAGTTTTTTTTTTTGTAGCTCTCAGATGCTAGTTAATGTTCATTGAATTTAGTTTTTATTATATACTAGCAATTTTAAATTAACCTTTCTTGCAAATTAACAAAAATACTGACCTCTTGTGGTGAGGGCTTAAAAGATAATCAAAACCTCTATAAAACTATAACTATACCTTCAAGTCGAACTGCAGTACCTTACGATAAATATATTCCATAGAAATTAACTTACATTATCTTCTTTCTTTTTATCATAAAGCATTTCTTTTCACATTAAACAGTTTTGTCTCACAACTAGCACAGCTTTTGTATTCTCAAGTCTTAATAACTTTTCTTTGGTTTCGTAGCGTTAATAACAGAGAATATTCTTTCAGAAGATGAAGTACTTTAGAACTAGATATAAAGAACTAGCTGTTACCAAGCATGCATTGCAGTGCTGCGTAAAGGAAAGAACGCGTTTGTGTTTTAACTCTGTTTATTCTCTAACCTGATACCACGGTTGATATAATGGTCCAGTGGCAAATTTAATTCTGGAAATTTCACTTTTCCTCCCGTGCAGCACATTTCAGGTGCTTCATTCTTAAATTTGAGGCCTCTGTACTATATGCATAATTTACCCATCTTTCCCATGACCACACTTGGATGAAGACTGTAATAATAATTAGCATCGTAATGGAATGCCTTAAGATTTAAGTTAGAGTGCATTGTTTGTCTTGATTGAGCAGTGATCGAAAGTTTTGCAATCTTGCTTCCCGTTGCTCGTTTGTTTCAGACGAACGGGCTTCAGCAGTGCATACTCGAGCGTTTTGCAGTCTTGCTTCCCGTTGCTCATTTGTTTCTGAAGCTCGTGATACCTTTTTCTTTCGTGCTTCAGGTGTAGATTGAGGAATGAATTTTCATTTTGATGACATAATCGATTTCACACCGAAAGTAGTGCTTTGTAACAACTATTACAAATTCACTTTGAAAAAGCAAAGACAATGCACGCATGTTAATAAGTGAAAAATTAAATATTTTACACTTTGCTGAGCGATAAAGCACATTAAAATATTTTAATCTGGACAGTGGCCACACTTTTTTTTCTTAAATAGCCGAGTTTTTTATTAAATTAATGGAGATTAGAATTTCCACGAATGCTCCATTCTGAACCCCATGATTAAATTGGAGGCAATATAATTGTTTTTCCCGACACACAATTTTTTTATTTGTCAACACATTTTTTTTATATCGCCGAGTTTTCTTATTAAATTTGAAACTTCTTACGCTTTGCAGAGTGGCAAAGCAAAGCTCTTAAATCGCTGATTTTCTGATCAAAATTTCGTTAAATTCACTTAAAATATATAATAGATTAAGAGTGCGGCCTCACGAGCTGGCTTCGGAGAAATCTTATACAGATATCTTTCTCTTGTTGCGAAGACCGACTGTGACAAGTTTTATAAAGATCGGAATTAAACTGTAGATTTGCATAAAAAGCAAACAAATAAATAAACATTAATTTTACTTCCTTGTACGAAATAAAGGAAGTATCGTAATCGCGAAGAATTCCGGGTATCATATTTCAACGAAAATATCCATTTTGATCGCTATCTAATGCAATTTAACGATGTTTTTGCTTGACATCTGTACGTAAGGACAGAATAAATGCTTTGTTTCCCCAAAAAATAGTAAAACTGATTTAAATGGATTCACAAGAGATTATTTTCGTGGCGTGTGTACGTACGCATGTATGAATGTATCTCGTATAACTCAAAAACCAGTAGCCTCAGAATGTTGAAATTTTGTATATAGGACTGCTATAACATGTAGATGTGCACCTCGCTTTTTAGTTTCAACCGGCCGCACCAAAAGTAGATATATATATATATATATATATATAACAAAATAGGATAGTTGCTTTAAAAAATCTGATGTGTACACCACATGACGTCCTTGTATGAAGTATTTCATTATATGCATTTTTTCTTGCATTTCATTTAAACTTATTGGATTGAGTTAAATCTACTTCGTTGAAAGTGCATAAACCACAATAGAATAAATGCACTTTTTAAAATTCCTTACATTTGTTTACCAGAGCGACATTCTGGCGCTAGCTTCACTTAACAGTGTTACATCTCATTCATTTTATAACTCATCAGAATGCACAAAAATTTTTGTATATCATCTGGAGAATTACTAATCGTTGCCACATGTTCTATTCAAATACTATAATAATCTAAAACGATGCGTAAAAGAAATTAAACAAATAAAAAAGAAGCAGTTTTTTCACAGACGACTCAGTATTTCTCATTCAATTAATTCAGTTCTCACTTCGCCACAAGGCAAAAATACATAAACACTCAAAATACCTATATTAAAAATTACGAAGTAAATCTTAAACACTTATTCCCTCGAATAAATTCCAGAATGGATTAAGCATGATTTAATTCTCAATAATAAAAGAAGGCGTTATCTTTGTTGTTGCAAGCCTTAGTTTCTCTAGATTGGCAACAAATCCACTATTCTTCTAAGTTTCAAATGTAAACAAATATGTCCGCCATGAAAAAATTTATTAGGCTTAGCCGCACTTCTGCAACTTTTAAATTGTTAATAATGCTACAAATCTTACATGTAGATTTACTAAAGGTATAAAAACCTTAACTGGAAGATATGAACAACATAATTCAATCATTTTTAAAGCAAAAAAAAAAATGCACGATTTACGAACATATAAGAATTAAAAAAAACTGAGCTCACTGAGCCGAGTAACATAGTGGATAACATAAATTTATATACTTTTTGTGCTGCCGATTGCAACTAAAATAGGAGGTGCACATCTACATGTTATAGCAGTCCTATATACAAAATTTCAAAGTTCTGAGGATACTCGTTTTTGAGTTATGCGAAATACATACATACTTACGTACGGACCTATGTATGTACGTTCGAATGTACGTATGTACGCACAGACGCCACGAAAAATTCTCTTCAGAATTTATTTTAAATGAGTTTTATAATTTTTTGGTGGGAAAAGTGTCCTTTATTCGTTC
The DNA here is from genome assembly GCA_000611955.2 of Stegodyphus mimosarum. Classification (NCBI taxonomy): domain Eukaryota; kingdom Metazoa; phylum Arthropoda; class Arachnida; order Araneae; family Eresidae; genus Stegodyphus; species Stegodyphus mimosarum. Next base: position 79,880 of record KK112683.1, read on the forward strand.
TTAAGTGCGAATGTCACTCAAAACCATCATTAAATTGCATTCGATAACGGTCAAAATAGATATTTTCGTTGAAATATGATACCTGAAATTTTTCACAGTTACAATACTTTCTTTCTACTTCGTACAAGGAAGTAAAAATAATTGGCTATGTCAAAAATTAACATAAATAACATGGTGTTCTTCCCCTCAGTTCATCTTTTCTCCCAAATTAGATATCATTCCAAATTACATAACGCTGCTTGAAAAATGGAACTAGAATCCAAAATTAACCAATTACAGATTAGCTGCATTTTGTGCATCCATCTTGTATAAATAGCTAATAACTGCGTAGTCTCTTTCGCCTGCGTGCCACCAGCTTGTCGCTCAGTCTTTGCTACCTATTCGCTATTATTTAAAATGTAATTGCATATTTAAAATTATGGGCAGCGTTTAGCACCCCCAATACAGTTGTGTATTAAGAAATTCGACAGTGAAGAATAAATAATGTTTAACTATCAAAATGGTAGTGCTTCTAAAATTCCCTCTGATCATCCATTGTGCCATAACGTCCAGTCATCTTACGCTGCAGTTTTTCGGCCAAGACTAAACGTGAATTGTTTTCATCTTCTGCCAAAGTACAATTATTACACACATATATATGTATATATATGTATCTACTCTGTTACTGGGCTCAGTGAGCTCAGATTTTTTATTCTTATATGTTGGTAAATCGGGCTTTTTTTTTTTTAATGATTGAATTATGTTGTTATTATCTTCCGGTTAAGGTTTTTATGCCTTTAGTCGATATGCATGCAATATTTGTAGAATTATCAAGAATTTTAAATTTTTTAAGTGCTGCTAAGCCTAATTTTTGTTTACCATATCAGCCATATTTGTTTACATTTGAAACTTAGCAGAATAGTGATGCACCCTCCGTTTCATTTTGCCGAGTGGGACCAAAAGTAAACTTCTAGTTTTGTGCATCGCAAATCTGCCTTCTTCTCTGCTGGCCGAATTGCTTGTTTTTGCGTTAACGCGAAAGGGCAATTTGTCCAGAAGAGCTATTAATTTCGGTTTGGCATTTTCCGCCCATTCACTTTTCAAATTCTTGAAAATAAAATGATCATGTGATTTTTGGCGATCGCGCGTTTGCAATCGCCTGATAGCTTTTCCTCTGCAGGCCTTCCGGTAAATGTGTAAACAAATATTTAGAATTCGGATTTTAATGTATATTTTTTTGCTTACTAGGTAATTTTCTTCTTTCTTCTTTTTTTTAATGAATGTGATATAACGCTGTTAGGTAAACCTAGTGCCAGAGTGTCACTATGGTAAATATATATAGTGAATTTTTAAAAGTGCATTTGTTCTATTGTGGTTTATGCGCTCTCTATCAAGTAGATTTAATTTAGTTCAATAAGTTTAAATGAAATGCAGGAAAAATGCGTATAATTTAATATTCAGTACAAGGAAGTCATGAGGTGTACACGCCAGATATTTTATAAGTACGTAGCGTATTCGGAAACTAAGTACCGTTTCATTCTAGCGCCGTCGCAGCGCTGTGGTAGGTATCCCGCGCATGCGCACTAGTCTTTCTTGTTCACTGACTTTCAATTGTCTCCATTTTGGTTGCTCTATATTGTGTTTTCAGTTTGCTGTGCACATTCAAAATGTTTAAGACAATTAGATCTCCCGCTGACTGTGAGATTCGTGCCGTGATTAAATTTTTGAACGCGAGGATTGTTAAACCGGCCGAAATTTATCGTCAAGTGACAGAAGTTTACGGTGAATACGCGATAAGTGATGGAATGGTGAGAAAGTGGGTAAGAATGTTTAATGCAGGTCGAACAAATGCCCACGCCGAGGCTCGGAGTGGTCGGCCTTGTGTTGTCACCGATGATTTGGTAAGGAAAGTTGATGAAGCAATTCATGAGAACAGACACTTCACAATGACAACTCTTTCAGAGGGATTTCCATAAATTTCACGTACTGTTTTGCTCGAAATTGTGTCTGACCGCTTGAATTATCGCAAACACAGTTTGTGTTCCCGATGGGTTCTAAAAATGCTCACTGATGTTCACAAAACAAAGTGACTCGGTAGTGCCCTGACATTTCTCAGGCGGTACAGTGATGAGGGAGAAAACTTTTAAAACCAAATTGTGACAGGTGATGAAACTTGGGTATGTCATTTCACACCAGAATCGAAACAACAATCGATGGAGTGGAGACACACTCATTCTCTGAAAAAACAAAAGTTCAAAGTGGCAGTGTCATCACAAAAAATCATGTGCACTATCTTCTGGGATAGGAAAGGCGTTTTGCTTATTGAATTTCTTCCCAGAGGTGAAACCATTAATGCGGCACGATATTGTGAGACTTTAATAAAACTAAGGCGTGCCATTCAAAACAAACGAAGAGGAATGCTCAGTAAAGGAATTGTGTTGCTCCATGACAATGCTCGGCCCCATACTGCTGGTGTCACTCAATCGTTAATTCGTCAGTTTTATTGGGAGCAGTTCGATCCCCCGCCGTACAGCCCGGACTTGGCGCCGTCCGACTATCACTTGTTCCTGCACATGAAGCGCGAGCTTGGTGGCAAGCGCTTTGGATCTGACGATGACACGAAAAATGCTGTGGAGTCGTGGTTATCGAAACTGGCGGGAAGTTTCTTTGACGATGGTATACAAAAACTGGTCACCCGCTATGACAAGTGTTTGATCATTGGCGGAAGCTATGTTGAAAAATAGTTTAAGACATGTATTTTCATGCAAAAGTAAAATTGGATTCGAAAAAAATTGTTTTACTATTTTTTTTTTCAAAACGGTACTTAGTTTCCGAATACGCCTCGTATAAATGAACTCTATAACATTACAAAAGTTTTTTAAAATACTGAATTTCTCTCGCTTATTTCAGGAAAACTCTGAAACCAAGGTTGATAATGGTTCGAGTGGTACCATCAATTGATTATAACGTTTTACCATCTATTTGATATTTGTTGATAATGGTTCGAGTGGTAAACGTTTTACCATCTATCGATGCACTGTGTTCTATCAATATACTTAATGCTTGTGTTATGCACTGTGTTCTATCGATATACTAACTGCTTTCCAATTAAAGACTTTGTGAAGGTTTACTGACGGAAAAAGCGAATGGCTTCTGTTTCGGTGGATATGAGGAGCTCCTCAAAGTGGTTCCACCATCGTTTAGCTCACGTGTGCTTCTTAGAATTCAGATAAGTCCCGAAGTGTTTCTTAAACTGCATCTGCGCTTGTTGACATATTGCAAGTTAGTTTCGTAGAAATTTTCATCCACCTTAAAAAGAATATTCTTATTAATTTCATTTAATCCTTATGTTTGTTTTTTGAAGTCAGCAATTATAATTTTTTTTAGTCCAAAGGGGCTTTGTCCCTGAAGGACTATTGTTTTCGTTTCGGCATTTTGCGTCAAAAACATTAAATGTCGGTTCACTTCTCAAACTGTTGCCACCAAATGTTGCATCCCTGTATTATATTTAAAGAAATTAAATAATGAAGAATGTACATAAATGTATGCATGGTTCTCGCATTGTGATAAAACATCGAATTTTGAATGACGTAATCCTACTGCGAATATGGGCATCCGGAAGCCCAAATTTGAAATTTGGAATTTGTTTTATGATCTATTTCGTATTTTGTAAAACTTTAATGAATTTTTTACTAACAAACTCAAGGATTTCAAAGAGAGCAACGGCAACGTTGTACAGAAAAGCATTTTTATCTCCAGCGCGTGAGACTGTGTATAGGAAATTCTAAACATAGACTCAGTTTAAAATTGCTTTGCGATATTGTTCTTCAACTGAATTTTATGGTTTAAGGCGAAGAACATGATTTTTAATAGATAAAGGTAACATACACGATGTTAACAAAACGCCCCTTTGGACGTAATTTAAAATCTGAAACCTTTCAGATTTCTTTTATTGAAAAATTTATTATTTATTTTTAATTGTTTTCAAGATTTATTTTATAGCACATATATTGTCTTTCTTAATTAAAGATACATATATCTGTAACGCAGGCGCTTGATCTCTAAATGACAACCTTGATTTTAAATAAAATTATTTAAATCTTTTCGTAACATAACAAGATGTTTTTCTTAGAAAGAAACCAAGAAAAAAGCTCTCCAGACATGCTTGGCATATGATTTTAGTTTATGAACAGTAACTTATTTTTAACTCTTTATTATTATTTTGTTATTAGTAATTAAACATAATTACAGATTTTATTATAAACGGGACGGATTTCACATTCTTATTAAAACAATATATTGGCTTATAAAATATATAAAAAGTATACTGTCTCATTTGAAACAGTATTTATGGTCAGTCTAAATGAATTTTGATTTTTAAAGCTTTAGAAAACTAGAAATAAATTAAAAGGAAAGCAGTTTGCTCTACATTTATAATAATTTGCAGCATAAAAGGATATAATTCCAAAAATAGCGTTATTTAATAACTTCAAATACTTAATTTAAACTTTCAGTGAAGTAATTTATTAATTACATTTATTTTTCTAATTTTGTGAGATTTTGAGTCAATATTCCACACGTCAATTTTCGGATGTGAAATAAAAATTGCTTCATGATTTGCTGAAAAATTTAACTATTACTGCTACGATGAAACATTTTCTTCAGCTGATATTTTTAGATCTTAGCGCTTAGTAAATAAAATCGAAGTTTTTTTGCAAATTTTATTTTCGATTATAGCAAAGCTCGATATATATATGTATATCTCAATAGAACAGATATCCTTGTAAAGGATTTTGTGGAGAAACGTGCTCATATTCGTGTTATATATAGTGAAAGCACAAACTCACCCAGAGAGGAAAAATCTTCGCCGAATTTGAAAATGGCTTAAATTACCGGTATGAAGCAATATTATCCGCTCGGTTAATGATGGGCTTAATTTTAGTAGAAAGTTTCTTTTTTTTTCAAATACGGAAGTATATATTCCAAGAACTTTTTACACATTTTGTTTTGGGTAAAATGGGCAAAACAGTAATACTTTCATTAAAAATGAATGAAGGTAGTAAAACACAATTTCTAGCTCCGGAATAAAACAATTTTCAAGTAAACTGTAATGAGCCAGCCATGTTTTATGTATTCATTAATTTGGCATCAAATGAGGGCTTCGAAGAAAACTACTCTAATTTTGAAGATTAATGAGAATCAGTTTTTTGAGAGCCTAAATTTAAAATTCATATGCGCCTTGCTAAAATAGTTCCCCAATGAGACAGGCCGTTGAACACTAGTAGTTCAGTCGTATTTCAAACTACGTCGAATGGGATGACAGTATGGGAGTTTCGAGGATTTTGCCATATGTCACGCAAATACGAGCCAGCTCTTATCCACTTAGTCAAATAAAAGGAGGAAAGGAAAGAAATGAAAAGGTGAAAACCTCTGCGTTTTAAAAGGCAAATCAGATTTCTAGATATCATTAATCTTTTATGGATGTAGACGCTATCAGTCATGTTAAAAACACTTATTAACATTTCGAAGATGTGTTATTGTGTTGAGTTAGCTGAAAACTCCTTTCGTAGCAAGCAAAAACCGAGAAACATGAGAGTCTGTTGTTCATCGACGATGCATCTTCGAATACAACTAAAGTTCATCCGCGCCTGTGCGTCAGAAAGTTAATCATTTAAAAAGTTGTTTCTTCTGCACTTCTCAAAGGCATTTAACGACATTTCATTAGTATCATAAGCGTGGAAAAATATTTTCTGCTATTATTTAAAATGCACTATATAAACATTTATATGTAGTGATTGCAAGATTTCAAACTTAACTTCGTATGTGCACTTACTGTCTGCATTCAGAATACAATTTAATGGTATAATAACAAAATTTTGCCACAATTTCAAGTTTTCTCTGTAACTATCATTACTTCTTTTAAATGTATTTAAACCATAATAGATACTTTTTTATATTTCGATATTCTTCTCTTTATGCCATTTCGTGCTTAAAGCTGAAAAAAATTACGGAGTTTTTAAAACTGATAATCTTTTAAAGTTGAGTTTTAATTTTATGCGGCAACTACAATGTGTCCCAAAATTATAGCTGCTAGGAACTTAAATAATAAATACGCACTCTAGCTAAGACAAGTGCAAAAACATTTTAAAATCGCATATGCAATACTTATAGGTGTAATCAAAGAACTATCTCGAACTGCATAAATCTTTTAACTATCTCCTCGGACTGTTTAGTTTAAATTCCATCCAGCGTTGTTCTTTCACTGTACAATAAATAGTGTTTGCACGGTATAGCGGTGCCGCATTCAAACTAGTTTACACGATGCTTATTGAACCTTTCTTCTCCTTACAAGTTCTATGGTGAGTAGCTTAATCGGCGTAGCGAATTGTTTTTAGAATTAGTGACCAAAAAAAAAAAAAAAAAAAAATAGGGAAAAAAAAAAAAAAAAAAACGCTCGCTCATATTTATGTCAACAAGGTGATTTCGTCAGAAAAGTATTACTACATTATCACTGTTTATTTTTTAATAACAGATCGTTTAACGAAGTAAGAAAAATCTGTGAATAGCACAACAAGGAACTGAATACTACAGCGATTTCCAAATAGTCGTATTATATCTCGAAAGAAAGGCAGCGAGCGAAAGGTCATTGTTACACCTACAAAGCGATACAAAGGGAAAAAATAATTCAGAATCAAATAAATAAAGTTTTTGGTATTTGCCTGTAATTTTTTTTTAAAATCACAAGCGTCTTTTTTCTTTTTTTCGAGGTTGAGGAGGAGAACATCTACTATAAAGCTTTAGCGATCGTCGTTAACTTAAATCTTTATGCTGATTATAACTTTATACTAAAATACTAGGCCTGCAGTATTTTATTTAAATAGGTAATCAAAGTTTTGCACATAAGATATTTTTTAATATTAAATTCTTCGTTTAAAGACTAATCTGCAACATGAAGTTTTTATATTGGAAGATTAAGGTATATTATCAGATTTTGTGCGTAAGACATCGTATGTTTTAAGTAGTACATAAATAAAGATCCAGTTAATAATTATTAATTCAACAAAATATAAAACGTAAAAGCTAACTTAACATATTTTTTTTCATAATTATTCTCTATCGACACGAGGCCCACCAGCGACCGAGCGGTGAAGTCGTTGAACACTGGTAGTCCGTTCCGAGGATCGAATCACGCGAACAGGCTGACTGCGTAGGCGTTTTCAAAATTTTCCCCGTCTGTAATGTACACTGGTGTGCAAAAATTAAGGACGAGACGGTTTTTTCAATATAATTTTGTACAAAAACTTTCCAGCTCAACACATTTAATACCGTAAGATCCCCAATACGTAAGGACATGAGTAATGTAAGCAACACTTACTAAAAGAGAAATCATAAGGATAAAAGAAACTTTATTGAAAAAGTAGCATGGAGCGCAATGCGACTAAAGGCCGAAACATCGCTGTGATGATTGTCCAGCAAGAAACATCCGGTCTTTAATAGGGCATATGATTTTCCCTGACTGCTAGGCAGGTTTCACATCATTTGTGCATGCTGGATATGTGGTTGTTAATGAGCTGTTGAGACACTGCTGCTCGTTCCTCTTGTAGCACCAATCGCAGTTTCGGAATCGTTACTGGCGATAAGTTACGTGCTGCCACGGGTCTCCCTAGTAAGTTCCGTACATGCTTGACGGGATTTAGATCCAGAGACCTTGCCGACGAATCCATGTGTTCAATATCTTCACTCTCCAACAGCTCTTCGACAGTAACTGTGCGATGAGGTGGAGCGTTGTCGTCCATGAAGAGGAACTGAGGACCCATAGCCCTTGTGAAAAGATGCATGTAAGGAAGAAGAACCTCGTTACAATAGCAGTCCCAGGTAACGAACCTTCTTGGGAGATATGAAGGTCTGTCCGGCTACCAAGCATTATGTCTGCTCGAACGAGAACTCCGCGACCTCCAAAACAGTCCCTTTTGATGATGTTGAAGGGGTTATTGCGTGTTCCCCGCTCTGCCCAGATGTGTATGTGTCTAGAATCGCAACTCAGACTAAATCTGCTCTCATCAATAAAGAGTACTCGTCCCTATTCATTGTCTCTCCAATTCCGGTGTTCCCGGCACCACAGAGAACGCCTTCTCCGATGGGCAAGCGCTAGAGGTACACACCGTACAGGGCGTCGTGCAAACAGACCACCACCGTGCGGTCTTCTGGCCACGGTAAAACGCGATATCGGTCGTCCAGTCGCCTGTGTCGTGTGTCTAGCGATTTCTCCCTCTGTCTGCCAGCTCTTCCTTCTGGCCTGTAATGCAATATACCGGTCATCTGCGGGTGTGGTTCCTCGTGGACGACCACTACTAAACCCACGGATAGCTGTTCCTGTAGTTTGAAATTGTCTCCAAAGTCGTGAAACGATGCTGTGAACAATTCCGAACTCTGCGGCCACACTTGTCACACTGCGGCCTTCCTCCAACTTCCCAATGATTCGACCTCGGGTAAAAGCATCCAGATGTCGTCTAACAGATTGATTATTCGCCATTTCTCGCTGAGGCAGCAACTCGGTGTGATTTTAACTGCTGTACGGCGTGCAATCTCTTTGCCTGAAATACTGATCTTACATCGACAACATGCTTTATACTACTCTGACACTCCCCCATTACGTCTACCTGCATATCTGCGCATGTGCTACCGTACATCACCTTACTTAATCTCCTGATTGGTCTTTCTGTCCGCTCTGCCTCTTCGTTCAGCTGATATGCTAATTTTTCGACTTCGTCCTTAATTTTTGCACACCAGTGTATATACGAGACAGTTTCCCTTAGGCAGATAGTACTGGAGGCTTTGCTCCAGGTTACATAAACTAAACCAAACCTCTATCGATACGATTTTATCACATATTAAATTTAAACTTGATATGATTACTCAAAATATCAAATTTTATTCGCAAATAAATTAAATTTTAAAGGAATTTGTTCCTTTTAAAATACTCTGTAACTCTTCCTATGACGTCTTAACTATATTTTTACATTTGCAGAACCAAAAAAAAAATCGCTTTTGGAAAATAGCGAAAGCATTGAAATTAAAATGCAAAATTAATAAGCGGAGCTTTAAAATTGCGCCGGAGTAGGCACCTGGCTCCTTATAGTAAAGTCTGCTGTCAATGCAATTTAGAAGTTCTCTAACGAAACTATTGTTAGTGCCAAGTTGAAAAATAGCGCCATCCTTCAAATGCATACAAAATTATTCGTGTGATTTGCTGCAAAATGTAGTATTTAGATTAAAACTGGGCGTAAACTCGAAATAAGAAAAAAAAACTGTTACGTCTTTCGAGAAAAATTTTGATTTGCGTCAAAATACGGACCTTTAAACAACGATATATAAATCTGATACATATTTCAAGTCGTGCGTTTGAGAAAATAGTACATTTGATACTTTTGAGAATGGAAAATAAAGAATTACTCCTTTGTTTCTTTAATCGCTGTATATAAAATGCTCTTAAGATTGTGAATAAGGGAATTTGACAAGAGTTATATCCCAAGCGAACGGTAGCTGCATGGTTAGTTCTCTCTCAGTAAATCCTCCGCGAAGATATCCTTCTTCTTTGCCAAACAATCCCTTTCATATTCAGAATGCTTTGCCATATTCAAATAACCTATCCTTATAAGGTATTTCTCCCGCCTTCTTCGCATGCCTTTGTGGTGTAGTGGTCTGCATGCTCGACGCGTAACCGAGAGGTCCGTGGTTCGATTCCCGGCGAAGGTATTGCTCATTTTTCATGCCTCCTGCTTCGTAATAACCTAATGTTTCTACACTGACGCCCGAACTAAAATGGTGGTGGATGATGATTCTCCATCACCACGATTCGGTGATTGGGTCCCCAAAACCCTAGACGCCCTTTAAAAAGGGGAGTATATATGGTATTTCTCCCGCCTTCTTCGCATGCCTTCGTGGTGTAGTGGTCTGCACGCTCGACGAGTAACCGAGAGGTCCGTGATTCGATTCCCGGCGAAGGCATTGCTCACTTTTTCATGTCTGATGCTTCCAAAAATACCTAATGTCTCTACAACCTAACCTAATCAAATTTTCAGTTTCAACAAAATATTGGAAAATTTTGCAGAATAAAAGGGAAAGAAATTACGTGCAAAGACTTACGTGAAACAGAAGCACTATCCAAATTTCCGGGTACTGTTCTGTTATCGGGACCGAATTCCGATGTATATGAATGTATGCGTGTGTATATGTAGATATGTAAGTGCATATATTATACATGTATACACACACATACATTCGTGCTTACATATATACATTCATACATAAACACATACACATCCATACATACATGCATACATACATACATTTCTGATTCCGATCCTGATAACAGAACAGTACCAATTTCCGCCATATACAAGAATTTGAGAGTGCTTCATTTCGTCATGAATTTTTAATTTCCGAATGAAAATCTCTAAAACTGCTGAATCAGAGCCTTGAAACAGGAAATCGACTATGTACTGTAGACCAGGAATGTTTGTAAGAAAAGTTTCAGCATTTCAGAAGAAGTTAAAAATGCCTCCTTTCCAAACGAAGCAAAAAAGACAAAATTCTCCAGTTACAAAGACTAACCACTTTGCCACTTGTGAGTTTGGTTTCGTTTTGGATTATTAATTATGGAAAAGCACGCGGGGCCTATATGCCTAAGGAAAAAACTTCCGTGGAGGATTTTTTAAGGAAAACTGGCTTGTATGCGGCCACTCGTGGACAAATTTAATAAGGAAAAATATCAAATAATTTTTGTTTGAAAATTTAAAGAAACAGTATGCTACAAAATGATAACACGAAAACACACTTAAGGCTACTAACAATAACATACGCAAATCATTTATATATATTCATACTATATTAAACTCTTCACATAAAATAAAGCTTCAGAATAACTCTGAATTCCCAACCGTATCTTCGACAAAACCATGAAAAGATGGAACATTAATAAGCATTCCGAAATGCAAATCTGCTGCTTGAAATATATACAAACTGGACATAGGTTACTTCATTAATAAACTTTATTTTGTTAATATTACTTGTTAAACCGAAAAACACGTACTAATAAGATTTATCTAAATTTTATGCAGAAATGTAAAAGTTAGGTATTCTGTTAGTATTAATATGAATTACATTAATATGTACATTAATATGAATTAGAATTTTCATAAAAACATAAAAATTGTAATGAATAGACTTTTTAGTAATGTTAAGTTTACCTATAAATAGGCCCGTAAATCTTCGCCAGCTCTTGCAATTTAGCATAGGGTTTTTTCGTCATGAACGGAAGATAGCCCACGAGCGGCAATCCCGTAGGCCCAGGTAAAGGCTTTTTTTCTCTTTTCCTCCATAATAATAAAAGGCACACAAGTGCTATTAACACAGTGATGAAAATCAAAGTCGTCGTTTCCATGTTTAGAAGAGCAAAAATGTTAATGCATCTGTCCACCGAAATGCTGTTATTCGAAAAATAAATAAGAATATTTATGTATGAAGGACGTGATTCAACAACTTTTTATCGCAATCGCTTTAACTTTGAACCCGTTAACAAGAAAAAGATAGATAAATTCAACCAATTGGGCGTCTACGTGCTGGTAGAGACTTAGAATATGAGATGGAAAAGAAAACCAGTTAAAGAATTCTTTCTTACTTCCAATATTGTGTTTCTTTTCCGATATCTAAAAACGTTGCATTTAAGTATTTTCTAATTTCAAATAGGAAAATGTGATTCTGAATTCTATTTTTGACTATGAAGAAAGATACTAGAATAAGTTTCTAATTTCTGATTTTCTTAAAAATCGAAAATTCAAAGTTTCTTTTTTTTCATTACATCATACTTTATTTGTCTTATTCATTCAAGGGACGTTTTGTTTATTAATTATACACGTATTAAAAATGACCTGCATTGTTTATGGTCATTGTGATGAAGTCTCATAGACGGCAGGCAATTTTAAAAATTAAAATAGCAGTAATATTAGGCACTAATTTTGTACTAATACTACAGTAACTTCAGATATAATTTATCAAACCATTTCAACATTACAAAATAGCCTCTATAGCGTTCAACAAAAGAATGAATTTATGCGTAGTGCGAAGGGTCAGAAAAGGAAAGAGCTAGATGAAGAGGGTTTGATTTTTTTTTCATTGGTTTATTTGAATATATTAACGCACGTTAGAACTATCTGCTTAGAGAAGCAGTGCCTTGCGGGGAAATTGGTTTGCATACATGCTACTCATAAGAAAAGCCATGAAGATGCCCCTGCTACTAGCCCATTCGCGTGCAATCTAACCTAGATCACTTTACCGCGACTTTACCGCTCGGATGTGAAGATAGAACTCAAGTATGTAGTATGATCACTGTCAGTTGAGTCTCCGCCCTTGCATTTATTTGTGCTCTAGCAATATTAATTAAAATAGCAGTAATATTAGGCGCTAATTTTGTACTATTACTACAGTAACTTCAGGTATAATTTATCGAGCCGCAATTTCAATTAATATATATGCGCAATTCTGCCAATATGCATAGAATTTTTTGTGTCTTGCCTCGAACAAAAATGCAAAGGAAACTCTAGAAGTTTTGCATGATAAATTTTTCTGTCAAATTCTTAACCCCTTGCTATATAACAATAATAATATACTGCGCGGCTTTCGAAGACAGTTCTTGACGTCTCGGAGACGTCAAAGTTTACAATGGCACATGTAATCAATGACATCTCGCGGACGTCATTGTATGTCGAGTTAAAATCTAATTCTGGAAGCAACAGTTGTTAAAAACAGATTATGGGAAAATTGCTTTGTTTTCAGGCAGATCTTCCTATAACGTAACATATTTGCTAGCTGAAGAATTAGAGTACATTAAAGATGAATATCGTGCAAAGCATATATAAAATCCGAGAACTTAAAATACTGGGATTTCTACAGGAAGTAGAATTAGGGCCTAGTTGTAACAGGAGTAAGCAGTAACACGCACGTTAAGCCGTGGTTTATACATTTTTTTACTCCAGAATTTTCACTAAACATGTGATTGTTATGATGGCTGTTATTACTTAAACACAATCAATTTTCGGCCAAAATGGATAGAGAGGTTATGCGTTAAAAATTTGTAAATTTGATTTAAGGTTAATTTATCTTTTTTAAAAAACGGTTTTACCTATTTAATATTTCTATGTATTAAGTTTTAAAAGCTGCTTTAAGCGTTTTATTAATTGCATTTTTTTTATAGACCAGCAAAAGTCTCCGAAAAAATACGACGGGGCAAGTTGTCACATGTTACAACTTACCCCGATATCTTTATTCTTGTAGTTAGACTTCCTTCTTTAAATATTACTGTGCGAATTACTTTATTCTATCTAGTTTTCTTTCCCAAAATAGAAAATCGATTTTTCACCTTCAAAGATTAAAACTTTCGTTAAAGCTTCAAATCGTAAACAGTCTAACAGAGACAGACGCAAAAAGAAATATGCCTTTCTAACTGGCGCACCCAAAACAAAAGCATTGGAAAAAAGAATATAAATATTTAATTAAAAAGAAAGGAAAGATAAAGGAAAGGGAATATTTAATGAAAAAGGCCATAAAGAAAATAAAGAAATAAAATAAAAAAGTTCTTATGTATAATTTGCGAAGATGCCTACACCGATTTTTATGAAGAAGCATAGGTGTAATGCCTAACTCGCAAAATGTGGGAATACGCTAAATATAGGAGAGGAAAGACTCTATCATTTGTTTAATTGCCGTTTTGATGAAAACCGTCTTTTATATGGATTGGTTATTTTTTTTAATCTAAGCTACTTTATAAGGTTATAGTGAGTCTAGGACTGCTACGTAGTTCGATAATCCTAACAGATATGCAGCGAGTTATCATTATGTCTGAGATAGTAAGACAAACTCTTACGAATGTTTTAAAACAATCTTTTTTTAAAGAGAACTTCAAGAGTACGATTTTGTGTTGCGAATAACCACAGATAGGAAATGTAAATTAAAGTAAGAACAATCAATTCAAATTAAACGTTGATACGTGTTGATACGTCGATAAGACTACAAATTTAAATACTAAGCTGGCACGATAAATTACCGGCGCATCAGATTAAAGTAGTATCCGTGGCAAGAGTCTGTGAAGAAGAGATAATTACATTTAATAACTAGTTACATTCTACGTAGTTAGAACTGACAGAATCTAACCACGTAGCGCGCATGCCAGAAACACTATTTGTCAAGACAATGGTACTGATATTGATTATGAAGTTGTTTATATGCCTCTAGAAGGGACCTTAATAAGCTAGATAAGAAAATTAAGCCACTGAGGACAGTCGATGTCGCTCAAATTTATAACGCATGCAGGGCATGGCCGAAAATGAAAATACCCGAAGTGGGAATTCCAGATGGCCAAGCGTTTAGAAAATAAACATTTTGACGCTGCTCTCGCACCGTACAAGCCATTTACTTTACAGCGTTTGCCAAGCAGCGGTTGGCGCGGCGGTAAGAGCTCGCATTGGTAATACGATGATTGTGGGTTCGACTCCCCGTGTGGAGACTTTTTTTTTTTCTTTTTCTCAATTATTATATTATACTTTTTCCAATTAAGCAAATAGGTGAATATTTTATTTTATTTGCTTATTTATCCTCAAAAGCATAGAAAAGGTAAAAATTTCGGACTTTTCAACAAGGGATTGTAATTAAAGAGCATACGAAAAGACTTTGTACATGAAAATTCAAGATTTTATTTGTCGACATTCGATGATTACATGTGTCGGGATGATATTTACCGTAGAAACAAGGGAAACAATAATTATTTCTGCATCTAGCACACGTTATAAAACCGCATTTTTACAATAACATCGTTGTTTGAAAGTCTCCATAGAAAAACATACGTGACTGACATTCATAAAGCATTCTCTCTCATCACAAAGTTTAGAAGCGAACCACACGTAACGTAACATGTTACCGAATATTGGGGCGGATAGTTGATGACGAACAATCGAATGTATTTTTATGCAGTCTTCTCGGGAAGTTATTTTTTTTTCTTGCTCGATGAGATAAGAACAATTTTCTAGTTTTTTAGTAAAGTTTTTCACCTGACGATAAAAATATACATCGCAGGGTTCCACCAGTGGAGTACATTTAGGGGGATTGCTTTGATGCTACATGTTGGCAATCCTTCTTCATCTTATCTTGGAAGAGTTCGCCGTTTAATTGCAGATTTGTTTGTCTAAGAGAACAAATATCATCCCGACACATGTAATCATCGAATGTCGACAAATAAAGTTTTGAATTTTCATGTACAAAGTCTTTTCATATGCTCTTTAATTACAATCCTTTGTTGAAAAGTCACAAATTTTTACCTTTTCTATGCCTTTTGAGTATAAATAATAAAATAAAATAAAATATTCACCTCTTTGCTTAGTTGGAAATAGAAAATATAAAAGTTGAGAAAGAGAAAAAAATGTCTCCAAGCGGGTAGTCGAAACCACGATCATCGCATTACTACTTCGAGCTCTTACCGCTGCACCAGCGGCTACTTGTTAAACGCCCTAACGTAAACGGCTTCTACGGTGCGAGAGCAGCGTCAAAATTTTTATTTATTAAACGGTTGGCCATCTGGAGTTTCCACTTCGGGTACTTTCATTTCTAGCCAAGCCCTGCATGCCCTATAAATCTGAGCGAAATCGGTGACGACGAGTAGGGAATGCCCCCTTGTGAGGTCACATGTCTTTGATGAACTAGCAGGTGGATCTCCAACAACGGTCAAGAAAGTGAGGTAAAAGTGAGACCATTTTCTTTACTGCATGTGTGCCAATCTAATGGAAAGCGACGAGAGATAGAAGTCACGCCGCTCAAGAAAATACGCAAACGTTGGCAATCAAAGCTAGGTTACGAAGTTGTGATCTGTAAGCATGTGAGTAGTAGATCGTCTCGTTAAGCGAATTATCGCTTGGTTCAAAGAACAGAAATCATAAATTCAAGAAGGGTTAATTACCCTTGATTCACTCAAAACTAAGATGAACAGTCGGCCCCTTTCTTCCAGCTTACAACAAAACCTCCACTTGGGCTTAAACTCAAAATTAAGAAATGAGAACTAAGAGATTTAGCCGAAGCTAATACAGTTCTAACGTAGTTGGTCCTAAGTTTTAAACTAGCCGGCGAACTATCAAAAGGCACTTAATATACGACCGAGCGTAACAGTAGTCAGAGAGACTTAGCTCAAAGGCAAACGTTCTTCACTACACAGGAATCCTAGCTCTCTCTCTCTCTCGAAGTCAATTGATCTTTCCTTTAATACGATTCCTTCCTCAGTTGCATTCACCGCGTTTCTAAAAACTCATTCTGGTAGGGAGTTCTAAGTTGAAACGAGGCATGATGGGAAAGCACAATTAAATTAAAATAACTATTATGAAATTAAAATATACCTTACGAAGTTTAGTAACATGGTTCACTATAGAATCGATTTTCAAGTTGTCATGGATCAGTTAATGTGCAATTACAATTTTTCTCTGAATCTTATTCTATCTTACATGAAGTTTGTGGAAATGCGCCTTTGGCCCAGAATGCAGGTACGTAGCATGGAATTGGCCTTATAATGCGTAGCAGATCCTTCTTTTTTTGTTGAAAGACAGTCCAGAATAAGTACAGAAATTTATTTGGCGATACCACAGGCTTTTCCTAATACACGCTTAATGTGACAAATCCATGTGAGCCTTTGGTTAATAGTAACCCCTAGATAACTTACATTACTTGTACAGTCCCAATTTCTCCGAATAAGTAGAGGTTGTTCAGTGCTATGTTCCGAATCTCGGGCCTCATTACGAATAGGAGCTTAGACTTGAGCCATGCATACTGATTTGCCATTTTCTGCACCAATCCTCAACATCTAAAACAAGAACATGGAATTTGGAGATGGCATGATTGGGTTGGCTAGAGCTCACGGCTACCGCCGTATCGTCGGCATAGCAAGCTGAGTTATGATCCAGTTTATTTATGGTAAATTTGATTACGTAAAATATTTTCTCTATCAAGGTCCAAAAATCTCAGTTTAAAAACACAAACTTTTAATTTGCATTCTGAGTAAAATAGAAGTTCAAGCAAAGCTCCAAATCGTAATAATTGGTTAGTTTAAAATAAGAACTATAAACCATACTTGGTATCCTTTATTGCACTATACCAAACAATAATAATTATCAATTTTTTTAAATAATCTAGTGTTTATTGCCACTATTAGCCCCGGATCTGTTACAGTTTACCCTCAAGTCTGTGTAAAATTGTAAAAGACGAATAATTTTGATAAAGTACTTCTTGTGCTAAAATCAACAAAGTTGCCAAAAATTTCTTTTGTGCATATGATGAATGAATAGTTATCCCATAAAAAACAATAGTCAAGGAATCGTAACTAAACATAAACATCTTTTAAACTAATTGTAAATAAAATAAGCATTAAAAATGCAAACATCTTTCGAAAATTGTTAAAACCGGCTTCTAGCTTCCCTACTCCAGCGTTTAAGTTAAGAAAGTATGCGCCACAGTTCTAAAATGGAAAACACGTAATTCCTGCGCCTCAGCAATGAACCAATTCATATAGAGTCATATAATTTGCCTTCGAATGTAATGTGACGGCAGTGGTGTGCCATCATGAACTAACGGGGTTAGCATTAGCCTAGAGAGCTCACTGGACTAGAGAATCATTGGACCAGAAGGTTTAGGCTAGTCACCAGCTATTTATGGTAATTATATTTCCTAAAAAATTTTATCTAGTATTTATAAGTTTTAAAGTAAAAAATTCACTCTGACTTTCCATCGTATTTGAACATAATCATCTGTTCATTCATACTGGACTATCGGATTACATGGATTCATACTCGATGGATCGGATTCATAGGGACCAGCTAGCTCTCAAAGTTTTCTCCCACAGGAATAGCTTATTATTCTAATGGTGTGCTCTAGTAAAGAATTTCAATTTTCCTATACACTAAGGTTTGTGAAAATTGCAACACCACGAAGGAAATATGCAAATTGAATCAAACTTTAAGTGAGGTAAGATATTCAAATGATTAGACTTACAAAATTACAATGCATGCGTGGAATGAGAACCGGCTGCTTGTCCCATGTACATAAGGGATATAAAATACATAAGGGATTAAAATCTGTTTAGTTTCCTCTGTCTGGGGTGAACGTTTAATTAGTGGTTAATATGACTCGTCAACAGACAGAGTGCCATACCAACAACTAACGGAGTTCAAACGAATCCGCATCTTCGGTATGCCAGAGGGTGCACTTTCGTATCGAACACCTGCTACCCGTATACAGCGTAATACCCCCACAATGATACGTGTTTGGATGAAATGGACAGAGAAGAACGAAACAAAGCAAAATCCTGACAGTGGTCACGCAATAGCACAATGGCACGGGACGACAGGCACCTCATCCCCATAGCTGTGACGGATCGTACAACGTCCTCTCGTGTGTTAGCACAACGCTAGAGCACAGCTGCAGGTGTTCGGTTGTCTAACTCCATGGTTCATCACCATCGTGCAACATTAACTGCGTGCAAGTGTTTCCCTCGCAGGTTTCTCCTGACGCTGAATTACAGGTGCCTTGGACTTCAATGGGCACCGCAACACAGTGCGTGACGTACCCCGTGGCAACAAGTTGTTTTCTCCGATGAATCCCGCTACAATCTGGAGTACAGTGATGGAAAATTACATGTCAGACGTTGTCGATGGGAACGTCTGCTCCCACAGTGTGTTATCCAGCGTCATACCGCACAAACGCCTGGCATCATGGAGTGGGGATCTATTGCGATACTTGTTGATCCCATCTATTGCAGATTGCGGGCAACCTCAACAGTGACCGCTACATAAGAGAAGTTGGGGAGGCAGAGGCACTCCCCATTTTTCGATGCATTCCGGGTGCTGTATTTTAGCAGGATAATGCCCGTGCACATGTTTGTCAGACCGCACAAGCTTTCTTTAGGGCACAACAGGTTTCCCTTCTTCCATGCCTACTTATTCCTCGGATATCTCCCCAATGAACATGTCTGGGATTTCATAGGTCGGCGACTCCCTCGTGCAGCTGTTGGGACACGCACTAAGATTGAACTTTGGCACCATGTCGAAGCCATATAGGGTGTCATTCTCCAGGATTACATTCAGAACCTGTATGATTCAATTTCACGACGTATACAGGTTCTCATTGTTCAGCGTGGAGGACATACAAAGTACTGATTTCCGATATTCCTTTTTTTTGTGTGGGGGGGGGCTTGTAAATTTGATGGTTTATTAGTACCATCATTCATATGTTGAATAAATTTCATTCGTTTCCGACAATTCCATCATAGTGTCGCATTTTTGAACACATTACTGCACATTTTACTAGAAACTTCATTTAAGCTGTTGCTGGAATAATTTAATTTAAATTTGGGAAAGCTCTTTCATGAGATATGAGAAATTTTAAAATGAAATATATTGTCATTTTAATTCTGCGTTTAAAAAGCTGTTTCTGCTGTATTGCCATTTGAATGATTTTTCAGTCACCTGTGAAACAGAAGTGACCGAATGTCGTTTTTATTTATTGCTACGCACACAGACGTTACCCGGCCACAGACAGACAAACGGTGCATAAGCCAAATTGTTGTACTCAGCGATCTATTGCGTACGTACTCGCAACATTTTACAAGGCAGTTTAGTATACAAGGTAACCAGTGAAGCCAAGTTCATTTAAATATTATTTCTAAACTAATATTTTTAATATTCAAATATACAGATAAATATTATTACAGGATAAAAATGTATAATATGAGTCTTTTGATGATATAAATAGCTATAATTTAAAAAAAAAAATGTCTGAAAGCTTTCAGATTATTACGCCCAAACGAGCGTTGTTTTTTGAACGTGTTATCTTTATTTATTAAATATCATGTTTTTTGTATTTAAACCACGTGAAATTCAATTCAACAGCAATATCACAAAATATTTAAAAACAGCGTATCTTTGTGATTTTCGACATACAATCTCGAGCACAGGAGTTCCGTACAGTGCTGCCATTGCTTGCTTTGAAATCGGTGAGTTTTTAAATCAAAAATTCATTAAAGTTTTATAAAATATGAAATAGATAATAAAACAAATTCGAAATTCAAACTTTGGGCTTCCAGGTACCCATATTCGAGTGGAGGGTTACATTATTCAAAATTTGATGGCTCTAGGTGCAGTAGTTTTTCTACAGTGCGAGCAATATACATACATTCAAGTAGATTCTTCAATATTTAATTTCTTTAAATGTAATACGAGGAGGTAATATTTGGTAGCAACAGTAATAAAAAGTGATATGCTGTTTCTAGTGAACTGACGCAAAATGCCGTTTCCAGATTAATAGCGCTTCTCGGCTAACGCTATTTTGGCTGAAAAAAAAAAAGAGAGAGAGAGAGAGACTGCATTGTTTTTCAAAGCAAGTAGTCGGATAAACCAATTCTAGCTCGAAGTTAAATTTTTGCTTGATTTTATTTTTGATTTGGGTCGTTTTTGCATAAATGTTACATTTTGTCGAAAGATGGCAGCACAGTAACCCGCATCAAAATTCATACAAAAGAATGTTTCCGCTACCTTCCGGAGAAGGGGAGGGAGAATTGTTATATTTCTTCTGAAATTGTAAGCATCTTCAATTTATTTTCCATACTAAAATTCGCAAGAGACAGTTAATCAGTATAACAACTCAGACTATATATTAAATGATTTCAAAACAGTAATTGGATCATTTGTTAATTTTACACATCAGAAGAATTATATCAATAAAGCAGAAAGATAGCAATCAAAATATCTGATTTGACAAAATGGTTGCAATCCCTTGCATAAGAAAATAAAGAGCTATGTATTACAATATTTAAATCTGAATTTTTGGAATATGTGGCAAACTGGATTTTAATGCATTTACTCATGTTTTGAGGCTGCTTATTCAATTTGCGCACAAGGAAATGCCAGTTTTAAGATAAAATAACAAAAAAAAGTTCTTGAGAAGGGAGGCTTTTTATGTTTGTTGGTGAACATGCATTTCTTTTCTTGTTAATTTGGAAATAAGCTGTAAATCCTATTTCACAGTAAGCTGAATTGAAAACAGTTTTATGTTTTTTCATCCCGCTGATGTATATTTAATATTTGTGATTACAAAAATTCTTACTTTTTACAGTGAAAGAACATACATACATATATACATATTCTTTGTTATTTAATTTCTTTAAATATAATACAAAGCTATAAAATTTGGTGGCAACAATGTGAAAAGTGGTTCGCCGTTTCACACTTTTCGAGACTAATAGTACCTTTTGGGCTAAAAATGGATGAAGTTAAATATATATATACCTAAAACCGTAAGAATATTTTACATTGTACAAAACATTTTTATTTTCCTAAGAGAATAGAGAGCTTCAAAAGATTTTGTTCATTAATAAAAGCATTAAACTTTCTGGATATTCCAACCACTTCACAAAGATTCTATTTTCGTTTTGTTTATTATTTCCTCAATTTTATAAATTTCATGGTTTTTATCGTATTTAACCAATTATTTTTAATAAACAATTACTTTAATTTCCTATTTGTTTAAATCTGGATTAGTGTTTAAAATTTGAGAAATAATAAAAATCTCTTCTGTAAAGGATTTATCCTAGAAATCTTAACGGTATCGCGTATTTTAAATTTCGGCTTTTTAATTTCTACAGGCTTATATAAATTCTTATAAACAACAGCTTCCTTATGGTTAATAGATGCGTCACAGGTATCGTTTTGGGCAGATCGATGAAATGATATGCTATAACTTTTAATTAATTTATCTAACACGTCTCTATATATTTTATCCCAATTTGCTTTAAGAATGATAAATCTGCTTGCCGTTGATAGTCAGTGCTAGGAACATACATTATTCTGCTTCTTAAATTTTTAAAGGGTAATTACCATTACTAAATATGGGGCATTTAAAAAGATTGAAATAATTTACGTTTAGCATGTCATTATCATTTCAATTTTTGTTATCTAAAGAACATGAATAATTCTTCTTGCTCATCGCGTTTACTATTCTGTGATAAAATGACGAAATTTAACTTTCACTGCCCTTATTATCTTTGAGGAAAATCCTAGTGTTTTTGCTTTTGATATCAGTGAGAAGTGGATGAATAATGTCTCTGCATTTTAATTTTTAAAATCAAAACAACTATGCGCAGCTTTTCTTTGCAAGATGACATTTTTGTTTGGCAATAAATTACGAATTTCGATAAACATACTCATTTGTGGTTGTGATTAGTTTATATTTTGTATAAGCATCTTATTGACGTAAAACTGTTTCACTTTCTTTTTGATGTATTTGGCTTTTCTCTGCAGTTTTTTCACACCATAATAAACCGTTTCAAGATTGTAGCATACATATTTTTAATTTTTGTCTTTTTCTCTTGACAAGCGGTTTGAGTATGAAAAGTACTTTTTAGAGCCTCAAACATTACAAATGCCTTTTAATGCAAACATTTAAGGCAAATATTACAAATGGTATGATGGCCCCGCACATAAGCAAAATGGATGTCAATTCCTCTATTTCTAAACGAACTGACACTTAATAGAGTTTCGATTACTAATTTGTCGCTGCTGGTAATACGGTTCAAAAGGTGAAGAGAAGAAAGAGAATCATAACATATAAGGTTCCTCGAGGATGCTGTCCCATTATGCTTGATCCACGTGATGGCAAGATAAATATCGAGAAATTCTGGTAATAAAAACTGTACATTCATTTCAAATACGGTGCTTCAAAAAGTCAACCTCAGATTGGTCTCAAAAACAGCAAATGCAAGCCCAACCTTATTGTTCATTTTACTACCATCTCCGAAGCAAACCAAGAGAAAAGACTTTTCAATAGTCTCTTTATAATCGCAGAAATTTATGGGCTCTAAGGTAGCTAGCTGAAGAATATCGGGGAAGGTGATATTTACATTTATGCAGTCTTCCAAAATATCAGTTGCGAATGCCTTAGAAATATTATTGTTATATTCAGGTTCGAAATCGATAGAGGGAACTCCTGCAAGGATAAAAGTAGACTCATAACTTAAGGTTCTATGACCGCAAGTTACTTTATTGCTCTGTGCGTTGTTTTCCTGTTTATATTCCTCTCCTCTTCCTCATCATCTCTCTAATTTTCCAGTACGTATTTGCTAATTTCGTCCTCATCTTGAAAGGGTCTGACGGACATGCAATTTTCTATAACCATCGAAGTCTGCACCTCCTGCTTCACAAGCGCTAATTTTCTCCAAACATGTAAATTAAATCCATGATGTCGGGCATGGACGCCAAACATATTTAAAACCAAAAGGATATTCGTCATCTGCAAATATTATCATAGGTCCTAATTTATGGTAACAGCCACTTAAAGTAATGTTATTTACGTCATTCCAAACAAGAAATTGTAAACAGGGCGTTCTTTCAAGGTGAATTCTTCCTGAAACTCTTGGACTCTAATTTCAAAGTTCACACATCGACCCATAAAAAGGGATGAATGATTCATCATTATAATTTGCATAACGCCTTGCTTTGTTGGTTTGGATAAGATTTGCTGCGTTGGACGGCATGAACATAGCACAAATATTTTCCACATTTAAGTCTTCAGACTGTTAGCACAATGCACACTTTTTTAATCTCTTATAGATTTGTGTTTTAAATATAACCCTTCAAAAGTGCTGCTTCATTTTGGTTACGAGAAATTTTACTGTGCATTGGATCTAATGAACCAACTTTATTCTGTCCATGTAATAAAAACGTTTTTCAACAGTGTACCGGTTATGAGAGATGGTTTGGGTTGTCTTATGAATCTAATGAATCAATACTATTCTAATTGTTTATATAATAAGAATTTTTATTTATTTATTTATTTATTTTTAGTCTTCGAAGTGAGGAGCTTACGAAGTTGCAAGAAAGGTTAACACTATGTAAAAAGAAAAGGGAGTGAAACAATAATCAGAAAAACGAAAGCTTTCATGAATTTTTAAACAAACCTTTTCATTTTAAAAAAGGATTTACTTATATCTTATCTCCAAGATGTGTTAGATAATAACATTACATTATGAATAGTATTGTTATAAAATGATGCGCATAATGTAAATTTTGTTAAACATTTGACATTAATTTTAAAAACGTGTATTTAAGTACATGCCTCATATTATAGAAATGTTATGCGGAAAATAACGTTATTCTGTAATTCCTTCTTCGGAACAGGATACCGGTTAAAATGAGTTAAGGTTTTCCATCATTTGAACACGGAGTTTCCATTTGCCAGCCGAACGTGCTTTTAAGAAATGCGAGCACTCATAGGACAAGGCAATAAACTTTTATATTCTTTACGACTTAAAACACAACTGGAAAAAACAAGATAGACTTAGTCGTCCGAATTCAGGTAGTGGTGAATTATCGTCCATCGCATTTCAACATTCTATAAAAGTAACCATTTGCTTTCGTGTGTACCAGAAGAAAAAGTGGGGAATTTTTGTAATACAATCGAAGGCCCCCAACGAATAAGGGAAACAGTAGTATTTCTGAAAAGTCAAAGTGGTGAAAACTCTAAAGCGATCGTCGACCATATCAAGCGTTGTTATGAGTGCGCTGATATGCAACTGCTTAGGGATGTTTTTCGCAAATCACCAAGTGTAAACAAGGTAGTGAAGAACGAACTAGAAATGCGGCGGATACAGAGTTAACACCCGGAGTACAAGGTACGGAAGGAGGAACGAAGGGTGGAAAAGAGAAGAAAAAACCCTATGATTCGATGAGTCTTAAAAACAAAGCTACGGATAAGAGAGATCAAGAAGACAAAAAAAGAATTTGTCCAAAAGGCAAAGAAAAGAAAGTACAAAGGTCTCGCAGATGCAAGGCGACCAACCAAGAGATCAGCAACACATGTTGGAAAGTCAATTATACGAGAGGCTTATGACGACGGGAAAAGGTGAGACTAATAGAGCCAGAGATTACGCGCAAGTGACTTATGGATGACGAGCCAGCCGAATCATAGGACGTTTCCAAGGGCACATCAAATAAAAAGAAAGCAGCTGTCTACACCAGAATTCCAACAGCCCAGAGTAAAAGCATAAGAATAAGGCACAAAACTCAGAAATACAAACTATCAGTTGACGAACTAGGAAATCAACGGCCCAGATGAAACTATGGATTCATCACGCGAGTACTTCCCCGTCTTAGCAGGATTTCTGCAAAAACGAATGGACGGGATCCAAAGAAATAATGATAAGTGAAAATTTAAATTATTTTCTTTGAATATTCAATTGATTTTATATCTCAGTGCAACAACTGTTATGCGTGTAATTTTGTCTCAAGCCAGGGTGTCCTAGATTTTATTCAGCAAGAAGCTTTTCGTGTTAATTATGCATTTATCTTGAAGGATTTTTAGATTTTACTATAAACATGATACTGTGATCTTAGTCCAAGAGACTGTATTAAGATAATTTTGGCAGATTGGCAGAAGAGATACTAGCAACTTATATACTTGTGATTTAATACGAAAACTGAGTAAGCTTTTGAATGGAAATGAATTTTAAATGTTTCATTAAGCTTGTTTGTTACAAGTTTTATAAAAGTAAAGTATCTTCTGTTAGAGTTATTGAAAGTATTACCTTAGTGATGCAACTACCATACTCCTTTTAAATAAAAGCTTATTGCTTAATATAATATTATGTTGTCTTAGAGATATGAAATAACTAGGATGAGTGCATTTATTGGTGTGAGTATATTCACAATTGTATTTTATTTTAAATCTTACTAGAAGCACGGTCTTTCTAATCGTATTTTTTTTATTTTTTCCGTTGTCTACAGTTACATTTTGTTATGGTATAATATTTCTCTCATACTTGTAATTTATATTTCTCATATTACATTCTTAAAACAAACTATTGGGTTGCACATGTCATTACAATAAAACAAATCACCCCTTCATAAATCCAGTTATGTACTTTTTCCCGACCAGGTTCAATATAAATTAGTTCACTGTTATTTTTTTAAAGACTTGTTGTTTGTAAAGCAAAATCTTCCTTGCTTGTGTAAATATGCCCATGTGGTTAATGGCCATATGGACATATTTACAGTTCTCGAGTGGAGAAATGAATGTGAATGTTACACAGTGTGCTATGACAATTCGAATGGTGAATGAAAGGTGACATTAAAACTTGCTTTAATTACGTTTCATATTTTTAGACTTCAAATGTCAAAAGCCGACAATTAAGTTCATAAAAAAACATTAAACAATATCAGAGTGTAATCCATCAGCAAAATGGGAAAACTGTGTCTATGATGATTGAAGGTAGCCTCTCAAGCGCCGAACGTGTTCTTCACCCGCAGCATGGACACAAATAACGAATTTATGTCATGTTATTAATACGTACTGATTCAATTTTCAAAAATAAGAAAGAAAATATATGATTCATCGGTTTGATACAGAAGTTGAAAACGAAAATTAATTTTTATCGTCTATTAACTACGCGGTGTTTCCCCAGAAAGATAACTTTGATGCTACGATCTAAATTTTATTTATTTATTTATTACTCATTATTTATTTCATCATAGTTAGCAAACTCTGTGAGCAATGAGTCTTTTGTCTGTGTGACGAAGCTTAAAATGATAATGAGATGGGAAAGTGAAATTTATTTTAAGGTGATATTGCAGCACATTCTCTTCGTTACACAAAATAATACGGAATGAAAATCTCAACATATTTAGATATGACAAATTATGCTAATGTGAAAATTTGGAGGTTTAGAGTAGTTACGCGAATGTAGATTGCAGATGTGATAAGCAATTGTTATATCGAAGTAAATATACCCTTTTTGAGAAGTTAAAGTGTTTCAAAATAGTTTTTTCCAGTTAGGTTCCAAACAGATATGACGCTTGTTTATTCAGCGAGTTTTCGGAGCGTGGAAGCATGGAATTCTGGGCAGCAGTATTAGGCCCAACAGACTTCCAACGCATTGTGAGACAGCGTGTTTCTGCTTCTCGAGGTCACGTTGCTAGGTTCGCCAGCTCTGATAAGATTGGAATTCTTCGGTTTTGCGTTATTGCTGCTGACATTTAATTGTAACTCCGGTCAGAAGTTCTGAGTATACTTAAAATTTAAAACCAATTGTGTGGTCTTTGACTACCACATTAAGTTTTAATTTGAATTTGACTTAAGTTACGTCGCCACAAGTGGTTGGCGATCCTATTAGCACAAGAAGTGCGCTTTATGTTAAAGCTCTGGCTTAATAAAACGGTTATTTTAACCTTTTCAAGTCTCTGTCATTATTTTCAGACACAGCGATAATTCTCTTCGAATTTTGATACTAGTTTATGATACCAAATGAGGTCAAACTCTAAAAAGTTGATAAAGGTAATATTTTCTAAAGAAAATGTGCCCAGTGTATACGCGAGCGAAAGAAGTAGGTATACTGTATTTTCCTGTTTATTCCATTAATCGTCATAAGAGATCTACTAAATTTTATTTTGAAATGCTAGAGTATCAAAAACACAGCTCTTCTTATAAGAGTGAAACAGATTTTAAAATTTTTTTAACCATTAGCAATAAAATGTTATGCATGATGTTCTGGTGAACGTAATACAACTGCTATTCCGAACAGATTACGAAGTACCCATCAATTGACGAATGGACAAAACTGTAGAATACTTGTAATTTCGACCCACGCTAAATATCGAAATAAAGGACGGCTGCGTAAGATTTTCATGTTTTTCTCTATTTGTGACGTAAATACGATCTAGGGTTGTCAGAAACCGACATGTATCAGAAAACGTGCTGCACAGATAGAGGTACAGGTTCTTTAAATTTTTGTATTGTTCAATATGATTTTTGCGTCATTTTTAAAATAGAGCTTTGCAGAAAAAACGCTAAAAAGAATACATTTCTTTACTGCTTATGGCTTTGCAAATTTAATGTCATTTGCTGGCACAATTTATCGGGTATTTCGCCATGTACGTCTGGAAAGAAAAAGGGCCTTTCTGCAGGTAATGGGTAATTTTCAATTTCCATATCCATCTAAACAGTTTCAAAAAAAGCAAGAAAACATTCTAGAAGCTAACAGATATCCAGAAGATAATCTACTACATTAATTGCCTGGCTAACATCCAGTTCTTAAAGTATTTCCGTTTAAACGTGGCGTAAGATGGTTAATTAATCTTCTAATTATAACTATAATTTCATAACAAAGTGGATGATTTAAAAGTAAGAAAGCTACTTCATATCTTTATTTTATTTTTAATTACATATCTGATTGATGTAATTTATAAAGCAATTCATTGACATAAATTATAATATACCCAAAAGAGCTTTTTACCAATATTCGCACCAATACTGGAATTAACAAGAGGTATTTCTAACACCATATATTATATATATTGGTACATAATAACAGTCTGAGTTTTCATTTGGGTTTAAACTGAAATCAGTTTTAAGTATTTGTAAAAAAGTGCAGATCCTTTTTTTAACAACAAACTCACAGCTAACTGTAACTAAATTTCATAGAATTTCCTTAAAACAAATACATTCCTTTCGGTAATTAACGATCTGCTGAGAGATATAATCTCATAGTCTAATGTCGAGCTTATTCATATACAAATATTTTCAAGTAAATAACATCAATATGTGGACAGGTTTATCATTTATTAAACAACATTCGTAGGAAAAGGATAGAATTTCGTGCGGAAACACTTTGAGAATCGACAGGTGGCCAGTTGGACGATACAACAGATCTCAGTACAAGAAGTTTATACTGCTTTATGTCATTCAAAGCCATTAACCTAAAAGCCAAATTTTTCTTCTCAGAGAAGAACTATAAACAACATTTTCCGAAAGAGTGCTTTTAAATAAGTGCTGGACATTAATGCCAGATAATATTCCACGATAGTTTTTTATTACAAGAGCATCGATCATCTTCGTCAAACTGCATTCATCATCCTATTCATATTTAAGTTCTATACGAATTTGTAATATTTCCTCTCTTGTATTTTTTATAAACTTAAAATTTGTGTCACAAAATAATATTTCAACCATGAATATTATTATGCTCTCCAATTTTGGAAACTTCGCAACACTGCGTAACCTCTAACTATAGCGTCTAACAATATAAAAACACCCTTGCACTTTTTGATGATGAAGAGCAAATTAGCCTGTTGCAAACAGCCAAGACAAAAACACCTGTTGCCTTACTTACGGATCTAGAAACGCACGGTAGTCACTCATTAAGCTGTATTTCCAATAACTGTGGGGGTTATTCAATTATGGCAAAGCACACGAGGGCTATCTGCCTAAAGGGAGGGATGTCTTCGTGGAGGACTTTCTAAGGGAAACTGGCTCGTATACACGTTACACAGGGGGAAAACCACGAAAACGCCCATGCAGCCAGCCCGTTTGCGGGTTCGAACCTCGGACCGAACTACCAGGCTCTAATAACTGAAACGCACCGTTTACTGATATCTACATATCGGGAGGATTTACCTGCAAAATGAATTAAGATTTGTTGATACTATACAAACAACATAAAAAACAATTATGGTATTCGTTTTAAGCTATTTATTTTTTAATGCATTATAATAATTATAAATGACCCAAAGTTGGAAACTTCGAGGGTAACAAAAATGAAATATGCCTTTTCTAATAACAAAGCATACATTATCCGTACACAATTTGAAACATGTGTCTAAATTTACAATTTTAATTATTTTCGAAATCTCCCAATGTTTACAGCCTCATATTTCCAACTGGAGGTTTCCGACATAGAACATTTTGAGGAAGATTAAATTTTATAATAAAAATATCTGATGTCTACTCCACAGTACTTCCTTATACGGAATATTAAATTATACGCAATTTTGCTGCATTTCATTTAAACATATTGAATTAAATCTACTTCGTCGATAGCGCATAAACCACAATAGAATACATGCACGCTTTAAAGTTCAGTATATTTATTTACCATAGCCACACTTCGGCGCTAGGTTCACTTAGCAGCGTTACCTCTCATTCATTTTGTAACTCGGAGCGCACAAAATTTATATTATCTGAAGAATTACCCTAAGTTCTATTCAAATACTATAATAAATCTAAAATGATGTATAAAAGAAATAAAACAAATAAAAAAGAAACAGTTTTTCACAGACGATTCAGCGCCGCTTAAATAATGCGCATGTGCTACTAATTAATTCAGTTCTCCCTTCGGGGCAAGGCAAAAATACATAAAAATTCAAACTATTTTCATTGAAAATTGAAAAATATAGAAAAACATAAAACACCAAGTACAGTTAAAACAATTTAAAAAAGAATTTTTACAATTAAAATTGCAATTTCTACGCCAAAACAAGTTAATAACTTAAATGATAATTCGAGAATGAATTAAGCATAATTTAATTTCCAAATAATAAAAGAAGGCGTTATCAATGTTGTTGGGAAGCTTAATTTCTCTAGATTGGCAACAAATCTAATATTCTCCTAAGTTTCAAATGTAAACAAATAAGTCCGCCATGAGAAAAATGATTAGGCTTTACCGCACTTAAGACACTTTTAAATTCTTTATAATTCTATAAATCTTGCATGCAGATTTACTAAAGACGTAAAAGCTTTAACCGGAAGATAAGAACAACATAATTCAATCATTTTTAAAGCAAAAAATGCACAATTTACCAACATACAAGAATTAAGAAACTGAGCTCACTGAGCCGAGTAATAGAGTGGATATATTATACGCATATATATATAAGGTGCACATCTGCATGTTATAGCACTCCTATGTACAAAATTTCAACTTTCTGAGGTTACTCCTTTCCGAGTTATAATAGACACATACATACATACGTACATACAGACGCCACGACAAACATCTCTTTAGAATTAATTTTAAATCAGTTTTATAATTGTTTGGGGGGAAAAAAAGTCCTTTATTCTGTCCTTACGTATAGATGTCACGCAAAAACATTGTTAAATTGCATTCGATAGCGGTCGAAATTATTTTCGTTGAAATATGATACCCGAAATTTTTCGCGATTGTTTACTTCGTACAAGGAAGTAAAAAGGTCTAAAAAATGGGGACAGACATAAAATGAATTTTTTAACAGCAGGATGATTTAGAAAAAATCTGATGTGGACATCACGTGACTTCCTTGTACAATCTATTAAATTATACACATTTTTTGCTGCATTTCACTTATACTTATTTAATCGTGTTTCATAGGTTGATAGATTTCTCATTCAATTAATTCAGTTCTCCCTTCGCGGCAGAGATAAAAATACATAAAACCTCAAAATATCTTGATTAAAATTGAAAAATATAGAAAAACATAAAACACCAGATACAGTCAAAACAATTAAAAAAGAATTTTTACAATTAAAATTACAGTTTCTGCAAAAACCGTAACAAGCAATTCTGCCAGCAGGAAAGAAGGCAGGTTTTTCGGTGCTTAAACATTTAATGTTAGCGTCTGGTCCCAATGAGCAAAAAGACACTGACACTGAATTGGTACACCAAATGACGTAATTCATTATAACAGCCTCAAATGTAAACAAACAACCGCCATATTACGCAAACAAACTTTTAAATTGTTGATAATTCTAAAACTACTGCATTGGATATTACAACACCCCACATACAAAATTTCAGTGTTCTACAGCTACTCGTTTTTGAGTTATCCGAGCGTACACACAAAAACAATATCTTCTGAATCCATTTTAAATCTATTTCAAAACCCGTTTTGGAAAAAAAGAGTCCTTTATTCTGTCCGTACGTACAGATGGCATGCAAAAAAATCGTTCAGATGTATTCGAGAGAGGTCAAAATGGATATTTTCGTTGAAATACGATACCCAAAATTTTTTCTATTACATTCCTACCTACATCGTACAAGGATCTAAAAAACTGAAAAACAACAAAATGTTGATCTCAAGGACGAAAATGAAAAAATCTGATGTGTACATCACATGACTTCCTTGTACGGAGTATTAAATTATATGCGTTTTTTTTCTTGCATTTCATTTAAACTTACTGGATTGAGTTAAATCTACTTCGTCGGTAAATAAACACAATAGAATAAATGCCCTCTTTAACATTCACTACATTTGTTTACCATAGCGACACTCTGGCGCTAGGTTCATTTCACAACGTTACATCTCATTCATTTTATAACTCAGAATCACAAAAATTATGTATATCATTTGAAAAATTATCTAATCTTTGCCACAAGTTCTATTCAAATACGATGATAAACCTAAAACGATGTATAAAAGAAATTAAACAAATAAACAAAAAAGAAACAGTTTTTCTTAGACGATTCAGCATTTCTCATTCAGTTAATTCAGTTCTCACTTCGCGACAAGGCAGAAATATCTATATTCAAAATCACGAAGTAAATCTTAAACATTTTGTTTCCTCGAATAAATTCCGAAGTGGATTAAGCACGATTTAATTCGCAATAATAAAAGAAGGCGTAACCTTTGTTGTTGCGAAGCTTAGTTTCTCTAGATTGGCAACAAATCCAGTATTGTGCTAAGTTTCAAAAACAAATATGTCCACCATGAGAAAAATGATTAGGCTTAGCCGCACTTAAACAACTTTTAAATTGTTGATAATTCTACAAATCTCGCATGCAAATTTACTAAAGGCATAAAAACCTTAACCGAAAGATAAGACGAACATAATTCAATCATTTTTTAAAGCACAAAATGCACAATTTACAAGGATATAAGAATAAAGAAACTCATATCACTGAGTCGAGGAACAGAGCGAATATGGATATACGTATATTTATATACTTTTGGTGCGGACGATTGCACTTAAAATAGTAGGTGCACATCTGCAGGTACGTACGTACAGGTACTATGAAAAAATCTCTTCTAAATTCATTTTAAATCAGTTTTATAATTGGTTTGGTGAAATATACTCCTTTATTATGTCCTTACGTACAAATGTCACCCAAAAACGTCGTCCAATTGCATTCGATAGCGGTAAAAATAGATATTTTCGTTGAAATATGATACCCGAAATGATTCACAATTACAATACTTCCTTTTCACTTCCTACAAGAAAGTACACTGCTGGCCACCGTAAATGCAACACCCTGAAGGAAGCATGCAAATAACATGAAATTTACAACATGCATTAGCGGAGGTAAGATACGCAATTGATTAGTATTTCAGCACAGACGGACATCACGCGCGCCTGTGGCGCCACTTCAAAGGCGCTATTTAAGGCTTGTAGTTTTCGACGATTTCAAGTTCGGCAATTGTGTTTTTCTTATGGTTTTTTTAGATAAAACCATCAATTATGCCTCGTGGTGAAAAGCGATCATCATTTGATCAAGTATCCGAGTTCGACAGAGCATAGTGGCCTACCGAGAGTGTGGATTATCTATCAGGGAAATCGGTAGTCGTGTTGGACGAAACCAAGCAACTGTAATGTGGATATATGACCGTTGGATGCAGGAGGGTACGACGGACCGACGTGTTCGATCGCATCCACCTCAGTGCACCACTTCACGTGATGGCAGGAACATTGTGCGAATGGCAGTGATGGATCACTCAGTCACATCACGAACCATAGCACAGTACATTCAGTCTGTAACGCATCATCCAGTGTCTGTGCGTACCATTCGACGACGTTTACAGCAGAGTGGTCTGTCCGCAAAATGTCTATTGCTTCGTCTACCCTTGACGCAGAACCACAGACTTCTCCACCGCCAATGGTGCGATGAAAGAAGGATGTGGACTGCAGAATGGAATGAAATTTTCTTTCTGACGATTCTGAAATTTCTGACGACTCTCGCTTCTGTCTGCAACACCACGATGGTCGGATTCGAGTCTGGAGACACCGTGGAGAGAGGATGCTGAACAGCTACGTTATGCACCGCCACACTGGTCCTGCACCAGGTATTATGGTATGGAGCGGTATTGGATATCACTCTCGCACTCCTCTAGTACGCATTGCTGGTACTTTAAACAGCCAGCGCAATATCTCTGAGGTGTTGGAACCAGTTGTCCTTTCTTACCTTCAGGGCCTGCCCACAGCCATATTTCAACAAGATAATGCGCGACTACACGTGGCACGCATTGTTCAAGGGTTCTTCGTCAATCGTCAGATTGAGCTGCCACACCAGATCAACATTGGCAACGTGTGGAAGCTGCTTGGTCTGCTGTACCCCAAGAACACATCCAAAGTCTCTTTGAATCAATGCCGAGGCGCGTGGCAACGGTGATCTCCAACAATGGCTGCTACTCTGGCTACTGATTCTAGAAGGAACTACACTTCACAGAAGTCTATAAATTTAATCATTTGATACTTGGCCAACATGTTATCTACTAAATAAATTTTGTTGTGATATCTCTTGTCTTTCTTGGTGTTGCAATTTGTGTGGCCAGTAGTGTAAAAACAGAATTTTTGCTCGAGAGTTCAAATTATGCTTTTCTGTTTTTAGACGGCTTTCTTTATCAGTGAGTTAAAATTATAAAATCAGTCGGTTCTTCCATTAGGAATCGCCATATAGCATTTGCAAATGGATTACGTTTGATTAACAACAAGCGTTTAAAACTAGGAGGCATCATCATTGAGGAAAATCATGGAAATATGGCTCTCACATTACAAGCTCTGAGCTTTAATGACATTTACTACGTGATTATCCGAATTCCGAGCCTACCAACGCGTTTTTCTATAAATATACATATGATTATGCAGACACTCATTTTTTAAAGTTATTCTGGAACTAATGAAGATGTAAAAAAGATATCCGATGTTACTAAAGAAGTGCAACCGAATAATAGATACAGTGAAGATTTTGCAGAAATACTCAAGCTTCGGAAAACAGTCAAGCGGTAAATGTTTATACACCTTTTGAAACATACGTATTTATTTAATTTCTTTAACGAATACAGAAGGATTATTACAGGTTTCAAAGTTAAAATGAAATTTGAAAATAATAATGATTTGAATATGTTATACACAACTGATAATAACCACTATAAAGTTGCTACAGAAGAAGTGAGTTTGATGGTTGCATTTGTTTTTTTCACAAAAGTTGCTTAAATAAAAGTCTTAGAATTAAAAAAATTCGAATCATTATTTTGAAATAAATTTATTGGAATGAATAACATTTTAAACATTTTTTTGAAATAAATTTATTGGAAGATCAAACCCACTGAAAACCAAAAATGGTATTTGTCAAGTCAATTCATGATCATACAAAGTGTTATAAGGTATTTCCCCTGCCTTCTTAACATAACTTCGTGGTGTAGTGCTTAGCACCCTCGACGCGTATTCGAAAGGTCCGTGGGTCGAGTCCCTGCGAGAGCATTGCTGATTTTTCATTTTTCCTGCTTTTCAAAAAAAAAAAAAAAAAAAAAAATTACTACAATGGCGCCCGAGCTAAAAAAAGGTGGTGGATGATAATTCTTCACCACCTCGATTTTGCGACTGGATCCCCAAAAATTCAGTCGCCCTTTAAAAAAGGGAGTATATAAAGTATTTCTCTAGCCTTCTTAGTATGCCTTCGTGGTGTAATGGTCAAGCACACTCGGCGCGTATTCGAGAGGTCCGTGGTTCGAGTCCCGGCGAGGGCATTGAGCATTTTTCATCACACCTACTTACAAAAAATGCCTAATGTCTATAGTGTTAAGTGCATGTGTGATTCCACTGTACGTTAAAACAGAAAGTAACATAAAAATGAACCAAATGATATTTGATAACTTAGATATGATTTCTTAACAGTGAACAACAACATTATAAATATTCCAACTGAATCATATATGATGGAATTTTATAATCATAAATATAATCAATGGTATTCGGCTCTTTGAATAATATCAACACAGAAACAGGATATCTGATAACTAATAAAGAATATAGAAGTCTCTATTCTGTGATTTATTTCAGTCTCTTACGTAAAGAAGACTATTTAGATTTAAATAGTTTAGGCATTATTATTCACTATGAACTAAGAAATGCTCCAAAAATTCTTTTAGATTTTACTTCAGTTTGCATAGAAGAACCTGTAAAATTAATATGGTTTCTAATTAAATTTATCTGATACCGTCCTTGGGAAGATGACGAATTTTTATTTTTTAATAAGTGACAGAGCATTATCCTTTTAATAAAAGAATTTGCTTCGGAATGTATAAAGGTCAATTCTTTCTATTTTACTTGGAAACGTTAAAGAACCCACTGAACCACAAACTTTTGTTAATACGATATTTCGAGAAAAAAGTAGAAGTAAGTACTAAAAATGATGATAATATTTTACAACACAATGAAGAAGGGTTTTTTAAGTATGAAGAACGTATTTATCAATATTGTCAATTGTGTCATATTTAGCCCAAAGGGGCGCTCGACCAGAAAGGCTATTAGTCTCGAAACGGTATTTTGCGTTGAATCACTTAAATGCAATGCATAAACTTTTGAAATTGTTGCCATCAAATATTATCGCCCTGTATTATTAAAGAAACTAAATAATGAAGAATCTGCATGAACGTATGTATGTTTCTCACATTGTGACAAAAACAACGGTGCCTCTAGAGCCACCAAATTTTGAATAACGGAATCCTCCACCCGAACATGGGCACCCGGGAAACCCGAATTTGTTTTATTATCCGTTTCATATTTTGCAAAATTTTAACAAATTTTTTATTGAAAAAACAGTGATATCAAAGCGAGCAATGGCAACACTGTACGAAAAAAAACATTTTTATCTCCAGCGCGCGAGATTATCTATCGGAAATTCTAAAGATATGCTGTTTTTAAACATTTTTAGTCCGAAATAGCGTTAACCCAAATGCTCTCGAAATATGTATGTGTCAGTAAATGAAACAACCACCCATTTGGGCGTAATATAACATCTGAAAGATTTCAGATTTCATTTTTTTAAACATTTTTTATATTATATTTTTATTTTGGGGGCCTTTTTAGGCATTTTTTCCATTTTAAGTATCCCATTTTAATGGTCATCACTGTACGGCCATTTCTATGGGAATTTTTAGGTTCTCAAATTCAAGCCTTGGTGATGACACAAAGAAAACATCTGTTGATGAACTCGTCTGTTAAATCAAAATTAAAGATCAATCCTTCAGTTACTAGAATTTCCTAAAGTTCAAATGAAACAAGAAAGAATAGACTGTACTTCAAAATTAAAAATTAAATGTATGACAAATTGAGAGGTGAACTTCTGACTAATTAACTAATAACTACTGCCTAAAAGAACAGACACATGTCAGCTAATTATTCTGTTTTCTCATCACTTGTGGGTTAATTCAAAATTTAACACCTCTTGACTATCAGTGCTCCTACTTGAGGCTGGAAATTTTAATTGTATCGACATTCGAATGAAGTCACACTTACCAAACCGTGCCTTATGTACCAAACGGTATTGATCCAGTCTTAACAACAAATCAGTAAAAAGTTATGCCGGCTAAGATTCTTCCTCTCAATTCAAATTACGCCGCTTGCCATAAAATTTGCATAAACCTGTGAACTGAGTCAATACGTAAAGAAATGAGGGAATAAGTGAAGATTCAAAAATAAAATATTAAGTGTTAGTTAAATTTAAAGATAGTAATAGATGTATTAAAAAGAACTGAAAACCTGAAGTAATAAAAGATATTCTAGTTACACAGTCTGTCCGGTACACAATAGAGCATAATAAATGCATTTGCATGAGCAGAATTATATAAGGTTTACGGGAAAATAATAATGCATTATATATACGTATATGGCTTTGTTTTTTTTTTCAAAGCAACAGGAGCAATTTTGATGTTAGAGCCATGTAACTGTTGTTTTTTCTTTCAACTCAAGTCATGCTGTGTCCATGCATTAATCAGCCACACTGATTTGCAAACCATCAGTTCATAGAAGTACTGTCTTTCGATTATAAGTTTTAGTTTATAATTCATGGAAAATGCAAAACTGGCAATTCTTTTAAATACGATCACATTCTACTCAACATAATTTCTTTAACTTATCTTTCAAATTAAAGGAATACTTTGCATAACAAACGAAGGGATATAGAAGCAATATATTCAGTTCTGAAAAATTTAATTTTTTTTTACCTTTTAATAATATGTAAAGAATTTTCGGCTTTTCCTATTGCGTCCGCTTAGTAGTCGGAAGACCTGAAATTCGAATTCTGGCAAGGGCATAGCTGAATTTCTCATGCTTCTTGGCTTCGAAAACCCTAATCCCTCTATAAATGTATATAATTTAATGTAACCTATAACAAAAATATTCAATGTACTACTTTGTGATTTCTCTTTCTTTCCTTTTCTGTTTATGAAAGTATCGCTTGATTGTATTTCTCCTCCCCCAAACATTTTTTTAAATGTTATGTTTTAGTATTGATTGTAACTACAAGTTATGGTTTAATTAACTATATTTCGTTTTATCTTAACTTGATATTACGTTATTTCCTGAATGTCTTGCCAAGCAGTTGTTTGAATTTAATTCGCCCAGAAGGTATAATGGTTAGGGAAGCCTGACTGCAATACCGAAGAGCCCGGGTTCGAATCCTCGAGAAGGCATGGAGGTAAAATTATCTGCTCCTTCATAGGAGGTAACGGTAGCCGCTTATTAAGTGCTTCCACAATAAAATGGCCACCACTTCTGGCCTTAGGGGCGGCTTATTCCGTTGTAGGCAAATGCCCGCCATTGGGGAAAAAAATTCGCCAACAATTTGTCTTGCTCTAAATCCTTACTAATAGACTCTTAGAAAACACAAGCTGACAGCTAAGTTGCTAAAAACCTAGAAATTACAAAATTGAAGCTATTCGTGCATTAAAAGAATTATTTGTATTTAAACTTTAAAATTCCTCTTCTTCGAATTCTACTATAAATTCGTTACAAATTGTCAGCGGTTCCTAAGCTTTTTTCACTATCAGAGCCCTCTTTACAACCAGTTTCTGTAGCGTACCCTCTTATTCTTACCTTGTATGTTAAATGTAGTAGTAGTTTTACGAAGGGGAGAAAGCGAGGATATACAATAAGGGAATGTAAAGAAATATTAAAATAATTGCCAAATGCCCTGTGCTTAAAACTGCATTTGAAAAACTCCGAAATTTACCATAATAACTCAGTTTATTATATTTTATAGCTTATTCCATCGTTTTATTCTATTTATAATTTATTCTCAGTCTATTCTATGTTATAGTTTATTTTATGCAAAACATATGATATTGTCATAAGATGGCCAGCATTAAAGTTCTATCAAAGTTCGATAAATCAAACCAATACGTTACAATAGATTTTCTTTATCGGTGAGAGCAATAAAAAGGTGATCCATACAATAAACTTATTTCCTTCAAATTAACTGTTATCTTCTCTTCAATTCATATATATCCTTATTTATATATTCTATACTTAATTATAAAAAATTTTTTCTTAGTTTATTACATATTAAAAAAATTATTTTGATTATAAAGGCACTTCCAGTTTTATTTTACTAATTATAATAAAAACTTCAGTTTAATTCTATTTTATTCAATTCTTTCCATAAAAAAACGCACTAAGCATCCATAGCCGCTAATCCGCTAACAGTGTAAAAACGACTGAATAGAAACTACATGTTTTAAAGAACAGAATACGAAATGTCCTGAATTATTTTTAAGCCTATTTTTATAAGCCACAGTTCGATTACTGAAAATAATTTGCCCTAGACAATCAATTCAAAAATATTTTAATAAATACGCATGAATTCATGCGCATCAGTTGTCATTTTCGTGCCAATTATCTTTTACTCATCATTAGTAGCCAAAGTCACGTCACTCTTTATCAAGATGACTTTAATATTTATGCAATGGAAATGCGTCATATACCAAATTAGTAATGGATAACTCATGCATTATCATCCTGAACATTATTATTAATCAAAACAAAAGAAAGAAATAACCACATTAGTTTAAATTCAAATAAGAATTTGGGGACATGCATATGAATGCCATATGCTGATTTCAGATCTGTCTCCAATATTTAGACTTCTCTTGATTTATTAAAAATCTTCTATCTTCTATAAAGAAAAACAGAAATCTTCTGTAAAGAAATTATCTATAAAGTAATAGATAGTTTTAATTTATGAAGAACTGAAGCATTATAAAATTCAGATTTTCAAGTACCTAGAGACTAACTGACACCATAGCCCAAAGTATAATTAAGTTGTTTTCTTTCTGCCTGACTAAATACGCATTTTCTGTAATAAAAGAACAAGAACTTTAACTTAGCGCCAGTATTTCATAAGCCTAATTTTATCAATTCTACAGTAAATTTCTGAGCTGTTTTAAGTAAACAGCAACATCGCGTTTTCTTAACGATAATTTTGTCAATTCTATACAGGTGTCTAAGAATTCATGTACAGTGTTTTCTCTGTAGCTAGATCACAGAGTTTATTCGCTTAATTGCAATAAAAATAATTTAATGCTTTTTTATTCGTAAACCTTAAATGACATTATAAATTTAAATACAAATAATAGGATATTCTTTAGCATGAATTACAAAGTGCAGCAGCAGCTTACGTAATCCGGGTAATGAGTTTCACCAGTATTCTCGACCATTTGAAACCAAAATAATCGAAGAACTAAATACATACAAAAATAGATAACTGTTTTCAGATAAATGATTTTCTCCCATTAACGTTCTCCCATTAAACAATAAAACAAGATCGTTAAATTCAAATGCCTTAATTAGGAATAATTTTTAGAAACGCCTATTTTAGCAAGCATTTAATTTTTTATTCTCTAAAAATTGTAATAGCGACGTCTGGACACTTCTGTCTTTAACCTTTAATTTTCGTATTTATTTGTAACAACAAATTGTATTCTTTTTCATACGGTGTATTGTAATTACGCGTTCAGTACTGGGATCAACTTTCATAACTTGCAAGAACTTCAACATAGCCGTCGTTGTTTAATCCTCCCGTTCTGTGTAAATCCTTTGTCCATTTATGTTAATAATTGTTCATTATATAGTTCATTATTGTTCGATTTGTTGCACACAGTTACATTGAAAGAATCTAAATCACTAAAACCAAATTGTTGTTCAATTTCCCCTATATTATTGTTAAATAGAGAGAAATAATCACGCGGCACCATTGTTAAGGAGAGAGAAACTATCTTTTAAACCTTAAGGGTTTTTACTACTTTTAACTCTTTAAAATTTTAAAATTTAACTCTTATTCACTCCCTCTAGGTGCCGGACAACCTAAAACTAAAATAAAACTTAAATGTAAACTTACTAAAATGCACTGGTTAGAAAATAGAGGAAGGAACTAATTGGTTGATCTGACTCATAATAATATTAAGTATAACTTTTCTTAAAGCAGTTAATTCACACATAGCAAGGCAAAGTAAATTCTTCTTAATAAAATTAACCTGAAAAGGAAGCTGGAATAAATCTTCTCTGGAACTCGGTGGAATAAAACACTATTTCGACCAAAACATTTCTATAATTCACTCATTCTAAAATTAAACTCACGAATAATTTATATTCATTAAATAGCAAAAACCTCATAAGCACCAGAGAAGAAGTATTCAAACACCAATCAATCAGTTCCGCTACTAAAAATCAAGCACTAGTTTTAACTTTCCTGGCACCTAAAAGTCATTTCAAATTCTATCTTAAAACACATTCAAAGTAACATTAATAAGTGGTTAGTACATATTTGCTAAAACAGGGCGCGTTGTGAGTACCCTAAAATGCATGAACATTTTTCAATAACCCCAAGCAAAAAAAAAATCTCCATGTTTCTTAAAAGCCTCCCGGCTCAAACAAATGGAGTGACTGAACAGACCAACTACATACACACAAAAAAAAACAAATGCAAGTAATAACATATAATCAAACTCATTTATTAATTATCTAGGATAAGTTTATGGGAGACCTGGCCAGACTACCCTTACATACAAATGCAATTAATATTCCACATTAAATTTCTCCAAGAGTCATTTATCAAGATAACAATTTTTTTTTTTTTTACACAATAACGGTTACTTAGAAATACTGAAATACATTAAATTAATCATTTAAAACAACTTCTATAGAAATTACAATTTACATAAATTTCTTATTTTTGACAATAACTTTAAATTCTACCAAGACACAAACAATCTTCTTCTTCCCCCCTTTATTTTTTCTTATTTTTCAACTAAATTTTCCTCTTTCTCCCCAGATTAAGCAAGAACAGTTTAAATTAAACTACTAAAAAAAATATAATCTTATGAAAAAAAAACTCACAGTTGACTTTCGGGATCATCATGATAAGAAGCTATAGGCTGCAGAGGAATTCCGCCGTTGAACTGGATCTTGGTAATGAGCTACAATAAAGTCCACGAAAAATGACCTCTTGTAGAACTTCAAAGATGAAAAAAAAAACCGGCAATCAATATTCTAAAACATTAAAGTTGAAGGAGAAACCGCTGCAGATGAATTCCGCCTTGAACTGGATCTTAGGTAATCAAATTCAAAAAGCCCACGAAAAATGACCTCTTGTAGAACTTCAAAGATGAAAACTCGGCAATCAAAATTCTAAAACATTAAAGTTGAAGGAGAACCTCCGGGTACAGAACGATGATACTTTTCCTTCTCACGAACAGAGAGCTTCATTTAGGTACGAGCCCTTACACTTCCGTTTTACGGGAAAACCCGCTTCAAACTCGGAAGAGTTCGCTCTGAGTTCTACTTCTCGCAAATTAGAAGAAAATTCTCTATTAATCACATCATGCCGCATCGCAAACGTGAGCCACCCGTCGGGGTACAAGTGCAGCATCGCAAATCTCCTCAGCTAAAAGCCGAGTTCGTCCGCAGAACGCTAGCGCCAGCCACCCAAGCCCGGGTAGGCCTGGCCGCAGGCCAAAGGCCCTCTCTGCTAAATATTCAACTCCAAAAACTCGAAGACTCTGGTAAAAACTGACTTCAAAACTCGCGCAACAACCGAGGAAAACTCGGTTTCTCCTCCCACCTACAATTATAGGTCCAAAGTTACACATAAAATTAAATTCTTGCCAATCCGAGACTTTTCAATATAATTTAATAGGACAAGTTCAAACCCCCAAACGAATCAGAATTAAGTCATTGTCTACAGTAGCACCTGCGAAAAACTGGAAACTAAACATTCGACCCCCTCTGCTAACAAGCGAAAAATATAAGAAACAACAAAAACTGCCCTTTCAAAGATTCAATTTACAACTTCCACCGAGGCCATAAACCAGGCGACATCACAGCGGGACGCCCGACAACAGTCTTCACTTTCAGCTTGGTAACAAAGACAAGAGAACCACGATATATTACTCAATGTTGCAACTGTCATCTTAAAAGGCATTTCCCACAGATGTTACTTCCGTTAGAAGACGCTCCCCTCTCTGCGTTAAAATTGACCGTTGAAGGAAAAAATAATTGCTTAATGATTTTAAGTACACACTTTCCAAATATATATATTCATTACGCTCTTCACAATTTCGAACTTAAAAAAACCAAATACAAATACAAATAAAATACTTAAATAATTGATTACTTAAATCATTAAAAACACTTAAATTAAAAGCACAGAATTCGCGACACAACATTCCCCCCACGAACCGGGAAAAAATTTTTGTGCAACAAAAATTTTTGCAGAAAAACAGCATTTCCAAAAACATTTGCAAGTTAAGTGCCAAACAAATATTTAACTTAACTAGTTGTCACGGAGATCAGTGATAAAAAAAATTTAAGTTTACACACAAGCAATCAGTTAAGCAAATTAAAGCAAAAATCTAGTTACAACTCAAATGAACCGAACTCAAAACAAACAGCAGGAGTGAAGTGTCATAAATACCCTTATTTATTAACTTGGTAAACAAAATGCTCACAAACCAGAACCAAATTAAACCACTATTGAATAAAAAAAATTTACATGCTTTTATTTCTAATTAACCAACTCCAGCATGAACCAGAAACGCTTATAAGAAATTAAGCTCTAAACTGAAATAGAAGTACCAACACGTAGCGAAAAACTCCAGAAACGGAACTCAGTAGCTTAATCACAAGTAATCCAAAACTAAAGCGTCCCCTAGCCAGGAAAACCAAAAAAAAAAAATTAATTGCAACTTGATTCCAACCCAAGAAAGAAAATTCGGACCAGCCGAAAAACTTCCTAAAGAAGAACTAAGAACCGAAACCAAGAGAACTCTCAAACGTGTGCATACCACTCTACAAAGAAAACCAATTAAAGAAATCGAAAAAAAAAATTTTATATATTTCTTCCAAGAGCAAAAGAAAAAAAACTTTAGATACTTCAAATGT
Organism: Stegodyphus mimosarum; assembly: GCA_000611955.2. Taxonomy (NCBI): domain Eukaryota; kingdom Metazoa; phylum Arthropoda; class Arachnida; order Araneae; family Eresidae; genus Stegodyphus; species Stegodyphus mimosarum. Next base: position 124,169 of record KK112683.1, read on the forward strand.
ACTCAAAACTCATAAATAACCCATTTACAGAAAAAAAATCTAAACAAATTGTCACAGGAACACGCCAAGAATGAACCGAAGCAAGTTAAAGAACACATATAGAAAATCTCAAAATAACAAAAGTGTTCAAAAATTACCCACAAAAAAAAATTTAGTCAGTATGAAACAAAAATCGCAAAAGAGCTGTTTAGGGAATGTGCACTGCTTTGAGAAAATGCAGTCTTGAGCAACATCTATACAAAAACGCCCAAAGCAAAAATGAAACATACAAAACCCAATTTAGAAAACGAGACAGCAGTCTGTTCAGAAACAAAAGTGCATGCACTGCAATTGTGAGATGCAGTCTTTAGCATAAACACAAATAAATACCAAAGAGACTACCAAAAGCCTGCAAGTAATAAACGTGAAAATCTCAAACAAGGAGGAAGTGTTTTAAAACTCAAAATCCCAAAATAAACTCAAACTCAAATCCTAAAATAAACCCTAAAACTCCACAAATCTGTACACTAAGCTCCAAGGAAAAATCCACACCGAAACCTGGCAGTGTCTCTACCCATGCTTACAAGCAACAAGTCCTGTGAGTTTAAAAAAACATTGGCAATAAACTGAAAATGCATAATATATACTAAAATAAAAACTCAAAATACCAAATTCACAAAAACTGCTCCAGCAACCTGAAGTCACCCGTATAAGTATTCATTCTCAAATCACACCAACGATCTTATTCAGCACAAAACTCAAATTCGAATTAGAATAAAAAAAAAATTCAATCAAGAACTAAAATCCAGTAACAAAAGCTAGAAAAGTAATGAAAATCAAATTCCCTAATCAGATAACAATTAAGTTCATGGTTCAAAAC
>KL811819.1:0-23988 GCA_000611955.2 Stegodyphus mimosarum
GTAAATGTGTATTATTTGCAAAGTTTACTAATTTGGTGATGGATGAGATATTGGTTCAGAAACAAGTTCTGAAAGCGAGTATCACTAAAGCTTCTGGTGAACTAGAAAAGGGTTCATTAAATAAAATACAATTGGAACTGTATGAAAAAAAATGGTCAAAATTCGAAAATGATTGTTCTGATATTTTTGACAAAATATGTAGTATCTGTGATGAAAAGGGTATTGATAAATTTATTGAAGAACAGCAAGCTGTTCAAGAGAAGATTGACAAACTAGATTTCTATTAAGAATTATCTAAATTAGATACAAGTGTTAATGTTAGCGTTGCTACTGATTCTCTTGGGCACAAACACGAACCAAATAATCACGAAGGAGTTCAGTTACCAAAATTAAATGTTCCAACTTTTAGTGGGTATATTCATGATTGGCTTTCTTTTAAAGATTTATTTGTTGCTAGCATGCATACTAATAATAAATTATCAGAGTCCCAGAAACTTTCTTATTTAAAATTATCACTTCATGAGGAAGCATCTAGGATCGTCCAGTCAATTCCATTATGTGATTCAAATTATAAGTTGGCTTGGGATTTATTGGAGGAACGTTTTTCTAATAAAAAGGTCAAGTATTTGCTCAGTTAAAAAGATTTATGTCACTAACACCTATTCAAGGTGCTACAATTTTAAAATTAGTAGATACGGTAAATGAATGTATAAGGTCATTAGAAACACTGGAACAAAAAATAGAAGGCTTTTCGGAAACTATATTAGCATATCAGTTGCTTCAAAAGTTAGATTGTAATACTAAATTGTGGTGGGAAAGAGAAGCTAAAAACGATGAACTTCCTAAATTGTCCGACCTTATTTTATTTTTAAAGAATTATGCGCGCACTTTACAGGCTTCAAGAACACCTAATAATTCTGCTGTCATGAAAAGGCAAAATAGCCAAACAACAACTATGACTTCAAGTGGGAGAAATACTGAGTTTAAATGTGTCTGTTGTAAATCTAATTACTTTCATGGTTTACAAAAATGTGATTATTTAAGAAAATGTCTGTTTATGATCGAATTGAATTAGTGAAAAAACATAAGTTATGTTTTAAATGTATTTCTACTTCGAATCATTCCTCTTTAAATTGTATTTCTAACCCGTATGATATGTCATCAAAATCACCATAAACTCTTGCATATTTCGAAATCGAAAGAAATCAAAGGTGACACGTGAGGTTTTGGCGCCAGCCTCTGTCGCCAAAGAGGAATGCAAGTTAGTGGTATAAGACTCTTCTTCTCCAGCCATGAACGTGGACCGCGTAACCTTGAATGCAAACGCAAAGCGTTTTGAACTCGGAAGTAAAAGTGAGTTTGTTGGAACTTTAACGAGCAGTGAATCAGTATTAAAACAAAAAAGGACTATTTTGTCTACTGCTTTAAATTACATTAGAGATAAATATGGTAAAGATATTGTTGTGGATGTTTTGCGTTGTTGGATGTAAGCTCTCAGTCAAATTATATTTCAAATCATCTTGTTAATTTATTAGAGGTAAAAAAGGAGAAATTAAATGTATCTATTTCATGTTTAAATGGGATTAGATTTTCAATAAAATCAAAGGGGACAACTATAATTTCAAATAGAGTAGATTATGAAAGAGGGTTAGATTTTTTTGTTATTCAACCATTACTGTTTTGTTGCAGAATAAGAGTTTCTTTCGTAATCAGAAGCTGTAACAAAGCCATGTGAAAGAACCTCGGGACTTTTATCAACAATCATCAACAATAATAAAATTCTGAAGAACAAAGTAATGTAAACAATACAGAAGCATCAAGTCTCTTATTTTGTTAGCCATTTACATTTCTAACATAATGCAAAATTTTTTGTGAACATTAGTAAATTACGGCATTTAATCAAAAAAATAAATCCTATTATTAGAAGTGTAATGCAGCAAATGGATGAAAAATCTTATCTTTTAGTACAACACATTGTGGTTTAACTTGTAATATGGAAGAAAATTTAGATGGGTTAATTGAAAGCTTTTGGGAAATAGAAAATTCTTGTTGTGAAGTTTAAAGGTAGTAAGGGAAAGGAGGAACTTATTTGCGAGGAACATTTTCTTAGAAAACACAGTAGAGATAAAAGTGGAAGATACACTGTTCAAATGCCTTTAAAGAAGGATCCCAGTTGCCTAGGAAAATCAAGGCAAATTGCTGTGAATAGATTGAATTCCCTGTGGAAGCGTTTAGCTAAGGACCCTACTCATTTAGAACTTTATCGAGACTTTATGCACGAGTATGAACAATCCAATCATATGGAACTAGTTTATGAAACTGCGGAACCAAAGATTAATTTCTATTTTCGTCATCATTCGGTGTACCGTCCGAACAGTCCTAGTACCAAATTGAGAGTGGTATTTAATGGATCACAATTATCGTCTACAGGGACATCTTTAAATAATTTGCAATACAATGGAGGTGTTGTACAAGATGACATATTTTCCATTAAGATAAGGTTTCGTAAACACTATGTAGTTTTTATCACGGATATTAAGAAGATGTACAGAATGATTAATATTGATACGTCACAGAGAGATCTTCAACGGATTGTTTGGAAGCAAGGCATAAATGAACCAATTAAAACATTTAGACTGCGTACTGTTACCTATGGGACGACTAGTGCGCCATATTTAGCTACACGAACATTAAAACAACTCGCAGTTGATGAAGAAAGAAACTTTCGGTTAGCAGCCGAAATATTGAAAAGAGATGTATATATGGATGACATTGTTACCGGTTGCCCAACTCTAAGTGAAGCAAAGGTATTGCAAAGGGAGTTGATACTGTTACTCAAAAGTGGTTGCATGGAATTGCATAAGTGGTCATCAAATAAGATAGAACTTTTGGAAAGTATTTCGGCAAATGAAGAGTTACTCCTTTACTGAATTCAATGAAATAAAAACTCTAGGTATATTGTGGATGAATAGAAACGACGAATTTCGATTTAAGGTAGATGTGGAACAATCCGAAATTTACACGAAACGTAAGGTACTATCAACCATTGCGAGAATATATGACCCACTCGGTTTGATAGGTTCTATAATTGTGCAAGCTAAAGTATATATGCAAAATGTGCAAGCTAAAGTATATATATCATTTTGGCTATTAAAGATCGACTGGAACAGTATTCTGCCTGAAAAAGAGAGTAATGAATGGAAGCAATTTTCGGCTACCTTGGAATCTATTAATGACATCTCAATAAACAGGTATATTTTATTGCGTGATGCAACTGTTATCGAACTGCATGGCTTCAGTGATGCTTCGGAAGCTGCCTATGGAGCTGCAATTTACTGCAAATCAGTGTCAAAATCTGGTGAAGTGTCCGTAAATTTAGTTACTAGTAAGTCGAGAGTTTCACCTTTGAAACAAGTGTCCATACCCAGATTAGAGCTGTGTGGAGCAGTTCTACTTGCTAAATTAATGAGTCGAGTTATTTCAGCTTTAAAAATTAATGTGGAAAATGTAACATTGTGGTGTGACTCCATGATTGTGCTGTGTTGGATTCAGAAGGAACCATGTCAACTTAAAACCTTTGTTGCTAACAGAATCTCCAGAATTCAAGAACTGTCAGAAGGTATGGAGTGGAGACATGTTTCATCACAAGAGAACCCTGCCGATCTCCTGTCCAGAGGTGTTAGCCTTGATAAGTTAAAGTTCAGTGAGCTTTGGTGGTATGGTCCATCATTCTTAAAGGAAAGAGAATATCCTAACAAGGACATTCCTGTGACTTTTATATCTGATGGTTTTTCAAAGGAACTAAAAACTTTTGTCTCATGTTTTTCGAGTACTACTTCCAGAGATTCATTTATTTTTAATGTTATTAATATTAGTAATGAGTATAGTAAAATAATACGCATTTTAACATTTATTTTCAGATTCATCTGTAACTGCAGAAAGGAGTATATTTCAGGTCCCTTAGATACTGAAGAAATAAAAAAGGCTGAGATATTTCTTTTAAAGCAAGTTCAGTTTCAGGATTTTCAAGAAGAAATATTAGATTTACAAAGGTCAGGTAAGGGAAACACAGAAGAAAGTTAAAAAATTTTATCCATTCATTGACTGAGATGGACTTTTGAGGGTAGGAGGCAGGTTAGCAAATAGCAATTTAAATGATAATCAGAAATTTCGAATTTTATTGCATGGTAAAAGTAAACTTACTCATTTGATTGTAAATTATGTTCATCAAAAGAATTTGCATTTGGGTCCTCAAGCATTACTTTTTCAATTAAGATCAAAATTTTGGCTGTTAAATGGTCGATCTATTTGCAGGAAAATAGTTCATAATTGTTTAGTTTGCTGTAAAGCAAAACCTATAGCTTGTCAACAACAGATGGGCAATTTGCCAAAAGAAAGAGTTACTGTGAATTATCCCTTTAATTGTTCAGGTGTGGATTTTTCAGGTCCTTTTTTAATAAAATATAGGTATCAATGAAAAGGAATATTTCATAAGGTGTATGTTGTTATCTTTATTTGCTTAGTTACTCGAGCTGTTCATCTAGAGATGGTCACAGAATTAACTTCACATGCATTTATAGAAACTCTAAAGAGGTTCTTTACAAGGAGGGGTAAAAGTGCTTGTATATTTTCTGATAATGCTAAGAATTTCATAGGAACAAATCAAGAGCTTAAGAGATTACATAATTTAGTTCAAACTCCTGATCATGATCTGTCTGGATATTTAAGTAGTGAAGGTATCAGCTGGAAATTCATTCCTCCCAGAGCACCAAATTTTGGAGGTCTTTGGGAGGCAGGGCTCAAGTCCTTCAAGTATCATCTTAAGCGAGTGATGGGTAATGCGAGATTAACATATGAGGGTTTTTTCACAGTAATCACTCAAATTGAAGGTGTTCTAAATTCTCGTCCCCTTGTGCCTTTCTCATCGGAAGCAGAGGATCTGAACGCTTTGACTCCCGGCCACTTTTTAATTGGAAGATCAATCAATTATATTGTTGAACCTGATGTAACAAATATTCACGAGACTAAATTAAAATCTTGGCAAAAACACACAAAGTTAATCCAGTTAATTTGGAAGAAATGGTCCAATGATTATTTAAGTTGTTTACAACAGAGATCAAAATGGGTATTTGAAAAGAACAATGTAAAACTAAATGATTTAGTTATTGTAAAAGAAGATAACACTGCAGTTTGTAATTGTCCTCTGGGGAGAATTGTGAAATTGTTCCCAGGTAAAGATGGGAAAATAAGAGTTGTTAATGTCAAGACTCAAAGAGGAATATTTAAAAGACCTATAACTAAAATTTGTGTGTTGCCTATTGAAAATTAATCATTGTGTAATATATATATATAGTTTGTGTGTGTCTTAAAAATGTAATATTTATCAATTTATTTCTGCTTTAGTATTTGTTAATATATTAAATTTTCTTATTGTGATTAATTATACATTTATTGTGATTGAATGTTTTCAACATGTCAATGGGGGCCGGTATGTTAACGCCTGTTAGAACTACTGCCGCGCCATCTACTTAACTGTAACCAAGAGATGAGCTGATGAATATTAACTGGCAGTGTGCCTACTTGTGCGTTTTTTGTAAACCGTGTCGGCAGTGAGAGTGTGTGGGAGGCGATGAAAGTCGCTCTCCAATTATTCGCAATAAAGCATTTTTTTCTACAGTCCATTTTCTTCAGTGTGTTTAGCTGGCCGCCACAGCTACTATAACGGTGGTGGTACTCAAGGAAAATCAATTTATATATCCCATGATGACGGTGGTGATATTGCATGGAAATAAATTTATATAGCCCATGATCAATTTATATATATCATTACTGCCGCCACTAACTGCAGAAATCTGAAGCGCTAATGGGGCTTCTCAGTATCTGTCAATATTCGGTCTGCGAGATTGACACTATAATTTGCTTCCAGTGTCCTTACGTGGAAACGGTCTTAAATTCCGTGGCCTGGCGTTTTTCTTCGTACGTAACCTTAGCCACCATAGTTCCAGTACTTTAGGGTCGGTTTGTTGTCAGTCCTATTCCACATTATCGGGCAAAGTTTGGAGGGTATTCGCCGCGTCCGCTCTCAGATAAGCGGCAACATGGCTGGTCTTAGCATGGGAATGCCGTTCATTTGCGTCTACCACTTTAGAAACCCGAGTCTTGTACACTTGCCAGGAGGTCTTTCCACCATATGTGGATAGTTTAAGAGAGGGATGAGAAGACATGGATAGGAATTTAAAAGTGTCAGAATGGTCTCCTGCTGTAATTATGGACTTCTTTAAACTTTTGAATTCCTTGGCGGCTGATGCAGAAACTCTGTAATCGATTTGTTGTTCGACAGCAGAAACTCTTTTTCTGTTTCTCCAACTGTATTTTCACCATGTCTATTCTGCTTTCCATAGCCTCGAACTTGTTTTTTTGTTATGTCAGTAATTTATGTCTCCTGTCTTCTTGACCTGCTTTAGTCTTTCCCTGGTCAGCTTCTACCTTCTCTTGAACTGAAAATAGACCCCCTATTTTTTCATTTCGCGCTTCTATTTCTTCTCAGGCCGCTTTCATCTCTTCTTTGAATGCAGCAAAAGCTGCCGCTAACTGTCTCCGTTGCTCATCCATCTCTATTGTCACCGGTATTCAGTCTCACTTCTGACGCGAAAAATAGTTGCGTGCACACGGTTACGGGTTCGAAATGGATTGAATGCGCACAGAACTAAAATCCACAGAAATACTCGTACAACTTTTTGCAGTATCACAGAGCACAATCAGTATTTACACTCCAAACTACTAAGAACGTTAAACACGAGGTAACGCAAAGCGCATCTAAAGAGCGAAACTCACGCGGAGATATCTCAGTATTCCGAAGTCGACTTTGTACTGAAAAACTGAGAGCTAATGGTCTGTCCGGTCTTATATAGTTTTCCCCGGCAGCCGAGAGATTTCTAGTATCTTCTATTTCTGGAAATTACTCTGTTAAAGTTACACATAAAAGCCGGATGCGGTTGCAGTAATATATAGGGATCAATTACGAGTATACAATAAGAGTATCAGTTAGTTGTATAGTCGCCAAGTTTGATTATTATTTGAATATTGTCGCCAAGTTTGAGACTTTTGGCGATTTCTTTCCAAATTAGAGAGATAGCCATTTATTTCAATGTTAAATAGACTTGCTCCTGTAATCTTATTTTTACTCGCAAAGCTCTAACACTTTAAATTTTTATAAATAACCAAAAATATTATAATTTTAAACATAATTTGACTAAAATATTCGTAACACTATAATGCTATTTTCTGAATATTTAAAATCGAATGAATTACGTGGGAAACAGCAAATGCACTATAAAATTATTGTTGGGTTATAGTTATAGTTGATGTTGGGTGTGGATGGGATGTTCGTCAAACGAGAACAGTTTCGGGCCACGTCAGTTACTCTTTTGCGAGTATTAGACAAATACTGTATCCAAAATTAATGATCTTTAAGTCTGTTGTACATCACATTTTGAAAGACTGCAAATGAATTCACTAGCAGAAAATCTGATCTTCGTCTAATCAAAGAACTATGAGTTGCCTAAAATAGATTCAAAAATAAGGGGGAAAATGTTTAGAATGACACAGACACACAAGAAAAGTTCTTATATGGTTTCAGTGGCTTACTTGGTACTTCAATTACTTGGTATTAATATGAAAAAAGGTATTTAATTTTCACTAATAATAAAGGGGAAATGGAAATAACAACAGCAAGGAGTTGGCTTGAGGGCTTTCAGCGCAGGTAAAATACTGGTATAGCCTCAGCGACACCAGGAAATATATGCAAATATCAGCAGTGACTGCACACTTTTTCATTGGTGGTATGATGTTTGATTTCTGCACCAAAGACTTCAATTTTACCTCCACAATCATTTACCATCTTTAAGGACGTAGAAGCACTTATAGCGGTGCACTTCCCTGTTTGAATAATAGTGTTACGAAATGCACATTTGGGGTAAGATAGCTTCTTCACAAAGCGGGTTTAGGTTACCAGAAAATTGCAAACAAAGGCAGAGTTGCCAGATTGGCGCGAAATCGTCCATTTCGAGACAAAATTCGCGATATGCCATAGACTAATGCAAAACATTCTAGAACGAATTCTTACCGGCTTTCCCCAGAATGTTCTTGAAGGCAGGTCAAAAGCTATATAAACCCTGCCTGTACACGGAGTAAGAGTATCTTGAGTAGTAGATATGTTGAATTCAGTAGTAGTGTTTTGAGGTCAGAGATTAGCTTGAGAGCTACCGAACCAAGTTGAAAATTGTACTTTAGTGCTTTGCCGTGAAGCTGTCTTCACCGTTCTAGCCTGAAGGCTGTGTTGCTGATTGTTTCAGGGTGTTTGTTATGGTTTTTCGACGGCTGTGAACGTGTCTAGAACTCTTCTGTGTAATAGCGACGAGCAAATTGTGTTTTGATTCTTCATCAAGTGTTGTCATCAGTCACTCCAAATCCACGAACCCGTAGAACGCAACAAGATGGCAGCAGGGAAGCGAGCTTACGCAAAGTTCGGTGTAATATCATTAGTCTTTACTACTGAATATCTTAATATTTCATCTTAATTAGTGCATTATTAACATATAATACTGTTTTTAGATTCTGTAGGTGACACTTCTCCCCTATTTTAACTAGACAGTTCTCCTTTATTCTGTAATTTAAGCATAATCTGCAAATGCACTACTTACTCTTAGATTTTCTGTAGTGGGCTATATACATATTTTTAAGACTTGAATCTTATAAATAGCATACAGACAACAGCTGAATGTAAGACATGTTAATATGAATGGCAGTACAATAATGCTTGTAGTATATCAAGATTAAATATCTGAAGTATGTGGAAAACCACTACCGCAAAATTAGAATTTTGTCAAACCAATCCTAAAAGTTTAAGGTCATTACACATTAAAAATTTTTTCATTACGAGCACAGTGTGCTGGCCGTTACACACGAAGGCATGCTAAGAAGGCGGAAGAAATACCTTATGAACATAATTCTTGTACCTGAAGCATATTCCATTAGCATTTTCTGCTTCTCTGATTTAAATCCCATTGAACATGTGTGGGATATTTTAGCAAGGCGCCTGGTGGCGTGATCTTACCCTCCGAAGAATACCACACAACTGAAACAGATGTTTCTTGAGGACTGGGAACTATTACTCCAAGAACTGTTAGGTAATATGGTTCTGAGTATCATCAACAGATGATGCAACACAAGCATCAACCATAGAAGAGGTCATATAACTTACTGAGACTCGTTTATTGCTCTGCATTTTGGCCATACAGTTTCTAGCTCAAAGGGACGTTAACCCAGAATAACTCTTAATCTCGAAAGGGCATTTTGCGCCAGTTCACTATAAATGTCCGTTTCACTTTTCAGATTGTTGTTACCAAGTATTAGAGCCATATTTTATATTTAAAGAAGTATAATGATGAAAAATTTGCATGAATGTATGTTTCTCGCATTGTGAAAAGAAAAAAAAAAAAAAAAAAAAAAAAAAAAAAAAAGACAGTTCTGTATTTCCCATTCTACTGGGCCGACTGAAAAATTCAAGTTTCATTTTCCATGTCTCAAAAGCCCAACTTAGAATATATATGTATAGCATTGTTCTAATATAGGTATTTTGACACAAAAAAAAAAAAAAAAAAAAAACGATACCGAGAGCCATCAAATTTTGACTCCACTCGAATATAGGCACCTGGAAGTCCGAATTTGGAATTTGCTTTGTCTCTTTCCTATTTTGTAAAAATTTAACGAATTATTTATTTAAAAAACTGAAGAATTTCAAAGCGAGCAGTGGCAACACTGTACGAAATAAAATATTTTCGTGTCCAGCGCCAGAGACTATTTATCGGAAATTCTAAAATTATGCTATTTTTAAATATATTAAGGGATTTTAGCCCAAATGCTCTCGAAATGCGTATGTGTGTGTAAATGGGGGGAAAAACTATTGTTAATTTTCCTGCATTACTTTTATTTATTTCATTTATTATTATTTTTTTGTATAACTACAAAAAATAATAATAAATTTAACTTTCTGGATTGTATGCGTCCTATTTATTATTATTATTTTGTTATTATACTTTCCTCATTCTTTAACTACTCCATTGTGCCTCTGTAGTATGAATTTCATGTCTCCCGCTTGATAGTTTGCGGAATTACGGCCAAAATCAGAAAAATTGTTTAAATTTTGCTGACTTCTGTAGGATAAGAACCACTCGTTATATTATAGACATCAACCCGTTACACTATACAGAAAATTCTGAGAAATTCTAATTTTTTTGCCTATCCATCACTTGTTAGGTGTAACACACTTTTCTATTAACAGGCGAAAATTGGAAAGTTTCTTCTTTCTACCAAAAAAAAAAAAGTCTTTTCTTGAGGATATTTTAATAAATACTCTTGAAACATTCATAACACGTTAATTTGGATGCTTCATTTCGAAAGTGGAGTTTTCACTCCAATTTCGAAATGTGTCTATATGGCATTTCAAAGTAAGTCATGCTGGTATAATGAAGTAGTACATAGAGATTTAGTAAAGTTATTCAAAATTACCTAAAATCTATTTTAGAAATATTTCAAAATATATTATTGTGGAACTAATTACAGCAGAAACTAACATTGAACACCACTATTATTTTCCGGACTTAGTGTAATTACCTAAATATCAAATTTAAATAATCACTTTGGTTCAATATGTAGTTTATCTCTGTAATGCTTACAGGCGGATTGTTCTTTTTGCTTACAAACACACAAAAGAATTAAAATTAACTCACTTTATTTGTCTTCCTTGGCTGTATAGTCCAACGATTTTTCCACAGGCGAATTTTTGAGGAATGTATAATTTCATTTGTGTTTTAGATTCAATGAAAAAATACAGCTTTTACTAAAACTTTCTTCAATTAGGTCTCGACTGCCCTAGGATTCAAACACTATCAAAAGAAGCTCGCTTAGTTCAAAGCTGTATGTAAGTAAAGCGTCGACACTTCAATGGGAGAACTTGCGCTTAGAAACGACCGCAGCGCTCGTAGCGGTGGCGATGTGGAATCAGTAAAACTGCGCATGCTCCTTTTCTTTTCAGTCATTGGTTGTTTTGATTTGGTAGTTTGTTTGATTCTATCGGAATCTTGTTAGCTTCTAACGTGCTTTGGTTGTGTTATTTATAACTTATTAATTTTGTACTTTTTAATTACAAAAGGCTCTTTTCAGAACCAATTTTTTTAAAATTTTCTCTAATGGCGTATCGATACTGCGGATTACATACATCTTTGACTCAGTTGTCATATCAAGCAACTATAGAGGATGCCATACCAACACAACATATTCAGAAAATTCTTTTCTATAATATAAAGCATAACAGACAAGAGAAAACCAATATTGTTACGCAAGAACTAAGTCATTTTCATCTATAGATATTTCAACCATCAGTAATTTATTTTGTTCGTTTCCCTGACAAAATTATAATTAAAAATACTTTAAGCTAGAGTTACATGTTCCAAACGATTTATCGAAAGGGAAAAATTACAGCGCGAAGAGCAACATATTTATAATAAATTAATAATGATCTAATGCTGGAATAGATAAAAAAAATTTAAATGAAATGCTTGAAAGTTTGGAGTTATTTCAGATTATAATAATAGGTTTAATGTTACAAAAGTTTCGAAAATACTTTTATTGGAGAAGTAGCAATAATATTTTAAAATGAAGACAGCCATTTTTATGGAAAGAAGAAAAGAGAAATCGTTGTGATTGTGCGTAAACGCTTTTCATCACGCAGTGAATTAATTATAAACGGCTCGATAAAACAGATAAACGTAATAAGTGCAACAGCTGTAAACTTCACTTATATAAGTGGTATATGATAGTTCTAACTGAGAAAGGTTTTTAATCAAAAAGCGTTGATGTTGAGCTAGAGATTTCGTTTTCCACAACAAAAAAAAAATTTTGTTAATTGTTAAACCGTATCGCTTGGGAAATGATATCTTTTGTACTGAGTTCAAAAGCGTTATGTTATTTTGTATTTAAATCACAACTTTTTTTTTTAAACTCATTTTGAAGAATTGCAGTAAAAAAGCACTTTGCATTAAAAAACATGTTTCAAAACTGTTAAACGGTTTTATTCGTAACCAAAAGACGATAAGGATATAATCGGTGTCCTCCCCACCCCCAAAAAATTAGAATTGATGAAAATTACTATTTGCTTTTTAATTTTGTACATAGATTATAAAGGCACCATTCATGGCTGCCAAACTCTAAGAGATGCTAATGAGGTCTGAAGAATACATCTTTATACTTCACAGAAATGAATGTCTTCCTGTTCTGGAGAATATAAAGCAGTTGTAACATTCGAATACCATTCGGCTGTCTTTGTCTCTATGGCTTATTTCCTGTCACCTACCTATGATATTGTACTACGGACACTGAAAATACACGCTATAGTTATTTGAAATATATTCTAGCAAATATAGCAAAATATATACAATAATCTAACAGATCTTTCTATAATATAACAAGCTTTTTAGTAAGCTAATGAAGGTTAGGGTATTTTACAATTTCCCCAAATGTACCGTCCGAAATTAATAGCTGTAGGTTCCAAATGACGAGCGGATAAGACCACTGTGCACTAGTAGTTCGGCCAGAGTTTAAATTCTGACCAAAAGGCTGACTGCATGGGTTTTTCATTATTTTCCAACTGCAGCATGAATTACTAGAAAGTTTCCCTTACAAAGTTCTCAGGAAAAGTGTTCTTCTTCCACAGATAGTCTCTTATATTTCGCCTTACTCAAAAACTAGCTTTACCATGGCAAATCAGCTTACCAGTAGAAGGAACCAGATTCTAATAATATAATATAACGAGAAAATTTGCTTTTACCCCTAGTCAATTTTATATGTCAACTTTCGATTCAATTTCGAATATTGCTTCAGTGCTCCATTGCATAACGAACTTTTTGTGTGAAACAGTATCTTTCATGCATTCTTAAAATTTGACTGAAATACTTTTATTTATTACACCTATGAGCTACCAAATTAGGAACCGAATTACTATCAAATAATCGACAAGAAAAACAATAGACAGTATTACTTGAAACCAAATAAACAGACAACGGCATCAGATTAGTGGCAAATGTTTTTAGATAAAATAGTTCAATTTACTATACTTATGAGAACAGTCGTTAATGGTGTCAAATATTTCTGTTTCCAGGAAATCGATCTCTTAGTCGGTCATGTAAACATGACAAAGCCTTAACAGCTATCTCCCTAAGAGGAGGGATGTTTTCATGGAGTACTTTCTAAAGGAAACTGGCTCGGGTTGGAATGCGCTTTAGCCCACTGCTTGGCGGCGATTGTTTTTGAATGAGCAATAAACGCGCCAACATGGGTAACTCCGTATAACATGTGTACGTTGCCTACACTGTGCAATTCGCTGAAGTTTTTTTAAGTTTAAAAGGAACGCTGTGCACATGGCATTTTCTTGTAATTTATTTTCGTTATTTTAGCTTATTTTGTTCATTTGTCTATGCTGCCTACATTGTGCAAATCGCAGATGTTTTTTTTTAAGTTAAAACGGAACGGTGTGTACATGGTATCATTTGTAATTTTAATGCCCTTTTAAAAAAATTCCTTCTTTCTTCGATGCCATTTTGGTTACGTTTTCGTGGAGTGTGTCAGGAAGGTTATGTAACGGCATAAAATGTGTAAGTATTACAACATAAAATGTAAATAATTAATTTAAACCTAACTGACAAATATTTTAATGATCATAATGTTCGTTTTGCATATTATTTTATTATCTTTTTATGGCAACAGTTTCCATACTAATTTATGCTTTAGAATTCTATGTTTTGTTTACAACAGGTTTTCGCGGAGCGTGTCGGGAAGGTTGCAATTGCAAAGACGTTTCGCAGAATTCATGTTAAACCTACGGAATTCATGTTAAACCTACATTATTCATGTTAAACCTACGGAAAACCATGAAAAAAAATCATGCAGCGATTATAGTACTTAGTAGGTTTGAAAGTTAGAAAAATATATTACTTTTCAGAAGGGTTTACATTTATTCTTGAAAATTCTTGAATAATTCATATTTGTGAGTTAATTAAATCATGATAAATTATTGGTGTAATTTTTTCGCTTTTTACATCCTTGTCCGAAGTAAAAAAAGTACTGCAATTACGAAAAGTTTCAGTTATAAATTATATCAGAAAGAAATATCTATTTTGACCATTCCCGAATCCATTTTAACATTTTTTTCCTTGATTGACGTCTTATCGGACGGATATAATAAAGGACTCTTTATTAGAAAACTGAATTTTGAGATGGATTCAAACTTGGTTCAAAACGGATTTTTTTGTGATATCTGTACGTACGTACGTATGTGTGTACTTCGTATAACTCAAAAACGATTAGCTGTAGACCGTTTGTATATGGGAATGCTATAATATCTATTTCTACCCCTCCTTTTTTTTCATTCCAATCAGCAGTACCAAACATGTATATATAGATACATATACATATCCACTCACGTCTTTACTTTCGGAACCGCTATTCGTGATCATGCAGTTCCAGTTACAGAACTGTGTAAAATGACGAATATATTCGTGTTTTGGCAATGCCAATTAAAAAAAATTGGTTTTTTTTTTTCAAATATCGAAATTAAACTTTTAATGTTGTCTTTTGGTTCTTATGCTAATATTTGGGAAGTTTAAAAAAGTAAAAATACAAGAAGTTTGACTTCCGTACGACAAAAATTGACGAGTGTATTTAATTTGTAACTCAGAATTTATAATCACGATTATAAGAACGATACTAATAAAAAAAAGCCAATGTCTATTCTCAGTCCAAATGCAATCACGTAGGTCTGATTTTTATGTTTACTTTGTCATGTTATGCTGTAAAAAAATTCTTTTATTTTTTATTTATTTTTTATTAATATTTATATCTGTGTGCATTGTATGCAGGACTTAAAAGAGAAGGGCTAGCTCATAGACCTTTTCCCCCTGAAACAAGCAGTGAGGAGTGATGACGTAGCCAGGATGACACTGAGCGCGGAGATGCAATTTACAACATAGAAATTGGCGTTTTAAATTTGAAGAACCAGCGTTTAAAATAAGCTGTGTGTGAAAGATAGCTACAATTTGGAAGAGACAATGTTACTGCAGTATGCATTTTACATTGAACATTAAAAAATTTAATAGTACTTACTCAATTTTAAAATAACAGACAAAATGCGCTACTCTTAGCATAAAGTTACTTTTTTTTAATTTGCAGGGATTTTTTTTTTCTTTACATGCCTGTTTATTTCTAATCATTTATTTACCTGCATGTTAACTAAGAGAACTCTACTACTGCTTCTAAGATAAAAAATAATAACTATTTAAAATTAACCAAAAACAACCTTAAATTGGCCTAGCTTTAAACATGTATGGTTATATATGGCAAAATTTCTGCTGATCTAAGTTTGAGCTTCAGCCTAATTGTAAATTTTACATTGGCATATTTTTCTTCCGATTCAACATAATAATAGATATTTTTTTAAATAATTTTGTAACTTAGGCTTTCATCATATTACATTTAAATAAATACATGT
Organism: Stegodyphus mimosarum; assembly: GCA_000611955.2. Lineage (NCBI taxonomy): Eukaryota > Metazoa > Arthropoda > Arachnida > Araneae > Eresidae > Stegodyphus > Stegodyphus mimosarum. Next base: position 15,602 of record KL811819.1, read on the forward strand.
AAGATTGTTATCTTAATTTAGACAAAACAACTTTACTCACAGTACCTAAAACATTATTTAATTTTTCAAAAGTGGAGATTAATGAGACAAGTCTTCTTATGCCAATTACTTTAATATTATACTATTATATTTTGTCTAGAATGCTAAGCTAGCACAAAATCGAATTAATAATAACACAGGATACAATAAAAATAACTTAATAAAATTAGTTCTTATTTGAAATATGCTTTATGCTATTAACTTCTAAAATGTCATCTAAAAATATTTCAAATCAAAACATATTATATATGCTTACTTGTACAGTCGCAATTCAACTACAAGCTGTTGAAATATTATTTATTGGCTGCCACATTCGAAGCAATCCACTTTTTTGCCTTTTGGGTTGCTTTTCTTTGGGAAAAAACATATGCATTTCTATTTAAGAAACGTATTCTAATAAAAGTTCGCACTCTGCAAAATAAACGAATTGCTTCTCTGTTAACTTCAGGATAATGTTTCTCCAGTTTATTAATTAAAGAGCCAATTACATGCTTCCCTTTGTAGTAAGTTGTACCATGAACTGCACAAAATATTTTTTCGAACTCGTAAACTGTATTCATCCATGAATGGGAAGGTGTAGTCAAACCTCCTAAGGACAATAATTTAATCCATTCTGAATTAAATATTGGTTCATCAGCACTATTTTTAGATATTGTTCCCAATGACGGGTCTTTGTCTCGCACACGGTAGGCAATATAACCTGCAACATATGTTAATGCTTCTTTTTCGGCGGTCGAAAATTGTCTGGCGGAATTCAATTCTAATTCCCAAGCCATAGGAGAAGGTTCCTCTATGAAATCCAAATCCAAATCATCAATAGTATTTAATGGAAAAGCATCTTCCTCCTCAGTTTTCAAAGCCATTTCAAGTAGTTCTGATGTTAAATATGAATCAATATTTCTGCTTTTTTTAGTCGTGCACACTTTTGAAGATAATTTTGGCAGCTTATTAGCGAGTATTAATTGCTTTAAGCGGCGTATAACTTCACTAGGTGATGGATGGTCATTAAACCTACCAAGCCCTCGAATGTGACTAAAGAGACTTTCAACTGCATCCTGAGTTAATCTAGATATATTTAATATATATGTAACATAAATATATTTAACATCATACGATGATTTTAGATCCTGGTGTAGGCCAAAAAGAAAATTTATTGAAATTATTATTCCTTTTTGGAAAGGCAGCATGTTGGATTTTCCCTGAACTCTTAATCTACCAATAACTTTTTTCATTAATTCCAAAACTTGAATTTGTTTTTCATGATGTTCATTTAATCAAAATGCTGCTTTAAGTATTTTATCTGAAGGAGGGTATGGCTTTGTACTATTCATAATATCGAAAAAACTGTCGATTAACTCAAAGAAGTCAGATGCTTTTTGATTTCCTGTGAGGTGGAGTATACCTTTCGCGGTAGTTCTTGAAAATAATGTTTTCGCTGGAGCGACTTTCTGTCTCTCGTTTCCCTTGACCAATAAATAATTTGGTTTTAGTTTGTGACACAATTTAACAATAATTTCTCCTGAATCTCTATTTAAAACCTCTTTAATAATATCAACATTTAAAACAGTTCCATGTTCTAAAATAAATCCTTTATCTAAAAAGTGGTTTCTCAGTAATTTGAGGCAGTGCGCTAAATCTGCAAAAACCCATATTTTTTTCGTTTGCAATACTGGATTTGGAAACTCAGAACTATTGATCGAAATCTGTAACTCTTTCCACAAAGTACTAGATCCTCCTAAATCAGACACTATTGCTTTCACTTCTACTCCAGATGACTGAATATGCCTTATGAGTGAAAAAAGAAGTTCTTGCTTCATTGGAGTATTAAAATTAAAAAATATTGGTTGTTTCCACTGCGAAATGAGACCTCTGATTAAAACAAACTGCACTTTTTGAAAAGGACCAAGTATTTGGTCCAGTTTAGAGTCGTAACAGAGTTTAGAATCTATATGCATTTCGTCGAAACTGAGAACGCATATTTTTTCTACAGAATTCAAATATTCGCATCTTTCCTTCATTACAGCAAGAACATCACTCTGAATTCCTGGGCTACATGAAAATTTAGCGCACCATCTCTTTAATGTGCTAGTGCTAGGTAAAGGAATGCCCATTTTTTCTTTCCAAAAATCGTAGCTTTTAGATGACAGAGCTCTTATGACAATACAGCGTGAAATATCTTCACTAGTCCACCTGATTTTTTCCTTCTTTTCTAGCAATGCGTTAATCTGCGTCTTTGTAAAAATATGCTGTAGGCGTTTTTCCAAATTCTCCGATCTGTGCTGTTTTTTCCTAAATTTTGCTATTTGGGATTTTAATTTTTGAATTTCCGATACAAATTTCTTTCTAGATGTCGTCCACCTTTTTTGTCGCTGAGCAAACATTCTAAAATTTTTCTTTTCTCTATTTTTCAATATTTTATTACAATTTTCTAAGAATATAATTTTGTTCTTCAAATTATCAATGCATTCTTGTTTATCTTTACAATTAGGGCATTCAGAGATATTGTCACTTACGGCATTGTCGTTTGTAAGTTTTATTTCAAAATCATTCACATTTGATTTATTATTGTCAGCTTTAATTTCGTTCTCGGCCTCAAAATAAATTTTCTTTGGACTTAACTCGTGTAGTCTTTCAAAAGCACTCTGCATTAGTTTTCTTTTCAAATGTCTCCGATTTCTTGGTGTTATTTCGTTTACATCACACGATAAATTTACTTTCGGCACAGCATTGCATTTCAACAGTTTCCTTTGTGGCAATCCAAGCAAGCGATTTCTCATATCATCTTCATAATCACTGCACAGAAAATGTTCGCTGCAAATTCTTGCGTTTTTCACATTAATAAAATCTTGTCTTCGACATTTATGTATCCATTCTTTCGTCAAAATCAAATTGTCCTTTGGGAAAGCATGAAATGCATTATCTCTTCCTTTCGTATTTCTATAAGTATTACGGCACGTTGCTACAGCACAGGAAGCCATATTACATAAAGGATACTTTAAATGCAGAATTTAAAAGGAAAACTGATTAAAATTATATATATATATACACGAATTATTTTAAATATTTTCATTATTAGAAAACAAATATGTATGATTAAAATTAATTTGAGATATGCAACCTCCAGAAAATCGTCTCGCAAACTGAATGAAACTACAGTTTTAAACGCGCGAAATCAGAGCAGGTGCATAACAGTGACGTCAGATTACTACCAGTTAACCCCCTCCATGAGGCTCCCGTCGGCGAGGAGTCGAACAAAGGAATGACCTAGCCCTTTCTATTTATCCCTGATTGTATGTATATGTTCACCACTTGAAAACTATTGATTCAAAATTGCCTTAGATAGATTAACATAGATTCAGTTAGACAACTTTGAAACATGAATTTATTGTACGTGAATCTCTTCAAAATTACTTTCTAAAGTAACTTAAGTAAAGTTCTACTTAAGTTACTTTCTAAAATATTTCTCAACTTTCAACTATGTTCGATTTGGGGTAGAGCGTCAGCCTAGGCACCCAGGTTTATCAAACACACTTCCATTAAAAAAGAAAAGCTTGAATTTTCGCCCTGCGGACAAAAAGACTAAGTGGGTGCAAAACAAGACTTCTGTTTATTGCGCTGATATCACGTGCAAAACTAGTTATTTTTTCTCTGGATTTTGTGTATGTTTGAAATTAAATTTTTGCGGAAACACAAAAATTGCCGAGAAGGTTTCATCATTTCGCATGACAACTTAGAGAATTTGCTAATTGAAGTGCCAACTGTAATAGGATAGTGATGGATTTAAATATTATAATTAGAACGCAGGATTCAAAAAACGATCATATTAAGGACTGTTTGCATCGAGCTTATGATTTTGGATACGAATGTGTAGCGATAAATACGGTAATAGACTCTTCTGTTTTATCTGGAAAGAATATTACGATTCCTGAGCCCTTAACTGTGACGTTTGATGTTGAAAACTGTCGTAATTTTCAAATTGTAAATCGGCTGACTGCAGTTATTGAAGATGGCATACATGCCCATCACTTATTGAAGAGCCCTATCCCCAAAAAATATGATCTTCTAGCACTGCAACCGGGAAATGAAAAAATGTTGCAACACATTTGTTCAACGCTTGATGTTGATATTATTAGCCTAAATTTAGCGGAAGACATGGGCTATTCGTTGAAACGAACGTACATCGGGCAAGCAATCGAAAAAAATATGTCATTCGAAATTCAGTATTCGCCATGTTTGCGAGATCAAACATCAAAAAGATTAATTATAAGCAATTCGCAACTTTTAGTAGACGTTTCAAAAGGCAAAAATGTAATTATTTCTAGTGGTGCAATTAAACCATTAGAACTGAGAACAGTAGAAGATGTGATAAATTTAGGTTGTTTGTTTGGTTTGAAAATGAACCAAACAAATTCGGTTGTAAGAAAAAATGGCAAAGTTGTTCTATCACATGCAAATACAAGACGGAAAACAGGTTGTGGATATGTGTCTATAAGCGGTATGTGTAAAATTCCAAAATATCAAGGTTGGATTATTAAAGCCTGTAAGGTGCCAAACATTTCAGAGGCAACTAGCTGTATCGAAACTGCTAAGAAACGAACTGCGGAAGATAGTGATGATGAAGAACTTAAAAAAAAAGCAAAGCTTTTGGCATCTTGATTTGTGAAAGTTTACTGTTAGTGTTAACACCTTGATTTATATAAAGTTATTGTGAAAGTATTAATATGATTGATGTGTGTAAAGTTATTGTATTGGTATTATTTGCTCTTTCTATTGGGAAGCGTGTGTGTTACGGAAAGTATGAGAAGAAATCGATTTTAAATTACCTGTTATATGACATGATTTCGGTGTAAAGTGTAATTATTATAATAACATTGAGAGTTTCTAACTAAATAATAGCCCATTAAACTTGTTTTCATTCAATTGAATCTCAATATTATGCTTTGAAGTTTTATAGTTTTCTAAAAATGTTTGCACATTTGTATATAAATCTCTTTAAAAAAAATTTCCTGCTCTCTGGTTTCTAAAAAACTAGAAAAACTGCCATTGCTGTTATTAAAACCTTTACCTTAAACTTCAGGAAGGCTGACTAATTAATCTTTATAGAATTTGTTCTAAAATATCATATTATCCAGTAAATATGTGGGGCGTGAGACTTTAACCATGTTTAGATGTGTCTTAAAGTAATTTTTATAGTCAAGTATTTAGCAACATTTGAGATACCCAAGATGTAACAAAATGTTTTAATTTAGTATATCACAAGTTTTAATAACATTTTAATAGAAATGATGAGGTATAATTGAACTATTGTGAGAGAATTTAATTCTTAACTCAAATTAATAAATCTGCTAAGTGTCAATATACATTTGTGATGATATCAAGTTATTGTATCGCACAATTGTAATCTTTTTTTTGTAACAACAATCGAACATTTAGAAATTGTTGCTACTTTTTGTGTAAAATCAAATATTCCACCTTTTCCATTTTAAGCAGGAGACTGCTAGCCACTGATTTACAATATATTTCTGCAGACTTTTATTCTTAATATTTCATGTAATTTTTAATAATTTGGCTTAACATCTTATTATTTTCATCTAAAACTGTGATATCTGGCATGTGAAATCATTTGTTTTAGGTTTTGATAACCAATTCTTAAAACAAGATTCACTAGCTCCTATTTCGGTGAAAATGCGCTTTAGCCCACTGCTTGGCGATGTTTTGAAAATCGCCAATTCGGCGCATTTCCGCGAAACGTCTTTGTAATTGCAACCTTCCCGACACACTCCGCGAAAACCTATTGTAAACAAAACATAGAATTCTAAAGCATAAATTAGTATGGAAACTGTTGCCACAAAAAGATAATAAAATAATATGCAAAATGAACATTAGGATCATTAAAATATTTGCCAGTTAGGTTTAAATTAATTATTTACATTTTATGTTGTAATACTTACACATTTTATGCCGTTACATAACCTTCCCGACACGCTCCGCGAAAACATAACCAAAATGGCATCGAAGAAAGAAGGAATTTTTTTTAAAAGGGCATTAAAATTACAAATGATACCATGTACACACCATTCCGTTTTAACTTAAAAAAAAATCTGCGAATTGCATAATGTAGGCAACGTACACAAATGAACAAAGTAAGCTAAAATAACGAAAATAAATTACAAGAAAATGCCATGTGCACAGCGTTCCTTTTAAACTTAAAAAAAACTTCAGCGAATTGCACAATGTATGCAACGTACACAAATCAACAAAATAAGCTAAAATAATAAAAATATATTACAAGAAAATACCATGTGCACAGCATTCCGTTTTAACTTAAAAAAAACACCAGCGAATTGCACAATGTAGGCAATGTTTCCGTAGCTTCAACATACCCAGTCGGCCATGTTGGCGCATATATGGAGTTACCCATGTTAGCGTGTTTATTGCTCATTCAAAAACAATCGCCGCCAAGCAGTGGGCTAAAGCGCATTTCAACCCTTATTTCTATGTATATGGATATATATGGGAGTAGATAGTTCGGAAAACACATGTTTCATTTGTCTTGTGCAGTTCAAGCACACCTGTAGCTCTTCTACCATGTATTAGCTAATGGCATAATGAAAGATCAAAATAGGGTACTTTTCTGTTATGCATCTACCATGCTTTTTAGCACCTGTGAAAGAGAGGACGAATACATGGAATTACCTTTTTTGGCTAGACTGCAGATTAGGGGGCCAGTCGCCAAATCTAGTAACCTCTTGGTGTCATGAAAATCGTTAGGATTTAAGGTTACAGTTTATAGTATTTAAGCGGGCTTTTTGAATTTTCATCATTTCACTGTGCTTCTAGTAGATTGTGTGAGCAAAATGGCTGACGTCAAAAGAGTTGAACGTGTGGATTTTACTTATTTGATTCGGTTACAAGATAAGGGGAAAGATGTGTGATAGAATGGTGCATGAATTATGGTTTGTTTGTGATATGTACGAATGTCCTACTTGTAAAAATAGTATGAAATTAGTTGAAATGAAAGATACAACAGATTTGTGTCCATTATATGTGGTTAAGCATGTGGTTGAAATCAGCGTGCCATTTTGAATTTCATCTCCATTGTCATTTTGAATTTCATCTCCATTGTATTGTTACATTTTAGTGTGGATATAAACAAATTCGAGTGTCTACTGTTTGTTATAAATAAAAATTTATTGTAAAAATATAAATTATGTAGTTAAAATTGTTTAACCACCTTTTGTTTTTTCCCTATACTATTGCTCATGTTTCAGTAGATCGAAATTTTGTCATTTACTGCTTATTACAATTTCTAAATTTTCTTGCTAAAACATTTTACTCCATTTTCCTACTGTCTTAAAAATGGTATATGGTATTATGAAAAGTTTTAATATTGCTGATCCCATAAAATACATAGTTATTAACTTTAAAATACTTTATCATTGTTTTTCTTGAACTTCTGTTTTAGATATTTTTGCATGTTTACATCATCAATTTTTGCATGTTATCAGGATTCATTCATTCAAATTTGCAACCATCTAATATGGCAATATGATGAGTTATTGATTTTCTAACACGGGTGAAAATACTCGATTTGCCGATTTTTCGAAAACTCGCCACACTGGCCCGTAATATGTAGTTTTACAGATTTTTCTGTCCAGATCAGTATAGTGATTTACATTGCTAACTTTTGTATCATTGGCCCAGGTTCAAGTCCCAGAGCAGACTTAGATGTTTATAAGTGTAGTGTCAGCATGGTATGGGGACATTTAAAATGTTCATGAGTTGAAAACGTGTTGAGAGGTTCGATGAGATTGAAAGAGGGGTATTAGATCCTCAGATGAATCTCCTGGGAGGCTGTCCATCAAAATTGGAAAGAACTTCCTCCTTACATAAAACAAAGTGTATCTTGGGAAATGTTTCTATTGATGAGATGGTTAATGACGAATGTGTATTGGCCATTCTTGATGACTGTATTAAGTTGCAAGTGTGACCATTTGAAACAATACTAACAATTTATTTTAAATATATGAACACATTTTTACTAATTACATTTAAAACTTTATGATTGTAGTTTCAGATTTTAACCATATAGTATTTATAGATTGTTATTTTTAAAAAAATCATATATATAGGTACTCTTCTGTTATGAGGAACGGATTCAGAAATATATGTATGAGTGTATATATATGGGTGTATACACACACATACATATGTACAAACATGCACACATTCATCCATCCATACATGCATACATTTCTGAATCTGGTCCTGATAACAGAGAAGTATTTATATATATATATATATATATATAATGTTTCATAACAGTAAATTTTATTTAATTATTTATT
>KK112685.1:324-32486 GCA_000611955.2 Stegodyphus mimosarum
GCTGAACCACATCACATTAGTCGAAAAATTGAAAATTGAATCATGCAAGATCTCTTTTAAGTAAGGTATACTCAAATTTATTAGCACATAATATTCAAATGATAAAGATCTACATGAACAAGCTTTCAAAAATATTTCTAAATTATAATCAAAAAACAAATTTTCAAAAATGCAGTTTTAGTAGCATGCAATGTGCATCTGATGTAAACACACTGAGCCAAATTATCAAATCTGAAATTATCACTTTTCAGTCTTTAAGCAACGTTCCTTTTTAGGATAAAAGTAAAGATGGAAAATCAATTTCACGCGCAAAAAATCCATTTCAGAACTATTTAACTGTCAAAAAGTGTTTGCTGAATGCATTAGACACGATTACACGTGCATGGCTTTACTGTTATTTCCTTTCATATTATTTCATATTCACAGCCAATGTTGGTATTTTATTTTTCATTATAAACATCTAAACAGTAAAACATAGCAAAAATTGTGAATTATTTATTGCATTACTAAACTCTACTATACATCAATATGATATCACATATTGGTGTATAGTAGTATATCACATATTGGTGTATAACAATATTACCACCAACGGCGCCATATTGCTTCTTCTGAGAGCGGGGGAGGGAGGGGAATTTTTTTCTTCACGTCAGCGTTAACACGGAGAAAAATAGTTTGAACATGGTCGGCTTAAAGAGATGATGGTTGATACCGGTGTTTATTTGTAATATCAGAAATGTTGATATATGCATATATAAGTGTGTATGTCTGTATACAGAGAACCAATTCGCGACGAAATCACTTCCCTAAGTTGATCACCTCTGAACGAGACAAGTATGTCTGAAAACTTAAGTGTATTTTCGTATTGAAACATTCCTTCTGTAAGAAGACCACCCGCAAAGAAAATTCCGGAAGTGTGGCTGGTCGCCTTAGAGAGATTCATTTCTTAGAAGCAACCTCCCTAAGACGACCACCTCTTAAAGATAAACGTGTTTCTGAGAACATAAGTATATATTGGTATTGAGCATCCCCTCTCTAAGGCGACCACTTGCATAGATGCATTTTTATGTGTGGCTGGTCGCCTTAGAGAGACCTCGCTGTGTGTGGTGTAAATGATTACTGTTAATGCTTCCGACAAAAGCTTTTAAGAAATCAAATAAATGAGCATATGTAGTAAAAACCCTCTCTTAAACGACCACCTGCGTTTCGAGGTTATTCTGATAATCTTAAAGAGATCATATTTTCATTCTTAGAAATACTGATCGTCTTAGAGAAGAGTTGGAGACGAAAGGGTTTACTGTATGTTTTTCTTGATTTCAAAGCTTTCTGTTGGCTGCGAAACAGAAATAACCTTATTTTCAACAGTATCCAAATAAACTAAATAAAAGTAAATAAATAAATAATTTAAAATAATCAGTAGACAACAAGACTACCAATGAATTTTGGTTTACTGACACCAGTATTAATTTCTTTGTTTAGAAAGAAGTCTATTGACGTCAGTTAGAAAATTAGAATAAACTCATATAAACCAACAGAAGATTTATTTGGCATCTATTACTATTATTTGATACCAGTAAGAAAACCAGTAACAATCAATATAAACTAATACAAACCAGTAGAAATTTCTGGCATTGATGTTGGTTGTATGGGTGTCAGATGATACCAGTAAGAAAAACCCACAGAGATCAATGGAAACCAGTAAAAGTCAGTAGAGACCAACAGAATTCTATGGGTACCAGCAGAAAGTTTTACTGATTTCTATGGGACATTTTGAAACCAGTAAGAAAAACCCCCAGAGCCTAACAGAAACCAGTAAAAGTCTACAGAAACCCATAGAATTTTATGGGTACCCATAAAAAATTTACTAGTTTCTATAGGGCATTTTTAGCAGGGAAGGTATTTCAGTTTTAAATGCTCTAGCATTTATTTTCGCATCTCTTTTTTGAAAAAGCAAAGTAATTAAACAGAAAGATATCAAAATGCCTTACTGTTTGAAAGAAATTAAAAAAGAGATGAAGAAAAGAAAAGAAATATACAAAGAGTGGTACAGTCTTTCCATTAGTACAAAATTTCGTCATCACCATTCAATTTATTTGCGAATGTAAACACTAGGGAACACTAAAATTCTAGCTTGACATGTTGCAGTCAACCTATTGGAGCACTGAGTGTGAGAAAATACAACGTTCATTGAAGCAGATTTTATTTTAGCTGAAGGACTTTCAACGGATTCTTCAAATGAATCTTTTTCATGTTGTATTTTTACTTTTCAAGAAAGTTATTACATTCGAGTTGAATGTAGCCGCCTGTGATTCAAAAAATATTTTAAAGTGAGAATTAACTTTATTTCGACCTGCCATTAGAGACACACGATGCTGAAAACTAACTGTGTGATCTTCATTTGATTGTCGCGAACTCGGCTCTAATGTTCTCTGGAAATGTTAATGTAAACTGTAGTGGTTTGTAAAAGGCGTAAAATGATTCTGCCTTTGAAATTCCATAAACTAATTTCTCTCCATTATGGCTCACAATTTATAGAAAAAAAATGCCTTCAGTAAACGCCAATCTCATAGTTAATATCAGGATTGGAAATCAATTTTATTCACGACACTCATGGCATAAAATAATATTTGTTGCAAAATGACCTCAACAAAGCCACAAAAAGGATTTTTAAATGATTTCCTTACTTTTAAGAGCAACGTATTTTTAATTATAATATTGGCCCTTACTATTGTGTACTGCTCATTGACAGTAACGTCTCTTTATAACGGACAGGAATTTATAACCAAGTGAAAGCAATCTCTTCATGATGTTAAAAAAAAATAATTTGAAATTAAATGGAAACCTCGAAGACTTGAAATGGTTAATTTTCACTGTTATAAAAAGTATTATTTATTTACATCATCGACCGAGCGCAAGGTTAGAATATTTTACGAACATCAGTTCCTCTTTGCGAAGCGCCTCAACATTCGCGGAATTTCTTCTCCGGTTGTTGAAGCAATCTGTGCCGAGTTTGGGATTGGCGAAATATTGGGCACTTCAAAGGAAAGCAAGTCTAATCTAGATGAGTCGAGGCGCGAAACAGGAGACGGCCCGATCCCCATTGATTGCACAAAAAGCTTTGGCGAGCAGGATCCCGCAGCGCACGCAAGCCGCCGTTTTAAACGTTTGACAAATGAAAGCGTTGTTTGACACGACAGTTAATAAACACCTCAGGTCAGCCGTTAACTCTCCCCCGCGAACCTCGTTAGCCAGCCGTCCTCCCCCGGGTGCCATTCTCCCCCGCTTACATCACTCAGGCAGCGCGTCCACCGCAATTACTTGGCCGCAGGCTGGCTTAATTAAATATCAATTATTAAAGAGCGTTATTCTATTAACACATTAGGGCCTACTGCTGATGAGGGTGGGGACGCGACAGTTGGCGAACGGCTCTCCACACCCTCTGAAACGTTTGCTCGAAAGTGATCGCTGTTTTAATCGAATACGGTCCCAGAGGATTGGCCGCCAACAAATGGGGTTCGAAATCATTCCTTTTTGATGTCCGGTGTAGCCTCTGTCAAGACACGAAAAACTAGACTGCACATTTCAGCGTTTGAAAGAGAATCCGGTCAATTTCCGAGAGCTGCATATTTTCCGTTGCTCTTCAAACCAATAACTGGGATGTCTAGGAAATGAAAGCACCGAACTAGAGCTGTAAAGTGCGCCACCGCATTAAAACTTGTTCACAGTATAAAATAACGGAAAGAACTCGCTTATCTCGAATATATTGTGTTGAATTAAATTTTGTATATATAATTACAAATCTTAAATCTTAAAAGCCTTTTATTACAGACCCTTGAATAAGGACCCTTGTATAAGGAATTATCGCACTTTATCGACGGTGCTTTCGGATTGTAAATGGTAACACGTCCAGCTAGCACTTGGAAGATCATTGGTCAGAATCCGCTCGAGGGTATAGCTGATTTTTCGTGTTTCCTGCTCCGAAGATTCTTAATGCCTCCATAATGGTTCTTTCTAGTAATTATTCCAGTAAAACGAGTTATTGTAGTTTATTCCCCTCCTGGTAAAAATAGAAAGAAGAGAGATGAGAAAAGTTTAAGTTCTGTGATTACTGCAATCTCACGAATGAATTTTCGAACGCCTAAGTGTTTTGTTTTTTTTTTCAGTTAGGGAGAATATCCTATCGTTTTAAAAAAATCAGAAATACAATATCATATTGCCGCCAATTGTCGAATAAGTTTTTTTTATTTAACTTTGATATTACAAAAATGCATTGCACATCAACGCAAGAAAATGTATCAATTAACAACTTTACTTTTTTACAGTTTTAATGAATTTTTCAACTCGTAATAATTTATACATAAATGGAGTAAATAAATGTAAATACATTCTAAAATTTACAGCATTATTTTTTTTGTACAGTATCATATGTATCAAAATAAAACTCGAAGTTGATGACAAAATACTGCTGCAGTGTAAAGGCTGTAGTTCTCATTTATTTTCTCTCCCTCTTGTTATATATATATTGCTTTACTCAAAAGAGTGAAATACAGTATTTTAATACTTTGATGATTTTCTGTATAGAAGATTTTGGTTTCAAATATGAAATGTGGAAACAAACCTCAAAGCTTTAAAGAATGATTTTTTTAGTCTTAATTTTATTCAGTAATAAAGACTGAGATGACATTTTCTCCATTTAAGAAGGAGCGTGAAATAATTGTATAATATTTTTACACATTTTAAATGTTTTAGTCTTAAAAAGTCTTCAACTGTAAACTGTTTTTTGAGGTATCAAACTGTAAACTGAACATTCTATGTTACAAAATATTTTCAAATCATACGAGAGATTCTTCCAAAATATTTTTTATATTTGTTTGTATCAAATACTATAGAACCAAAAACATATCTGATGTTAATACACAATATGTACAGTCTTTCATATGACTTTCAAATACCAAACTGTGAACTTTTTATCTGTGTAACAAAACAAGCTATTTAAAAATGAAGTGCATCTTTTAATAAAAGTTTTGTCTTTTCTGCTTATATTATTTTACTAACCAAAAGGGATAACAGGTACAGAAGCAAACACTATAGCTGTTAAATCTGAAACGCTCTTTGTTCTTGGTTATTCACTTAAAAGTTCATTCTAAAATCATTCTGACAGAGAGATTCGTATACATATCTATTGCCGTTAAGTTTTATTAAACTTACAATAGGTATTTAACTCTTAACGTGTTGTTTTGGTGTTTGCCTTAATGATAAATTTTCAGTAAAAAAAGCTGCATCACTTAATGCAGGGCCAAAATCAGGTTACATCATAGCAGAGTATTGAAGAGATTGGTATTTCATCTAGGAACATGAAATACATGAAATAAAAAACATGAAACACATGAAATAAAGGTGCATTTTTATATAAGATATACACTGTTATGCAAAACATCAGTATAATATGGAAGTATTAGAAGTATACTCAATCAAGATGGAAGTATTGGAATCAATGTTAAAATCATAAGTATCATTCCTTGTTGGACGAAAAGAAAGAGAAAATTAAATTATACATCGTTTCATCAAGCATGAGGTTAGAAAACCAAATTTCTAAATGAATCTGGTATTTGAATTTGTTACAAAGCAGCCTGGGTTTGTTCTACCATACAACAAAGACAAATTAATTTTCCAATGAAAACTTTTGCATTCAGATAAATTTAAGCAGGAACTGAAATAATATTTCGAAAGCTGTTCCAGACCTTTTAACAGACGAATGTTTTGAATACTATCATGCTAGCCTCAGCCTATGAAGTTTATTTTTCTGCAGAGATGATCTTATTGCAAAGAAACTTACTTTACAAGCGTTGTTGCTCAGAGGAAAGTTCATAATGTTGATAGTATAATGTTTGACATTTAAACATAAGAATGCGTTTTACTCCATTCAAATTTACGCAACCACATTTTTGTAAAATTATTACAGTTAGTGAACAGCACATCCAATCATATTACTTCCACGTTCTCAGGAATACTAAACTTCAAGAAAGAATTATAAATCATTGGCTTTAGTAGCTAAGTGACAGGATACCCCTGTACAATGTAGAAAGTACTGTAATCAAGTGCAAGCAAAGCCCATAGCTTTTTACCTATATTTAAAAAGATAAAAGTCTTTAAAGTGAACGTTTTCAAGAGCTTATCTTTGTTTGAGCACTGCGTAAAATCATTTCGCAGAATTCTGAAGCAAAATTCTTGTGTATAATATGCTAAGCTTTTTTTTTTTTTAAGACTTCGAATATTTTCTTAATTTTTATATCTCTTCATTATAAGCAAACATCTTCTTGTACACTTAAATTGAAATGCAGAGTCGTAGACTGAAATGTTATAGAGAATCAGTAATGAATGATTTATTGTTTTCGAAAAGTGTTATTTTTATGTATTCATCATTTCCCGGGTCCACAATATTATGTTTAACTATATAGGGAAGAGGAGAGAACTTCATTTATAAGACAACTACATGCATATAACTTTCAAAGCATAAAAACGATAAAAAATTATTTACTTACAGCAGAGAGTTTAAGGCTGCAATCAATCTTTCAAAAATAGATGTCGCAACTGATCTAATACCCTTAAATACTTATATTACAAATCAGATTAATACCAAAGTAAACACGGACAAATTTCTAAGAGCACATTTATTTATCTTAAGCTCATTAATGGAAGCTTAAAATTCATTTTTAGTATGAGATCTGCATGGTATATTAGAGCAAATTCTTAGAATACATTTATTTTCATGGGGAAAAAGTTTGTTGAAGCTGAGTGTTTAAGAAGATATTTTTAACGAGGATTTATTTAGAAACCTTTAATATCATTATGAAAGACATGTATTTCGAAATTGTCGAATGTTCGTAATGAGGTCTTGTTACACAGCTAAATATGTTTAGCATTTTTTAATAATATAGGATGTTCTATACGCGGTGCGCATTTTGAATTTGATTAATTATCAATTCCTTTTTGCCTCATTTAGATTTCTATTTCTTCTCCATCTGAGGGCAGCTGGGGAGATATAATTGGAGCAGAATCATGCGAATGCAAATTTTAAAATGAAGTAAAAAACAAGTTCTTGTTGGCAGAAATATTAATAGATATTGAATAAAATTCAAATTCACATATCTTAATTCAAAAATCTATTTCAAGAGAGGATATTTATTTAAAATTTAGGTCAATATGTAGAGACATTAGGTTATTTCGAAGCAGGAGACACGAAAAATGATTAATGGCCGCGCCAGGTCTCGAACCTCGGACCTCTCGTATACGCGCCGAGTTATGACCATTACACCACGAAGGCATGCTAAGAAGGTGGGAGAAATACCTTATAAATCTAAGGCTGTTTTCCTGCCTAAATATAAAAAGCTTTGGAGAGAGCTATAATGCTTTCGAAACGTACATGTATAATTTATTTGAATATGGAAAAAATAGAATAAAACAATGATTTATTAGCTGAAAAAATTCATAGATACCAGATATTCTCATTTCGCTACTTTTTTTAGAGAATTGTAAAAAAGATTAATCATTATTAGTGAGCAGTATTTGAACTAATGGTAGTAAATAGACAGAATTATTCAAACCAAATTCATAAAATATTTTATGAGTTTGTTTTGAATAGGATTAATATCTTGTGATAAATGGTGATAGCTATTATTTCACAAATGTAGATTTTGATGGTGTTTTAATTTCAGATGTAGAGTGATACAGTTAAATAATATGAGTGATAACAGTAACTGTGTCTGTGCACTTACGCTAGTAATTGAATCTGACTTTTCAATGAGATAGGATGCAATTATTGCATTGCTATTATTTATTTAGCGTAATTCTTAATCGTAAATTTCGCGCATATAGTTTCAGTGATTTAAGCATCCCATTGGTATTAATAATAAACTAATTCAAAGTTAAGTACAGAATTTTTATGTTACTTGCAAGCTTAAATCTATTAGAAAGGGATTCGGTACTGATGTCAGTTAGCCTTTAGAGAATTTACAGAAATTCCGGTTAATGACGATGCTGTTCGTTATTTTAGGCTAAAATCCTAACAACAACGGCCTTTTGTTTTTTCGAATAACCGTGCAATTTATGTAAACACATTTGTCCATGGATAATTTGATAACATTTAACGAAGACAAAAATATACTTCAAAATAGAATGGCGTTTAATTAATTTAGTATAAATATAACTAGAAGCATGCGAATAGGCCCTTTCACAGTATTTGAGTTAGGAAAATGTAAAAATTTGTTTATTAACTGTTCGTAACATTTCTAGAAATGTTTTGACCGATGTCATACCACTAAGTTTAATGCTCGGAAGGCACTAAAAGAGAACTTTGCCAGTGTAAAATTATAAACTATACAAAAACGCGACCTTAGCTTGTAGCATTCATTATTTTAATTAACCAAATTATTTTGAGTTTGAACTTTCCTATCGATATCTCAAAGTTTCAGTTGCTGCCCGAATTTAGCTCGAGCGTGATATTTATGCAAATCGCATATATCTGATAGCAGTTTAAAAGGCAGGAGTTAACGAGGAGAAAAATCAGAGTCTTGGATTTATCGCCGTAAGGCTGTACGCGCAAGGATTTCCTCTGTCTACTGAAAGTTCGCCTTCATAGGCAAATTGCAATTACTAGTGTTTGCTAGTGAAATTCGCATTATTGCATTTCACTAAGAGTTAGGCTTCCCTCGCCGTCCTACTTAAGGTTAAGTTAGGTATTTGAATTGTTAACACACTTTATTTCATATTATTTTAGTTCAGCCCAAGTAGTGGCTTACTCTCAAGTTGGAGAGTTGTAATTATTTGAATTAAAGGGTCACTTTAAACCTTCCTTCTGACTTTGTAGTTCTTCAACACCAAAAGGACATGGCCTAGATTTGCTCACTGTCCTCCACATAAAGTTTCACAGCATACGTTAGCAAGAAGATTAAGAGATTTAAGGAGAAACCTTATAAGCTTAGCGTAGGTGTTGAAAGAAAACTAAATTGTTCAGACATTTTTTGCTCCTGTCGAAAAGGGGCCTTACACGTCAAAATCGATAGTGTTATTGACTGAATTACTATCAACCTTAGCCATAAAACTCAGACTAAAGTTGCTTTTTTGCCTAATTTTTAAACAATTGACTATTAATTAAAAATCTATCAAGATGTTTAGAGACTTAATTGCTTACTTGGCAACATTTTTCTGTAACTTGGTAATTTTTGTAATGCATTGTAATCTGATTTGAGAACTTAAAAAAATTAGTTTAAAATATAGCCTATAATATTTTGTTCATATTAACCGAACAGTTGATCACAATGAGCGACATATTTTCCAGCTTTCGTATTCAAACGATCGGGACTTTCTCAACTAGATGACAATGTCCAAATGATAACATTAACCGCGATTACATTAAGCGTCTACTATAGTTAAAATTAGCTTAGAAAATTGAAAATAAGCATATAATTAGCCATATAAAAGCCTTAGAAATATTTTTAGAAATAATTTAACATCTAAGTGTACCTTATAAGTAATTCATAAGTAACCTATAAGTGTACCCTATAAGTAAATAAGTAAATAAGTTATCTGCACCAAGAAGTAAAGTAATAAATTCTTTAATTGCAGACATGGGGAAAAAGCCTCATCAACAGGTTGGTTCAAATACTCATTTATATATTAGTACAACAGTCATTTTATATTTACCGTAATAACAAAATAACTAAAGTGTGACTACGTGTTTTTATTTAATTAACAGTATAAACTTTAGCTTAATTCATCGACCTATTTAGATAAAATATTTTCTTCATTCTGATGTCATGATATGCACCTTCTTTAAGCAATACTCGTAATTTTAAATTACCAAATTTTAGAAGTTAAAAATGTCCGTACTTTAAAAGTACATTTCATACCTTGATTTGATTAGGTTTCGAAAGGATTATTTTGCGGTAAAATAAAATTTTAAGAAGCAATATAACTTCAAAAGGCATTTTTTTCATTCTTTTATCGCAAAGGCATTCTGGGAACATCGACATTGAAGGTAGCCGCGCCCATAAATGAGGGCGGTATTCATGGGCCCCATGCTCAATAGATACAAAAAAAGGATTCTTACGGAAATTAATTTAACTCTCTAAGCAGTTTGAATTTCAACTCCGTCGACGGTTTGTTTGCGATTCAGCATTTATTTCTCTCAGGTAGCAAATTCAATGGAATCAAAGAGGCACAAATATAATTTGGCTGTAATTATTAATTTTGTCTGAAAAGATATGCTTCATTCTATTTTATTTTTTAACACTGAAGCAATTATGATTAAACCTGGATTCAAGCTGCTGCTTCAGATAACGATCAGTATTCTGTATATCTGTATGCATTGAAATTATTTTTAATGCATTGTTATAATATTGTACGCTGATTTATTTAGCTATACATTTATTTGTTTTATATTTGTGGCCACTTTTTTATGCAACATTTTGTCTCTTATACCGCACTGGTCTCTCGGCAACGTCTAAATTGTACACAATAATTTAAGCAGAAATGGAGATGTAAACCTCACAGGTTTTGGCGGCCGATTCTTCCTGAAGCTACCAAACGACACCCATGTTCGAGTTACATATTATAAATACGGCTCCGAAAATAGTAAAAAATCCAGAGGGTGAGATTGATACAGCTGGCCATAAGAATATGATGCAGAACTTTGATGGCGGTGGGGATGAACTTTCAAGAAGTTCTTGTGCAGAAAAGCTGAGGAAAAAGCTTTGAAGCCCCAGTGCTCAGAAAAAACGAACTGCATGATGTCGAAGTACCATAACTTTTCCATGAAGCAATGGAGAATTAAGAAAGGCTCAAATTGAATATCCAGAAATGAGACCATTAATGGAATTAATGGAAAGTCAGTGAAAAAAATCCAGTTGTCAAGAAAAGGCACCATTTATTGTGA
Organism: Stegodyphus mimosarum; assembly: GCA_000611955.2. NCBI lineage: Eukaryota > Metazoa > Arthropoda > Arachnida > Araneae > Eresidae > Stegodyphus > Stegodyphus mimosarum. The sequence goes on from KK112685.1 coordinate 11,258, forward strand.
CTTTGTGGAATTTCTGCTACTTACGAGATGGAGTTCTCTACTGCATGGGAAACTTGTGGAGCCATTAGGTCATTTCGAAGCAGAAGAGATGAAGAATGAGCAATTCCCTCACAGGGAGTAGGGCGACTGGGGGTCAGGGGACCCAATTGCCAAATCCTGGTGGTGGAGAATAATCATCCACACCTCTTTTAGTTTGGGCACCACTTGTAGAGACATTAGGCTATTCTGGGAAGCAGGAGTAAAGAAAAATAAGCAAGGCCCTCGCCGCGAATTGAACCACGGACCTCTCGAATGCGCGTCGAGCGTGCTGACTACTACATCAAGAAGGCATGCTAAGAAGGCGGGAGAGGTACCTTATAAACTGATGACTGAAAGACTTTTAGATCGCAGCTGACCTTGCCGAGATCTCGAGTCCCTATTATTTTGTCAAAGCTTCACAGTAGCCTTATTGGAGGTCATTTTGGCACTCCATAAAATTCATGAACGAACGGCCACGAAGACACTCCGTAAAGTTCGCGAACATTTCTTCTGGGGCAAGACTAAATCAAACGTAAAATTGCAAGCAAAGCAAACATAGAGTTGAGAAAATTAAACATTGATATGATGAAGTGAGCAAAGAATGAATGAATAACTAAATAAATAAATGACACTGTATTTTGAAATTTTTAAGTTATGCTTAATTTAAAAATTTGTGATTTTACTGGTTGAATTTTATATGGCGTAAGTGAGAACAAAATGATATTTAATAATAAAACTTAGAATACAAAAGAAGTTGATAAACTACAAACAGACCTTGCTCAACGAGAACATAAAATATCTTAATAAACCCCCTAGCACAGCGGGAAAAAAATCTGAATCCTTTGATTTTTTTAATTTCTATTTCAATATTATTTTTTTATTATTTTGTATTTTTGGCCACATTTTTATACTGTTACAGGTTTCTTGTTAGATATTGTTATAGGTTTTTTATTGTTATATGTATAAGGGTTTGTATCTCATATGGAATAGATCTTTCGGTTTTAAATGTGACATCATTTTATCCATAAAAGATAGCTGAAGCCGAATGCGAGATGTGAGCAATTGTGTTCCTTATCGACTTTGGCAACCGATTATTCTGGAAGCTCCCAGAAGCTCGTGCTACACCAGATCCGTACTCGTGTTGCACTTCCTAAATGCGGTTCCAGGAACTCTGTTAGTTGTTATTCATATGTGGATTTTGGTGTTTAAGGAAATTTAGCTAACCTGCTACTGTAAGTTCACTGCGTGAATGATTCCTCTAAGCTGCGATAATCTCATGTGCTAAGGAGGAACCACTTAATACCCGCGATACCTTTGAACTATTTGTAGTTATTTATTATGTTGTATATAGTTAAAAGGATATCAGCGAACCCGTAACCCGCAACAGTACATAGAGGCCATTAGGATTTTGAAAGCAAAAATAGTTAAAAGCAACTATGCCGAGATTCGAATCACCGATCTTCCATTTTCTAGGTGAAGGCTAGCAACTTCCACCACAAGAACACGCAAATTCGCGATTCAATTCATTCTTCCGCACAGCTACTAGGAAGAGCCATGGCACCCGATCAATGAAATTCAGGTGGTGACTACTTATCGTCCTTTAGAATAAGAACTTTAGAACGAGAGCCACTGTAGAGACCATTAAATATTTTGGACATGGAAACATGAAAACCTAACAATGTCCTCATCGGGATTTAACCACGGATCTCTCAAACGTCATTGGATATGCTAATTAATTTCACCATAAGCGCTCATGAGGAGGAATGCAATAATACATTACAAATGTAGCTTGTAATTTTCTGGCTATTTCTTTCTTGGTGCCAGAGGAATTATAGGGTAGTCGTTAATAAACGTCCCCGATATACTAATCTCTAGTAACCTACACGTTCAACCAATCGAAATGAAATTGCAGATATTGTTATTTGAATGTATGCGCTAGAGATATGATAATTTAAACAATAGAGCTCCCATGGTTACTGTTACAATAAAAAAATTTCCAAATTTTTGAATGGCAATACAGTTTTCTTTTTCTGCGTGAGTTGATCAGCGTATTGAAAAACCATAAATGGCGTTGAAACGATACTCGTATGGAGATTATCGTCATAAAACATTTACAAAAAGAGCATTGCCAAGAACAAATGACAACAAAAGAGAGAAGAGAGGGAAAAAATTATTAGAATTACAAGTTTTCAGTGTGTACAATATTTCAAGATACTTATCTCCCGTAACTTTGCAGTTTCGTGGCCCCCATAATTCCCTGACCTAATGGTTTATGGATTTCTGGTGTATGGTGAACCCCGTGGTATATGGATTTCTGGTTCTAGGATTACTTGAAGTCTAAGGTGTACACATCAAATCCAGGAATTTGTTAAAACTGAAAGATGCTATAAAAAGAGAAGTCATACGGATACCTCCTCCAATGTTAAAATCGTCATTGTTGTCAGTAATCTCCCGCATGTAACGTGTTATCGAAGGTGGGCGATGTACAGAGTTGTATAAAGTAGCAGCAAAGGAAGAGCTGTTAATTAAATCCTATTGCAAGGTCTAGCTACTTTGCAGATGGCAAAGTTCAGATATATGTAACACTAAAAGCGCGCCTCTTATCGAAACAAATCTTCTGGAGCAATCGAATCAATGACTGTCGACGTCTGCAGTCTCTTCCAGTTACTGCTGAAGACACCTGATTTTGAAGAGATTTATATGAAAATAATTATTTGCATGCCATGTATTGATAAAGTAAATGCACTTTAAATATTCATTTATTATTAACAGCTTGAAGACATAACCCGAGTTAACTCGCTGTATATAATGTTTGCAATTTCCTTTATTCCAAGATAATTCGGACTGATTTAACTGTGTCAGTCTCGTCGAGCCCCCTTTATGTTCGGGTAAACATATACAACTTTTGTGCATAATCGAGTATACTCTAAAGTAATTCAAGGGTTTTTCTAGCGCATAATAGAATATTTTAACTAGAATAATATCCTGTGTTTCAAGGGTTTTTTTAGCACATGTTAGAATATTTTAGACTAGAATAATGTCCTGTGTTTCCTTACAGACTAGAGAAACAATAATTTTGCTTCATAAGCCAGAAATATTTAAAATTTGCGGTAGACTTTAGTCAAGCTACTAGTCAATAAATGACGTTAAACTACGAATATTGTTTAGGCTATGAATAAATGCCGGTATTTCTTTACACAAGTCGAGCCGATTCACATTGTTTGTATATTCTTCAGTGTTATTTTATGCTGTTATTGTATACGATCAAAATGTCAGATGAAGAATATGAATTTTGTGGTGGGTCAGATATTGAACAAGATTTAGGTGTTAGTGAAAGTGAATCGTCTAGCTCGTTCGAGGAATTAGAACCAGATAGGGCTTCTACTCCTCAATGGTTTATGTTAAATGCACATGCACAGCCTCCACTAGTGTTTCCCTTTGTGTAAATACAAAAATAAGTTTTCAAAAGAAGACGGTATCAGTGTTCTAGTCTATTTCAATCTATTTTCGGATGACGAAATCATCGATATGTAACGTTTGAAGCAAGCAGGTATGCTCAGTAGTTCTTAGCAAGTAAGCCGGTCCTTACTGGCAAAGATATTTTGGAATTATAGTTAAACACATTGTTTTCTTTTCAACTCGACAATAAAAGAATGGAAAGTTTTTGGCAGACAATTAAAAAATAATTTGGTACTTAAGAGGTTAATAGAGTTCTGCAGGTCTACTGTTAAATTTACTGACTCATGCAACAACGGATTGTTTCAGTGTTTTGCTATGAATTTAAAAGACTGTCTTTTTAAAGCGAGCCTCAAATTAAAGTTATTATTATTGCGCATGGCTGTTATCATTCCTACTATATACTGTGACTATAAAAGTCTTTTCCAGGCCTTAACTTTCGAAACCATTGGTAGTAGACATATACTTTCAATTGCAGAAACGTTTTAAATAACGCCAGTATTCACATTTCGTAATTTGCAAACTTAAAATTATCAAATTTATAAAAATTATGAAGTTTAAATTTTTATACGGTGCTTCAGGTCCTATACTCATATTTGTGAAAATTTTAGACACATTATAAAAATAAAAATTTTGACTCCCTTGCGACAAAAATTGACACATATATTTAATTTCAAAATTTGGTGACTTCATTTTCAACTTGTCTTGAAGTGACAGTTAATAAATAAATTAGAACAATTTAAGTTTGATTCCCCTCCCTTTAAATGGCATTCAATGATATTGATATTTACTGGTCCTTAAGCTATAATTTGTTACAATTGCTATGCCTCAAAAGTTTTTATACAAGTCTATACATTTTCAGATGCTGTTGTATTACTTTTAGGATCATAATCTAATAATCATGCAAAAAATTAATTAATTAATTAAATTAAGTTCATATTAAAAATTAATTCATAAATTACCTACTATTATTCATTAAATTTTTAATTTTTAATTTCGGAAAATAACGTTATGAGTTGGGTATGAGCCAATTATAAAGCATGCTAGTGTTTTTGAAAACGCTAATTCTACAAGATTCTCTGAATACGACCTCTTTATACCTTTTTTGAAAAAACGTGCATTAACTAATACTTTTCATAATAATCTACATAGAAGTGTTCGTTACTTAATCTATCAACTTGAGAAAACTTCAGCTAAGCTGATATTTCATTTTTAATTATGATCAAATACAAACATTTGTGTACTACCCTTGAAAATACTTTCCAAATTTAAAATAAAATGTCTCGGTGTATTTTATCCTAAGAGAATCAAATTTTTTGCATTTTATTTTTCATAAAGTATATAATATTTACTTTATACTAACATTTAAATATGAAAAATAAAATGCAAAAAATTTGATTCTCTTAGGATAAAATACACCGAGACATTTTATTTTAAATTTGGAAAGTATTTTCAAGGGTAGTACACAAATGCTTGTATCTGATCATAATTAAAAATGAAATATCAGCTTAGCTGAAGTTTTCTCAAGTTGATAGATTAAGTAACGAACACTTCTATGTAGATTATTATGAAAAGTATTAGTTAATGCACGTTTTTTCAAAAAAGGTATAAAGAGATCGTATTCAGAGAATCTTGTAGAATTAGCGTTTCCCAAAACACTAGCATGCTTTATTATCACTTTTTAACTGGGTGTACTTATAAAAAGTTATTTTAAAAAACTGACATTAAGTATAAAACACGAGTATTTGCATCAACTGAAACACTTTTGTATTTAAAAGTGTATGCCTACATGATTACGAAAATGAGGATCGGGTAAGGAATTTTGTGGACATGGTGGATAAGTCTGCTGTCACTATTATCACTCAACGTTTTATTCATAACTAAAGCTTAATCATTTGTACAAAAGAACGCTGCATTAGAGCAAATCTAAAGACAAGATACATCATTCCTATGTTGTATCACAGTGTTCAGGAGATATCTTAGATAGAATGAAAAAAGAAATTTCTGGTAATGATATTCTACATGTGTTTGAATGAAATGAAAATAACGTAAAGTAAAAAATGCATTATCAGTATCTGTTATTTTTACCTATTGAGAATTCTTTTAAGACGATGGTGAAATTTTCCCGGATGTAAATTTTCAAGAATTGAAGAAAAAATTGGGAAATCTTGCCCTTTACTTAGGTACAGAAATTTCTTTAAATGTTCATTTATGTTTTGAGATTTGGCATGTATCCAATACAAAGGAGTTTGAATGTAGCTATTAGTTATTGAAGTTTTAGAAATATCTGATAAAATATTTTATTACTGAAACTTGATTTGAAAAGTCTATTTTATATAAAGCTCCTTATCCATCTGTTCTAATATATCACCCGATTTCATTTCCTTGGGGTTGTGTAACTCATGCATTTGTGGTATAAAAATAAGAACAAGGAATCTTGCAGATTCTATTTATACTGGCAGAAGCAATGATTCTCAACCGGTAGTACGCGTACCAGTGCTGTTACGCAAGAGAAAAGTAGGTGGTACGCAAAGAAACAAAAGTATTTTTAACTATTAAATTCAAAAATCTTGTAAAGAACAAGAACAATTGACAGAAATTTTCTGTGAATGAACTCTAACTGAAGATTTCAAAAATAACACACTTGTTAACTTTTGGCTAAACCGAAAAAAAGAATTTAAAGGCATTTTAAATAAAACTATTAGATTTTTATTGCCTTTTTGCACATCTATTTGTGCAAACAAGGATTTTCGTCCATGTTATATTTGAAAAATAAACACAGAGCAAAATTGAAATGGATATCAACTTACGGTTAAAGCTAAGTGAAATAAGACAAGACATAAAGAAACTGATCTCTCTTAAACAGCCCATCATTTCATACTAAATTTTAGAAATAAAGTATCATAACTTAAATTTTGATAATCAAAATGGTAACCAAGTTTTAATCTAATATTTTTATGTGTGCGTATTTAATACAAATAGCCAATAGTTGTGCAAATGGCAAAACATATTTTTTTTAAATATTTCCATTGAGAAATTTAAAAATAATCATTGTAAAATGCAGTGGTGGTATTAACGTTTTTCAATATTTGTTTAGATGGTAGGCATGCAGAGACATTTATTATTTTTTGAATTCAGGGACGATGAAAAATGAGCATACGGGCCTCTCGAATACGCGCCGAGCGTGCTGACCACTACACCACGAAAGTATGCCAAGAAGACGGGAGAAATACCTTATATACTCCTCGTTTTAAAGGGCGACTGGGGATTAGGGGACCCAATCAGCAATGCTGGTGGTGGAGAATCATCATCCACCACCTTTTTTAGTTCAGGTGTTACTGTATATTTTCGATGTCAGGAAGCTGAAGAAATGAGCAATGCCCTCTCCGGGACTCGAACCACGGATCTCTCAAATACGCGTCGAGCGTGCTGACCACTACACCCACGAAAGCATGCGAACAAGGCGGGAGAAATACCTTATACACGTTAGTCGAAAGGTTGAGAACATCTGGGCTAGAATTATTTATTAAAGATAAGCACTAAATTTGCCTCTTTTTTGAAGGCAGACGTAGCTCTATTAGATTTACATTAGTGTATTGGAATGAACATTGCGTCTTTTCTATTAATATTCATTTCGAAATTAATAATATTCGTACTTTTAGCACATAAGAAATTTTCAAATTATTAATTCAACAATTTCTAGAAAATGAACCTCTGTGGGTTCATGAGGTTTGTCGAAGCAGAAAACATTAAAATTAGCAATGCCGTCGCTTGGACTCGAATTTCTATTGCTAGAACGGACGTGTTTCCAGTTGCTCCTTTTATGCAGGCTCGATTCAGGACGCCGTCGCTCTTGTACACGGGGGATCTCTTATCTGTCTCTTTGTTAAGCCTGTAATAACTCTTTAGCCAACGTTTTTCTTATTCATTTCAAATTTTCATTTCGATGATGCAGAGGTAATTGTTGGTATAGACAAATATAGTAATTAGACAGCGAAGGAAAGCGCCAAGGAGGGAGAAAGTAACTTTAAGGAATTCTGCATTGAAGACTGGTAATTCGTGGTTCTTACTTACGCAGAAAGAGATCAAGAATAGTTTAAGATATAAAACCACCTACTTCCCATTTGGAAGTTCCCTTGAAGGGAGACAAACAACCGCTTAAGGAATGGCCATTGAGAGTGCATGTTACTGATCTTTTCTCGGCCGCACATATCAAGGCATACACCTATATTCCCTGGAGACAAGTACTAACTGCTGTAGATATCACTCCATCCGCAGCAGTCCCTGAACAAGACAAGAAATTTATGGCTTAGTGTCAATTTCCTTTATTTGGCTTCGGTAAATCTCTGTCCAATGTCCCTTTTTCGAGTGTTCCCATTTCCTTTGTTAATGTGCCCGTAAAAGGACATTTTATTACCGTTACCTCGCTTTTCGTTCAACATGCTGATAAATGAAGGTCTAAACATTTTATGTATTCTTTTTGACATCTCATCTGCGTTGGCTGCTTTGAGAAATTACTTCTAAATAGAAATGGATGGAAGACTGAAAAGTGATAATTCAAAGATTTTTGTGCAAATGTATAGAATTCTACAGACGTGAACTATTTCATAATATTGACCATACTAGTTGCATACTATATGCTCCTTCATACGGCCTATAATTGAAGAAAACATTTCGTTACTGAAATTTAAAAACAGAATTAATGCGCACTCGGAGAACGTCAAAGAGTTAAGAGACTGATGGCGATGCATACATATGTTTAATAATTCCCTCAAAGTATTTAAATTTAATTGCAAATTTGTACGTTTGTATGTTTCATTACAACAGAATTATTTCTATTCGCTTGTTTAGCAGATTACCAGAAAGAGAAATCCTCATTTAACTGGCTTTAACAGATTTTGCTGTTTTAACAGTAATTAAGGTGAATTTGATAGAAGGATCGTAGGAATATAAAATTTAGGTTACAATTTAACCTGGGTTCCATCCAGGAATTTTTTATTGTCGGACCGATGTTTTAACTACTTTATACGAGTACTTCTTTATTTACATTCAACAGCAAAATCATAAAATTTTTAAGAAACTACATACATTTAGAATTTTCGAAACAGTGTATCCCTGCATATTTTAGTCCAGAAGAGATTCTTGAATCTCAGTTTTGCGATAATCCACCATCGTCCGAACGGTAAAGTCTCTGAACACTGGTAATTCTGTCCAGGGTTCGGATCCCGGAGAACAGGTTGGCTGCATGAGAGTTTTCGTAGTTTTCCCAATGTTTAATAAATACAGCTAGTTAACTTACTGTGTCCAGCTGGTAATTAATAAAAGGTTAGGTTAGGTTATTCAATTATGGCAAAGCACACAAGGGCTATCTGCCTAAAGGGAGGGATGCCTTCGTGGAGGACTTTCTAAGGGAAACTGGCTCGTATACACGTTACACACGGGGAAAACCACGAAAACGCCCATGCAGCCAGCCCGTTCGCGGGATTCGAACCTCGGACCGAACTACCAGTGTTTAGCGTCTTTACCGCTCGGCCGCTGGTGGGCCCTGTAATTAATAAAAGAGATAGAGAACTGCGTTTATAGTTTTTAAACCGTTTAATTTGTTCAGGCAGATTAAATTTAAAACAAAAACTAACTAACCTGTGCTTTGCCGAATGGCAACAAATTGGAACGCGAAAGTTAAAATTTTACTCATATTTTTATTTTCTTGTGTGAAATAAAGAAAGTGTTGTAATCACATAAAATTTAGGGTGTCATGTTTCAACGGCGATATCTATTTCGATCGTTCCCGAATGCATTTTAGAGTAAAGAGTCCACGTACGGACACCCTGTCCCAAGCTGGTCATTCGTAACGTCCATATGTTGGGAGTGGACACCATGGGGTAGATTAGCTGCTTACATTGCACTAGAATCACGTTAACCAACGTTTCTACTGTGATCCGTTCAGGCTTGACAGGGACTGTAAAGGTACTGTCAAATCTGCCTCCCTCTGTGTGATCGCTATATATTAAATAATTATAAGTGTGGACTTTGGGAGTTTCGTCTTCCAAGATCACCTCTGGAGTTGGAACGTAACTTGAGTAAGAACTTAAAAGCCTAGGTCGGCGCTCCTTTTCCGTGCAATGTACGTACATACAGAATAAAGGATTCTTTTTTTCAAAAGCGATTGTAAAATTGATTAAAAAGGGATTTTTTTTATGATGTAGAAATCTCACAAAACTCAAAAATGATTAGCCGTACAACGCTGAAATTTCATATATGGGACTGCTATAACATCTAGTTGTGTCCTTCTCTTTTTTATTGCAATCGACAGTGCCAAATATATATATATATGTATACATACCCACCCCCTTTACTCGACCTTTATTTTCGCAATAGCTGATCGTAGCCATATACTTCCAGTTACGGAAGTGTTCTAGTCAACCCCTGAACCCTGAAATCCCTGAACACTGGTTGTTTCACTTTAGGTCCGATTCCAGGCAAAAGGGCTGTCTGGCATGGGCGTTTTCATGGTTTTTCCCATGTTTAACGTGTATACGAGCCAGTCTCCCTTCGAAAGTTCTTCCCGATGGCATCTCTCACCTTAAGCAGATAGCTCTGGTGTGCTTTGCCATAATTACCTAATCCAAATCCGAAACAAAAGTGTTTTAAATGATGAAAATATTCATGTTTTGGTAATTTCAAATTTTAAAAAATTCATTTTCATCATATAACGAAATGTAACTTTTAATGCTGACTCCCGCTTCTTATACTTATATTTTTGAAAGTTTGGGGCTCGTTATGAAAAAATAATGTTATAAGAAGATATTCGTACGACGAAAGTTGACCGGAATATTTAATTTCGAAATTTGCAATCTTTGATGTCATTTTCAACTTGCCTTGAGGGATGGGTTAGTTAAAATAGAATAATTCGAGGAAATAAGTTTGAATGAAGTACAACAAAAAATGTGGATAATTTAAAAGGCCGTAGAAGGATGTGATGTTGTGCCCGTGTCAGATTTTTTTCATATTATATTTGATATATTATTTCCTTAAAAATCATAAATAATGATAACATTTGATGGCACCATTTGAAAAGTGATTAAAAGAAGTGAGTTTGAGACTAATAGGACCTCTGATACTTAAAAGAAGAGAAAAATTCAAAACTTTATAAAATTTTAATTAAATTCTTTGACTAGCTCCCAAACACTTCATTATTTTAGATATCTAATCTCAAGGATTATCACTAAAACTTTGGATATAAGAATTTCCAGACAGAATAAATCCTTAAGAAAGAATAATCCTTTAGCAAAAATGAATACTTTTTCTCTATTTGTATTCTGCACTCTTTGTAGTTTTCAGTGCAGATATTATCAGGCCTCACTTAGACCTCCAACTTTTGAAATAATTGTGTTCAACGGCATTACTTTTCAACATGGAACACACACAGTAGCAACAAATGTACAAATCTAATAACTTGTCATAATGTAAAAAATATGTTGTGGGCACTACATTACTTCCTTCTATGCGTATTATATTATACACATTTTACTACACTTAATTTAAACTTATTATCTCGCTTTATTCTGACTTAATCAACTAATCCCTCAAAGCAAGCTGAAAAGGATGAAAAATTACAAATTTTGAAATTAAATATCCCGGTCAAGTTTGTCCTATGGGAATCAAACTTCTTTTATTTTTGCAAAACGAGGATAAAACTTGTAGGGTTTCCTTTATTTTGCATAACAAATTTATTTTAAGTTTGATACCTTTCTTGAACCTCTTAACTTCCCCTTGTATTTTCTCGCCAGGATATAAATTTAAAGTTAAGTGACGTGAATATTTAAACGGGCAAAACTCTGAGTTTATTCAGACCGTGTTTTTGCTATCCAGCTCAAATTTTGTTGCTATCTCGCTGTTACGCCAGTAAACCTTTTTGGCCATTTCGGTTAGCATCACGCCTATTAGGTTTTTGAGAGTCAACCTTTTAGGTGTAAATTAAAGTGCTAATCTAGCACTCTTCTATTTTTGATTTGACTTGAATTATGTTTTACATTTAAGTTTCCCACCGCAAGGTGACGGTGTTTTGTAACGCACGACGATCGTGCCTTTTTGTTAAACTTTGAATTAATGAAGGATTACTTTTCACCCTTCTTCTGTGCTGGTATTTATTCACGTCTATGCGAGAATTCGCCAGATTCATTTTAGGATCTAGAATTTGTGTATGTGGAATAGCGGAGACAGATCTTACAAACTTTTCCAAGTATAAGTACAGGAGCCTGGAGACCGCATTAAAACTAGATTTCGTTATTTCTCCCAAACAACTCTTTTTATTTTATTTGAAAGTACCAGAGCATGAATAGTTTCGGCATTTAAAACACTTCTGTCATTGGAAATATATGACTACGACCAATGTTTGCAACAACAGAGGCCGCATGAGGACTTTTAATCGAGGTTAAGGGGAGTGGGTACATATATACGTACTTTTAACACTGCCATTTTTTCTACGGCTTATCTTCTTTTTTTTTTTTTTTTTTTTTATTTTTGTTATAGGAGATACATATGTACGCACAGACGTCACGAAAAATGCCATTTTGAGCCCATTTTACAATCCATTTTGGAATACAGAGTCCTTTATTCTGTCCTTACGTACAGATGTCACACACACGCACAAAAAAGTTAAATGGATTCGGAAATGGGCAAAATGGATATTTCAGTTGAAATTCTGAAACGTGAAATTTTCCGAGATTAGAACACTTCGTACAAGGAAGTAAAAATAGGCGCCGAATTAATATTTCTTATTAAATTCTATTCAGAATTTGAATTATTTTTATTTGCTGGGAAAATTAGGTCAAACTTCATTTACATAAAATTTCCTCAACTAGGTTCAGAAAGCTATGCTTTTTCATCGATGTGGCTCTGAGATGGGCGTTGCCTGAATAAGTCAAACTTAAGCAAAGCTTGTTATAAAAATACATACAGCATAGTTTTTCTGTCTAATCAATAGCGGGTTGTGATATATAGCAACAGTGCTTACTTTTTATGCCCTTATGTTTATGTCCTATTTATGTAGAATTTCAGCATTTTTTTCAAGCAGAATCCTCCTGCAGATTACTTTAAACGATCGTAAATATCACCAAAGCAAATTGCAGTTACCAAGTTATTATTTTTATTATATCAGGTTGTTATTGAACAAAGATTTTTCGAAAGAATCGTTCCAAATATTTGCTTCCGTAAATCCACTTTCAGAGACAGAAAGTATAGAAATTATTCAGTTACAGAAAGTACTTCTTAAAATGAATTCCAGTTTACTCAAAATTTCTTTTTTACTGTTCTAATAGCAATGAGAATCTTTTTGTATTAAGAATCTGTTATTTCTAAAAATTAGGGACTTGATGTTTCCGCTTAGAATAGAGTAATCAAAAAATGAGTAAATCAAGGATAATTTTCAAAGCAAAGTATGTGTATTATAACTCATTCTCTGTACTGATTTGAATTATTTAAACTCAATAGTTACCAAGCACTTGCCATTTCTTTTCTTTTTAGTCCAAAGAGCGTTAGCCCAAAAGGACTATTAGTTTCGTTTTGGCGTTTCACTATAAACGGCGTTTCACTTTTCAAATTGTTGCCACCAAATATTATCTCCCTGATTTATATAACATATAAACATATGAATAACGTACGTCTCCACACGAATATCTGGAAGCCCAATTTTAGAATTTGTTTTATTATCGATTTCATATTCCGGAAAGCATTTATGAGTTTTTGATTAAAAAACTCAACGATTTTATAGCGAGCAATGGCGAAGATTGTTACGAACAAAAAAATATTTTTAACTCCAGGCGCGAGACTGTGTATCGGAAATTCTAAAGATATGCTCATTTTAAAATTATTTTGCGATATTGCTGTTGAATTGAATTTTATGGTTTAAGGGAGAAGAACATGATATTTAATAAATAAGGGTAACACACAGAACATTAAAAAAGTATCTTTGGGCGTAATATAAAATCTGAAAACTTTCAGATTTTTTTTATTTATTTATTTTGGTGGTAGAGATTAAAAATTCGAGAAAATGATAATTATTTCATTAAAACTTTACTTTCTTTACTCAATGAAGCTATTCGCAAATTTACAATGCTTAATGAGGTGACGTGCGCCGAATTTATGAATAAGAGCACAAGAAACATAAAATTTTGAGAAATGAATATGCATATTTATGATTACTAATATGAATTAGGGAACAACATGCTCAAATTTTACAGACATAATATCATTTATGTTTTCATAGCAATAAATGAAGAAGTTTTCTTAAATTACTTTTAAATTTCCCATTTTTATTGCAAATCGCTTTCATGGACAAGACTGAAATGCAGTCTTCCATCATGTTTTCTCTGTATTGTCATTGATAATAATGTTCACACGCCTTTGTGGAATTGTCACTTTCTTCTTCTGAGTTCGAAGCCAGGCTTTTGTTGCATTCATTTAAGTGTGCATCAAAGATATCCAATTTTACTGACATTTTGTTGTAATTTTTTATTAGTTTTATGTCAATTTCCTTGAAGTCTTTGGTCTTGTGATCATATAGAAAGCAATTAACGCGGTCCAGTCATCCTTTTCATTCTGAGTCATGACTACAGGATATTTCTGAAGCCATTCTTTCATTTCACTGCATTCTTTCATTGAGATACGACGAATACGCTTTTATCTTATCCACAAATATGCTAATGGTGATATCGCTTCCTTCTATACAGGAGAAAAGCAAGAGAAACTAAAATTCGAAACTAGGTATAAAAGAAAATTTGAACTGGCTTTTTTTAGAATTTACTCCAGTAGTAAGTTGCTTTTTTTTACCTGATTTTGAACATCTGTATGTTATCTTTTTCTCTATTGTATAGCTCGTTGTCATAGTTTCCTTCTTAGAAGTCTTGCTTTTTGATGAACTCACTTATTTGAAATTTGCTTCCAGTGACAGAAAATTTTCTGCAATTGTCATTAATAAAGCCTTTAAAAGAGTTTCATCTTGCCGTTAAAGAAGACATTGCGATGTTGAAAATGACAGTAATAACCTTGCTGTCACTCCATTTCATCCTTCTGTCAGTTACAAAACTGCACGGAATCTCCAGAAGTTCAACATTTATGTCATTTTCTCATCAATCAATAAAATCCATTGTTCGATTTTTAAATATTTCATCTATGACGTTAGTTCTTTCAAAATTTATAGCACATCTTGTCAGTGGGGCTTTGAGATGTATCAGTTAATCTTATAAAGTATTTCTCCCGCCTTCTTAGTATGCCTTCGTGGTGCAGTGGTCAGCACACTCGGCGCGTATTCAAGAGGTCCGTGGTTCGAGTCCCTGCGAGAACAGTGTTCATTTTTCGTGTCTCCTGCTTCGAAATAACCTAATGTCTCTGCAATCTAAAAAAACATCAAAATTTTGCATTAAGCAACGTGAATCGTATGCCGAAAAGAAGAAATAAAGAAATCTTCGATAGCTAATCATAGTTGGAAATTTAATCACAATATTGAATTGCGGTCTGCTAAAATTATTCATAAGGTTTTTGAAGTTGAATCTTCTAAAAATGTTGTTGAAATGGATTTCTTGGAAGTTTTTCCATTCACAAAAATTTACCTTGTTTAGTTAATGGCATTAACCCCATTCCAGTCCATTCTAACGCTTTTAAAATTGTAATATCTTAAATATTCATGTTTCTTTATTATTTCACTGGATAGACGGCGCTATTTTCGCTTTCGCTTTGCTCTGTCCTTCTTTTTCTGGTACCTGTTCGTCGTTTCTGGTATAAATACACTTATGGTTCCACCGTTCTTTGCCCAATTGTTTTGAACCTGACAATGAGGAACCTGTATCTGTTCGTCCTCTAAATCGATAGTTTAAATTAAAATCTACGCCAGACACAAGATTGCTGTTTTGCCTAATTTTTAGTTTAGCTGTAACAAAAGCTTCCGTTTGACACCGTGAGTCGCTTTCAGAACTGAGTTCGTTGTGGCTTGTTCTTTCTGAGGTAAGCTGCTTTGATGTACCCTCTGTTCCAATAACAGAAGTAAAATTTTGGGAAAACATCTTGAAAACCCATCAAGAATCTCATCAATTTAAAATTTTCAAAATTCTTTTAGATGCATGAGTTATAATATAAAGGAAGAATTTCGGATAGGGAATTTACAAAAATCACAAACTGATAACAAATCACAGATCTGATATTACTTTTTTCGACTCTTAAGACTTTTGTTAGAAAAAAACCTTAAATTTTAGATACAAAAATAGTTTTCATAATGTTACTTTCGAGCAGCTTTGATGTTTGTTGTAATTTGTAAACTAAAACCAACTCTAGTATATTACTGATTCTTGCACAATTAGAACTAGTGGTCAGTCAAGAGATAATTTGACGATAAAACGTCAGAGCATTAAAGTGATACAGCAAAGGTCTTAAAATGCTGTGAAGATTACTAAATTATTTTTTAAATTATTCTCAGTCTTTCTAAACTTTGAGATATTCCGATCTTATTACACTCAGTGAATGAAAGCGAAACGATAATGTAATTTATTAATTTTTCAATTTTAGTTTAACCTTTGAAATTATATACAGCGAATGCCTCGTTTGCAAACCAAATTCTGAAATTATCCTTTTTCGATAAAATGCCATCTTGCATTGAATTATCGTGACATTCTTATCCTCTTTCTATTGAAGGCGCTTTCACCTGTTTCTTACCATTTAACGATTTAAATAAGTCATTCCTTTATTTTATAATTACGCATTTTGGAAAATTCTTGCCAAAACTTTTCTGCCTCTGTAAGTGCAATACCGCTGTAAAAGAGAAATGTAAAGAAAGCTAAAGAAATTTCTTTCAAAACTTAGAGCAGTAGCTACTGTATGCAACTTACTTTATCGGTTAAGCACATTTTTCACAATTCTAAGGTGTCTGCTAATTCCAAACCTAATTTTTGTTCCTTTTTTTTATTAAGTGTGTTCTCTACTCGGACGGGAATGGCATGAGTCTGGAAAGTTCGTGTCCCACAGCCAGTAGTTTGATGAACACTAGAGTTGTCAGAGAATCTTCTTAAGGGATACCCTCCCTAAACTAAACTAAAGATATTACACAAACGCGTGTTCGAATAAAACGCGCTCAAAAACTCTCGCCAGCTTAGAATTTTGACGGCTGTCTTGATGTGATTACGTTGACGGGGAAACCAAGTAGACAAGACGTCTTCTGATCCTATCAGTCAGCACACTGCGGATTACGGGAGGCAATCCTTTTATTCTACCATTTTCGGCACTTAAGCTGAATGATTTCAACAGCATTAAAAAGTGGGTTCCTTCCCTCCAAAGAGAGCAAGAACACTTTTCCCATTTCTTTCTTGATCGTTCCTGCTCGAAAAATTTCCTCTTCGCAGACTTCTGACAAATATTTATTTATTTATTTTCCCCTGGTGAACATTTATTTCGCTCTGAATATTTACTTTGGCTGCCGTTAAGAATAAAAAGAGATTGGGCATCCTTCCAAAGTCTTGGCTTTTGTTTTGTATTTTACGAGCCTGCCTTAGGAGAGCTCATTTCTGTTCAATTAATCTGCTATTTTACAGCTTGTGTTATTCAATGAAAACTCGCGCTTTGTTATAGTAATGAGATTTGCATTAGCAGACTTGCTTTCCTTCTTGGATTCTCAGACTTTAATCGAATCCCTTTAAATCCATCAATGATTCCTGAATAGGCTGTCCAGCAGTCAAAGAGCCATGAGAAAGTATAATAAAGAGTAAAGCATCCCTGTGCGAGATATATTTACATAGAACATTAATCTGCTAAATTTTAATTAGGAATGCTGAGGAATTTCTTAGCGAAACATTTACTCTGTTGAATTAACAAAAATATTTTAAAACACCCTTCTTTGTGTCTAGAAGAGAAATGGTATTTTTTCCTCTGAAAACAATATCATCTTTTACACTTATTTTGCTATAATTTTATTTCCTTTACAAATTAATTGGAAGACGGAAGAAATTTCACAGAAGTATTTCTATCTTGCCGTAACTGTTAATTTGGTAAATGCTTACTTCCATGATCGAGAAAGGAGAGTTGTTTGCGTAGATTTTGTGTAGATTATAACAAATAACTTTTATGAGAATATTACTCAAGCAAGAAAAGTAACGCCTAAAAACTCCGAAAGAGATTGTGGAGATCCGATTGAATTTTGTCCATTGGCGCGTTTTCATTTAAATTAAATCATTAGTCTATAATCCTCTCGATAAGATTTACAAGTTTTTTACACTATTATATTTAAATTGATTTACAATATCATCTATTGAAACAGAACTAATTTAATGACATCATTAAAAATCCCCGTTTCATGATCATTATCGGATGAGTCTTACCATCAAAAAGGCTAATCGGTCACATTAATTACCTGTGAAATTAGAATGAATTTAAATATTTTATAGACGTATATAAACATTTCTCTTTTCTTTATAATAAAAAGTTTGAAATTGGAATTGTTAACTCAAATTATTAATCCCTCATCTATTTAATAACATTCTTCATAATGATGATTTGATAAACTGCCTTTGAGTTAGCTTGAATTATTTAACGACAATAAAGCATATTACAGCTATCTGCCAGAGCGAAGGAGTAATTTCCTATCGTGCTTTTCTACACAAACTGATTTATATTCATGTTACACTTCTGGAACAGCATGAAAACATTTACCCAGCTCCGTTTGTCAGGAATTGATTTCGAGCCAAATTACCATGCTTCACTTATCTGATCCACTTTGCCAGTTCTGGGACAACTTTCAGATAATTTTAATGCATATATTATCAAGGCGTAAATCTTACATATTACTTCCGTATTAAAAACCATTTTTTATTCTGTTTTGTTTACATAAAAAATCCTAATAAGAAAAGGAACTCTTGGAAAAGTATTTCTTTTTGACATATATTTACTATACGTATAAAAATACCCTATTCTTTGACAGCTAAATTTTGAAAATACAATATATGCAGCTGATACGTTGTGAAATTCTAGCTAAATTACTTTGATGGCTGGATCATTACTTGAACTGTGAAGTGACTATTCGCTAAGTTCAAAATGCTTCAATGACAAAACGTAAGAAGGATAAAAACACCATTCAACTCAAGAAGTAATTTACAGACGGCGCTGCAGGTGCTTACAAATTTAGTCGATACCTTGGGCTGCAACTCAGAATTGAAATTTAAATTAAAATTAAGTTTAAGTTAAATAATCAGCCTAAGCTGTACAGAGAAAACTAACGCGAGTTGGCTCCTAGCCCTACCACCAACGTTCACAAACCAGCAATTAAATATGCACAGCCATCAAATAGCAAGCTCAGTTATCAGCGAAACAACATGGCCTCGCCTGTTGCGAAGACGTCACCTTAGCTGGGCGCTTGTGACTTATACTTCTGTGGGCGGAAACGTCGATGTTGCTAGAGCCGACGCTTGATCTTTTGGATCTTTGCTTGGGAGCCGCTTTTCTGATATCTCGCCGAACTTTTTGGACTGTTTCCTCTTTGGCTGATTTCTTATTACCGTCCCTTGCCCGTTTTGGCCTTTCATGCCTTTTCTCCCTGGTTGAATCTACCTTTGCTTTTTACTAAGGCTGCTTTGCAGTTGAAGTTGCCATTCTTTTGCTTTCCAGGGCGTTAAGACCTAGAGCTTCTGCAGCACTGGTACTAGCTTCACTAACGGTTTCTGCAAAAAATCTTTGAACACTGAAATATCTTTACGATCAAAATAGGGATGAACCTGGTCCATATTTGCCACATTTTGTTGGCTACTTTTGTCTCTGAGATAGAGAGCTGTTTATCGAAAACTGTCAATCCTAAATATACCTTCAAACTTCAGCACAAATATAGGCACTCTACCTTCTTGAACCCACGATAATGCGTGCTTTAATTTGATAACTTTAATTCCGACCTTTTATTCCACCTGCCTTGTTTTTTTATCATATTGAAACTTCCACCTCCCCCTTACCATATCCGAGATTTTATCTCCTCGTTAATAATCCTTTGAATATATTGCATTTTAAATTCCGCCTATCTCTGTTGCACGAAGAATAACTTGCCCAAGTGAGTTAACACGTTTCTCCCGAGAAATACTTC
The DNA here is from genome assembly GCA_000611955.2 of Stegodyphus mimosarum. NCBI lineage: Eukaryota > Metazoa > Arthropoda > Arachnida > Araneae > Eresidae > Stegodyphus > Stegodyphus mimosarum. Next base: position 30,837 of record KK112685.1, read on the forward strand.
AGCAGGCGTTTTGCCAGTAATATCAAGTTTTGCTGTTCTAATCTCGAAAGCTAATTCATTGACACAGTTATCCCAGTGACTATGGTAATTTTTCACATAACTACGAATAATTTTGACTATATTTTTATTTACGCGTTTCGCTATATTAGACTGCTGACGGTATGGAACCCTCTTTAAATGCCGTATGCCAATCCCTGCGCATAAGTTTTCAAAACTTTTGCAACGAATTGCTTTCCGTTATCTCCAGCTCGATATTTTTACCTAATATCTCTACATGATTACTTTACAGACTTGTGATTTTTATGAAATTTCTCTACTTTTATGGGCTTCTGCTTAAACCTTAGAACTTTTAATTCTGTATTTATGTTGATATGTTCGAAATAATTTATTTTTCGATGGAGGTAAGGTCATTGCACCTGAGTACTCCACTGATGCACTATTTTGCGAATCTTCCCATTATCTGAAATTACTTTTAGTGAAGCCCCATCGTTCAACATATATTTATTTAAGAACGAATTAGAAACAATTTTTAAGGGAAGCTCTCTAGCTCTACCCCCTTAGAAAAATGGTCCAAGATAGCAAGTAGGTATCTATTTTTATTAATTTGCCTGCGTGGATATGGACTCAATAAGTTCTTGCCTGAATATAATCAGCCGACGGCAGCATGGTCTGAGTACAATGTTATTGTTGCCTTTCCAAAATATACTCGAAACTTTTGATCTGCTAGTAAAACAACTAATGTTTCCCTTTCGGTAGCCGTATAATTTCTTTGCGTAGGTTTAGTATCTTGCTAAAGTACGGCCTTGGTTGACCGTTTTGAGGCAGTACGGTGCCAACTGCATAGTTGAAAGCTTCTGCAGCGATTTCCAAGTTCTGGTCACCTTCCGGGAATTTCAGCACAGGAGCCTGAATTAGCGCTTGTTTAAGTTGTTGAAATGCCGTATTGGTTTCTGCAGTTCCAGTAAGTCTCTTTTTTCTTTTCAAAATTGGTAAGGGTTCAACTATTTTCGCGAAGTCTTTCATAAAGGATCTGTAATAACAGCGCATGCTGAAAAACGATGACAATTTCTTTGCGGGCAATTTACACATCGAGGCATTTATTTTGAGGCCATCTTCGTTTAATAGCGAAAATGCTTCATTTAAATGTTCAATGTGTTTGTCAATTGTTTCACTAGTAATAATTATATGGTTTAAGTATATGAATGTACTCTTTCCTAGCGCGGGTCTTAAAAGTATATCCATTGCCCTTTGGAATGTTGCTGGAGTTCAGCACAATCCAAATGGCAACCTTAAAAAGACATATACTTCTGATTTAGTGATGAAAGCTGTTTTCTGGAGGTCCTCGGGCTTTACGCCTATTTGTTAATAGCCGGAAGTTAAATCTAAAGTGGTCATATACTTTGCCGATTTTTATGATTTCTATTATTCGGAGCATATATATTAGATATTTAGTAACACTATTGAGTTTATGACAATTGAAGCCAAATCGCTGTGAATCGCCGAAGATGGGAGATCATTTTTCTTACGGCATAACACTACAGGACTTGGGTATGGATTGCTTAAGAGGATTATAATTTTATTTTCTAATATTTACTTCATGTGTTTTTTATTATTTGCTCCTTAATTGTATCACATCTATAGGGCTTAGAT
>KK112686.1:0-23798 GCA_000611955.2 Stegodyphus mimosarum
ACCTAAACATCGACTGGCCCGATACAAGGAAAATGGAATGCAAGATTAACAAAATCCTCACTCAAAGTATCCTCACAAACGACCTTAAATTCAAGTTAGAACTTTGAAGTTCTCCTTTATGCGAAAATTGTCAAGTTCGAGATGATTTCGAGCATAGACTGAATGTGTGTCAAAAATATAATCATCTAAGGAACTATATCGCCAAATATTGCGATAAAGAGAACATTCAATACTTCCTTCCTGCAGAATTAGTAAACAATTTTTACCTAAGAATTCCGAAGTTGGGCCGTTTGCTCGCCAACTTCTTCTAACTTACCATGCCTTACGGACTGGAGGAAACGGCGTTTGCCAGAGTCCTCATCTCCCCTCTTCTTGCTTTAGCAAGATTGCTACATTGTACATTCTGAGTTATAAAATGAATGAGATTAGTGAATTAAGGCAGCGGGTGCACCAATGTCTTTTCCCAGTGAGTCCAAAAGTAAACTTTCAGTTTTGTGCACTGAAATTTTTTTATTTCTGCCCGTTAGCCGCATTCTTTTTTTTTTTTTTTATTTTTTTTTTTCTTCATAAAACTACTAATTTTCATTATAAACTGTGTTTCACCGTTTTTTTTAAATTTTTTAACTGTTTTGCACCGTATTTGGTATTTGAGGTTTTTCTGTATTTTACTTTTTAATGAAGATGTTTTGAGTTTTTATGTATTTTTGTCTTGCTGTGAAGTGAAAATTGAATTGGCTGAATGCGAAATATATCTGTAATGAAATTCGAGGAAATAAGTTTAAATGAAGTGCGGCAAAAAGGTGTATAATTTACTAGGGTTATAAGGTATTTCTCCCGCCTTCTTCGCATGCCTTCGTGGTGTAGTGGTCTGCATGCTCGACGCGTAACCGAGAGGTCCGTGGTTCGATTCCCGGTGAAGGCGTTGCTCATTTTTCATGTCTCCTGCTTCGTAATAACCTAATGTCTCTACAGGGTGTATAAGGAACTCGTGTGGTGTCCGCATCAGATATTTTTATTTAAGTCTTAAATGAACAGAAAGGCGCAGGTTGTGCGACAGACACCTTCGCTGTTTGCCAGTATTTAAATTAACATATCCCCCCCGGGGGTTGACTCAGGAGAATTCCTGGGAAGTACTGGCTAGGATCTGTACTTAGACAGTCTCAACCACGGGGGCAAAATATCAGGTACTATTGTACCTTATTCTTCACAGGTCTAGAACCCGGGTATCGTACCTAGGTTGGGATCAGGCTCGGCAGGAACCGTACTGGTACTGTCTTGTCCGCTCCCTCGGCTGGGGTGGAGCTGATAAAAACAGACAATGGGGGAGCGAGGGACATATGCCTGTCAACTTAACATAGCAGCAAGGTTAAGTTTCAGAGTAGGTAATATAGTCAGAGACTATACATAAATAAGGGTAGTCAAAGTGGCTCAGGTTTTTAATGGCGCGTATTTTAAAACGTCGGCTAGCAAGACGTTAAAGAAAGACGTTAGGAAAAGTAGATCTGCTAAAGGCTGCCAAAGCCAACTCAATTCATTACGCATTACGTTTCAGCGGGAATACAATTTATGCAGAGCTGGCTGTAGTAAGTAGCAGCAAGACGCGTCTGCAGAAGCTCTAACTGCACACAGAAAATCCTGATTTTACATTTACAAAAAGCTAATTTCCATTCTGGTAAGTAATACGGAAATAATTTACAGTAAAGGCTTGTTGTTGTTACCAGTCTTACTTGTCTTACATTGGTCATCACAAGCCGATGACGTTAAGCGTGGCAAGGAGTCTACAGCGTTTGTCTTTGACAGGAGCCTTGGGCACGATATAGGTAACAGCCCAATTTTAGGTAGCGGTAGCGGTAGCAGTAGCAGTAGCGGGCGCAGCCCGACCCGCCTAACCAAACAAGTTGGTCACATAGTCATGACAGGCCACGCCCATTTCAACAAAGGAAAATTGAAACATAAAATATCTAAATGAAAATAATCATTTGTTAATAATAACTATAAACATAAGAGTGAAGAAAAAGAACAAATACAAACACTTAGACAAGAGCAGACAAAAAAAAAAAGAAAAAAAAATCGCGACCAACAAACACAAACAATGGTAGCAGCAAATTAGTAAAATAGACCAAATAGTGATAGCAATAAAAAGCAAAAATCCTACATGGATTCCCACTGCCGGCACTCACCGTTAATAATTTTCATCACAGATTTAAATAATTGCGCAAAATCTTTAAAGTATAAAAAGGGATTTTCAAAATCAATATTTTTATTGTTTCTTAAGCTATTAAAGTAGGGGCAGACCTTTAGGAAATACTTAGCATCACCAAACAGACCACATAGTTTACGTTTATCGTCGTTCTGTATCGTAAACCCAATTTTAGGTCTGTTCCACTCCCAGTTTTGAGAGCGAGCACCCCGGGAGGAAGGATCCGAGGGTTTCCCACCCCTTTTTCCCTACCATATTCACCAACATGGCGAGAGGACTTAACGGCCCACCGCATATTTAAAATGCCCTCAAGGCGCACAGACGCTATACATTTACAAATATCCATGCCTTCTCCTGGATTCGAATTCGTGATTTTCGGAAGTCATAGTCACTAAGCACTATTGTGGTTGGATGGCAGGGGTTTAAATCATATTAACGGGTTAATTAACATAATATACCTTACACTTAACTCAATAAATCAGCATCACCGATGCTTGTACAGTCTGTCTATCATAAGAAAAGCTCTCGCCAGTTAGTCTGCAGCTGTCTGTTGCCGTAGAAACGAGCCTTGATCCATTTTCCGTATGGGAGTCTTGAAGATTTACCTTTCATTTTGCCATCTGGGCGCATTTAAAGATGAATTGGCAACCCTTGGTTCGCCCCTATTTGACATATACTAGCCCTGTTGCTATAGCGACCGCCTCCGCCAGACACTGTGGGGAGAGCTCTTCTTCTCGTAGACAGACAGTATATTAGACGACCACCATCAATCCCATTCTATTTTATAATAACCATATCACAAGAGGGTGCTACGACGCTTACTAAAATATCTCTAAATGGTCAGAAGTCCTCTAGAGCAGCGATCTCAAACTCGCGGCCCCCGAAGCAATATTATGCGGTCCGCCAATACATTTTAGTTATGCGTTTGTTGCAAATACGGTGCTTAGAGTTTTCCAAGACCTGCCGCCTAGAAGAGAAAGTGGTTAATGACTTTGACTGCCGTTCCCTAGAGGCCGCGTTCGAATCCCGAGGAAGGCATAGATGTAAATTGTCTGTCACTATAACCGTTGCTCACCTATTAGGTGTCTCCATAATAAAGTGACCACCGCATCCTAAAAAAGTAATGGCCAACACCTGCAGTGGCTAGTGCCCGCCACTGGAAAAAGTTTTCTTCAAGACCTAAAGAAATGAAGTGAGGTTGTGTGTGCGATTAGCTATTAACTCTTTGACGACCAAACCGCCCCACACGGCCGTTCAGTCAGACGAACACAACCGCTCCAAAACGGCCGAAATTGCGATCTATTTTTTCTTCCCCTAAGGTACGCAGTAGCAGGTGCAGTTTCCCCAAATGCTTTGTATCAGTTTACTGCAGACAGCTTGTTCTAAGAGGTTTATTTGTGGTTTCTTGTCTTTAGGTTACCCATGACATTCCGTTGTTGCCTCTCTGATTTCAATTTCAGATCTTCAGAATAGGTTTATAAACAATGGGGTCAAAGGCTAACGGAATCTTTGTTAGAGAGTATAAAGGATGTCATTCGAAATTTTCACACCTATTTCTGCGTTAATGGACGGAGAGCGGAGGAAATTGCTGTGAAACTGGAAAAGTATTTCGGTTGGTTTGGTATTTTAAGGACACAGGTTAGCGAAGGGTTTAAATTTCAAAGAGTTAAAAGAAAAAAGGTAGAATGAATACGCTAGGGTTTTATCACTCCATGCTTGTGCGCCAGACCACGTGACTGGGGTAAGGTGGGAGAATTTCTCACGTTAGTACTATCAGTAAATTTAGTTTGCCAGCCGACAATTGGACACTTTAGTAATCTGAAATTTCGTATTTTCCCGCGAAGTTTAAAATTAATTTTATGTGGAGGTTTAATTCAGGAAGGTGGTAAGTTTTTTAGTTAAGTTAGTTTTAAATAAGTTATAAAGTTACGTCGACGTGGGAGGTAAAGGAAGTTCATTACTCGAGGAGTGACGTAATGCTGGCACGTTAAGCCTTCCATAAATCGAATCACCACTGTAAATTAGATGGTATTTTGAAAATGTAAATACTGCTACAGAAAATCTTTTATTTGATTTGATTTACGAACATTTTTTATATTCCCTTACACTGTGCATCGAATGCTATTCGTTAACAGGGAGATTTAGCCGAATGCGTCCGTCCGTCCTAATCTTCCCCTCAGAGCTGTAGAAACTGTGTCTCCCAATGTTTCTTTTGTTCTTGGCCTTTAGGGGGCGGGCAATTGATGCGCTTAGTTTTTAGAAATCTATTTCCAAGATTCCTTGTTTCTGCTCATTCATGCTTGAAGAGCGATGCGAACATAAAAAAGGGGGGAGGGGAAAATCCTCCAACATGCCTTGATTTTATTACCGCTCTGCCAAATCCCCTCTTTCATATTTACTTATTTATTTGCCCAGACCCTTAATGTTCATCTGCCAAGAAGAGGTATGCAGCAGAATTTTACGACCGTTCCTTCGTTCGGGTGATCGCACTGTCTCCAATAAGCTTTATCGGAAAAGTCGGCACCTGTCGGGGAAGGTAATACAGGACGACTGTTTAGGCTTTGCTTTAAGTCACAGAAACAGTTAAAACCCCATTTAATTGAATTTTGCTTAATAAATTTAATTGAATTTGCTTTGAGGTAAGTTTGCTAAGACATTCATTTGCACTTTTTTAGCCCAAAACAGGGGCTATTATTCTCGAAATGGGATTTTGCGTTGGTTCACTATAAACGACGAATCGCTTATCGTATTGTTGCCACCAAATATTATCGTCCTGCATTATTAGTCCAAAGGGATTTAGTCCCGAAGGACTATTACTTTCGTTTTGCGATTTTGCGTCGATTCACTCTGAATGCCCGTTTCAGTTTTCAAATTGTTGCCACTAAATGTTATCGCTCTGCATTAAATTTTAAAAAATAAAAAAACTGCATAAATGTATGCATGTTTCTCGCATTGTGATAAAACCTAGAGCCATCGAATTTTGAATGACGTAATCCTACTGCGAATATGGGCATCTGGAAGCCCTAATTTTGAATTTGAAATTTGCTTTATTATCGATTTTATGTTTTGTAACATTTCAACGAATTTCTGATTAACAAACTAAATGATTTCAAAGCGAGCAATGGCAACACTGTACGGAAAAAAAAACATTTTTATCTCCAGCGCACGAGACTTGCGGAAATTCTAAAGATATGTTCATTTTAAAATGATTTTGCGATATTGATTTTGAACTGAATTTTATGGTTTGCGTACGTAGTACATGATATTTAATAAAAAAAGGTAGCACACGAAACGTTAAAAAAACGCGCCTTTGGACGTAATTTAAAATCTGAAATCTTTCAGATTTTTTTTAAAGAAATTAAATTTAAAAAAAATCTGAAAGCTTTCAGATTTTAAATTACGCCCAAAGATAAGGTTTTTTAACGTTTTGTGTGTTACCTTTATTTATTAAATATCATGTTCTTCGCACCTAAACCATAAAATTCAGTTCAAGAGTAATATATTTTTAAATTGAGCATATCTTTAAAATTTCCGATACATAATCTCGCGCACTGGAGATAAAAATGTTTTTTTCTGTATAACTTTTCCATGGCTCTCTTTGAAATCCTTGAGTTTGTTAATCAAAAAATCGTTTAACCTTTACAAAATATGAAATCGCTCATAAAACAAATTCCAAATTTCAAATTTGGACTTCTAGCTGCCCATATTCACAGTAAGATTACGTCATTCAAAATTCGATGGCTTTAGGTACCGTCGTTTTATCACAATGCGAGAAACATACACACATTTATGCACATTCTTCATTATTTAATTTCTTTAAATATAATACAGGGCTGCAATATTTGGTGGCAACAGTTTGAAAAGTGAACTGACATTTAATGTCTCCGACGTAAAATGCCGAAACGGAAACAATAGTCCTTCATGGACAAAGCCCCTTTGGACTAAGGAATCTGCATGTTTATATATGTTCTTTGTATTGTGAAAAATGATACTATGATACGATTACTAGAGCCATCAAATTTCGAAGAACGTAGTCCTCCATCCGAATGTTTCTCCCAATATTGGAACTCCGAATTGTAAATTACGAATTTGTTTTTGGTTTATTTCATATCTTGTACAAATTTAGCGAATTTCTGTTTAACAAACTTGACGATTTGAAAGTGAGAACTGGCAAAATTGTTCGAAATAAAAACATTTTTATCTCCGTCGCGCCAGAATATTACCATTGGGTAAAATGTGTTGCCATTCAGTAAAGCGCAAGATATTTAACTTTCAAGCTTATTCTCTCTCTTACTCAAACCAAGTGACTTAATAACAATTAACGCAGTTCTTTAAAATATGTTTTCTATTTAATCAATCAGGTTAGATTGATTTAAATAAAACGTGCATTTATATTATGAGAAGTCTAATTAGAAGTATAAGTACAGGTAAAAGTATAGGCGACAGCTGCGATGTACCTTTTTTTCCTGTTATAACTAACCCTAAAAAATATACATAAAAATGTAAATAAAAGAAATTGCGAATTTTTTAAGACTTCACAAAGAAAAGGTTCAGTTTCGCCGAGGACATGAACGTCTGCAGCTTTCCAAAAGATCAGAAGCTTACCTGTTATGCACTCTGGAAAAAAAAAAAAAATGCGGCCGGACAGTTCTGTATTTTCTGTTCTACTGTGCCGACTGACAAAATTTAACTTGCTTTTTTCATGTCTCGAAAGCGCGATTTAGGATATATATTAGATTTGTACTTATAATATTGTTCTGACTTAATTATTTTGACACAAAATCGGTGCTTTTTCTGAAATGACAAACGATTTTATTTCATACTTCCATTCTACGACAAATTATACCCAAGTATTAAACCAAAAAAACAGGTAACTTACGAATATAAGAAGCTGTGCTCTGAGCTCGCCAAGCTGGCATATATATATATAGGCGGACGTATATATATATATATATATATATATACGTCCGCCTTGTTACCATTTTGATCTTTTTGTACATAATTGTGCTTTTTCTCCCATTTTCTTGCAACTTATACTTTTTCTTACAACTTGTACTTTTCCCACATTTTTATAAATATTCAATTATTAGTCTCAATTTATTATTTTTTCTTTTGTTTTATTAATAATGGTATTTTGATTCTATTTGATAATGTAATTTTTTGGCACTACTGTGCTTTTACAAATAGGATTTTGGAGGTTTCGAATGTACCAAAGCTTCTACATTCTTACATACTAATTAAAAGTATATACCGGGTGGCCATAATTAAACTGACAGTGCTCACAGTGTTCTGTAGCGCGATCTATTTGCGAGAATGACGCCACATTTTGTAGGAAGATTAAACAAGACGGGGGACGAAGGATTCCGCAAAAAAACAAATTAGTTCCAAAAGTCACCGCTAAGGGAATATTTGGCACTGCGTAATAGAAAATAGAGTGTTAACAAATGCAAATTAATACGGAATAAAATTACCTTTTATTATGCACATTTCCTGATTTAGTTCAAGTGCAATATGGCAACACTTTAAAAAAAAGCGTAAAATCTACATAAACACCGATAAAGTCTCGTGATCTGCAATATCACGTACGCCTCCACACGTTGCTGTACGGGTGCAACAGATGCTACGACAGAAATTCACAACAGAAAGAGTCATTAGCCGCCACTTTCCAACTGCATGGCCACCTCGATCGCCTGATCTTACCCCATGCGACTTCTGGCTGTGGGGTTACTTTAAGTCCAAGGTCTGTCATGGAGTGGTCTAGGACCTGGCTACGTTGAAGGATAACTTATCACGGACTGTACGGGAGATTCCTGCAGACATGTTACTTTCTGCTGTTGTGCATACTGTGCACAGAATGCAGTATGTGGTCCATAACAACGGCAGCCACATTGAACCTCATTAGATTGCAAAATAAAAGGTAATTTCCGTATTGATTTGCATTTGTTAACACTCTATTTTCTATTACACAGCGCCAAATATTCCCCTAGCGGTGACTTTTGGAACTAATTTGTTTTTTCGCGGAATCCTTCGTCCCCCTTCTTGTTTAATCTTCCTACAAAATGTGGCGTCATTCTCGCAAACAGATCGCGCTACAGAACACTGTGAGCACTGTCAGTTTAATTATGGCCACCCGGTATATAGATATATCTACGTTTGGTGCGGCCGATTGCAACGAAAAAGGGGAAGTGGACAACTAGATGTTATAGCAGTCCCATTTACAAAATTTCAACGTTTTGCAGCGGCTTGTTTTTGAGTTAAGCGAGGTGTATACATTCATACGTACGTACGCACGTACAGATGTCAGGAAAAGATATCTTCTGAATCCATTTTAAACGCATTTTCAATCTGTTTCGGAGAAAAACAATCCTTTATTCTGTCCTTACGTACCGATGTAACGTAAAAACATCCTTTAAACGGATTCAATAGCGGTCAAAATGGATATTTTCGTTGAAAGAGAATAGCCGAGATTTTTTGCAAATGCAGTATTTCCTTTAGTTCGTGGAAGGAAGTAAAAAGATGTGTTACCAGCAAAAGCAGATTGGTAACCTGCAATGTTCAGCGAGAGCATACAAAAACCTTAACGAGAACCTCTGGCGAGACGTTAAAATCTGAAGGTTTTCACTAAGAATCAGTTGGTGAGCTGTTAATTGTGTTCTTTATAACCTTGCGGACTTTTCTTTCCTACTTTTATTCTATCCTTATTCTTCATCAATCCGCACGCCTCACGTAACAGGAATGACCAACGTTATAAAAAAAATTTCCGTGATTTTCTTTTCCTTTGATATAAATCAAGGTTAGAATTAAATGCTTATTGCTTTTGAAATGGGGTTTCAAGTGGCTTAATTAAATGGGAAAATGACATTAACATTTTGGGAGAGAATTACAGCGGAGGTCATTTAATGTGATCGCGATTAAAGTCATCATTCGGATATTGTTATCGAATTGTCGAAGTCACGGAAACAAAGAAAATACATTGCTTATTGTAATCAACAACTCTGCTAATATTGTCGAAATCTTTTAGAATAAAATATTTAATTTGATGTTGATTCGCCAGGGTTATAAAAATCGCCAAGCGACGATAAATGCCGGAAAGGGTTTAGGTTATATATAGTTATGGTAAAGAACTCGAGGACTATCTCCTATGGGGAGTGATGCCTTCGTGGCGGACATTCTAAGGCTAACTGGCACGTAAACATATAATGTAAACCACGAAAACGCCCATGCAGCCAGCCCAAAGAATATGTACTGTTAAGAAGGAAAACTTCGCAGAAGCAGAAGTGGCTCCCTTCCAACGAAAAGGGAAACAACTGCGCATGCGTGAAATATCTGTCGCCAAAAAGCGCCAAAGCTCGAAGCTGAATGCCGAAGTTGGTTTGGACAGGTTCGACCGTTGCGTTTAGCAAGAGTTTAAACAAAGAATAGGTTCTTTGGTTTCAAGTAGCGATATGGACAATGGAAGTTCAACAGCCAGTGAAAGTGAAACTTCACCTAATATTTCATCATTTCCGAGTTTAAATTATCGCGACAAGTCAAAGAACGATTCATCTTAACCCGTGTTCCTCAATTTCCTATACACGTCGCGGAGGGGGAAAATGTCGGATAGGTACCAAAGAACCGGCACATCACAGAGGGGAAATTCTCGCCAACAGATTTCGTCGCCAAATCCCTTGGCGAATGTTCCCTTTTCTTTGTAGCGGCGTTGCAGACAAAGTGGTTTACATTACGTCTATGGAGCCTTTCCTTCTTTACATAGAGGTTCTTTGACCAGCCCGCTCGCCGGGATTCTAACCCGATTAGGTAGCCAAATAGCTTGTTATCGTTGTTGTAAGGGGTGAAATCCCCCGCACCCCGGGCCGAAACAAGTTCAGCCATCAGGCCGTAACAGAGGCCAATCCGTCTAACAATAACGGAGAACAGCGAGTCGGCCATGTTCCATCAAATTATCCAATCCAATTAAAATCCCTATCGCTTCTCTATTCTGATTAGTTCTCATCATAATTTCTTCAGCTACTTGTTTCAAGTTCTCATAATTTTCAAAATCCTCATAATGAAACTATAAGATTCAAGGAAGAGGCAATTATTACATTTTACTTTATAAAATTGAAAAGTTTTCGTTTTCTTGAAGACCAATCTGAAATGATGGTAATCGTCTGCGACAAGTAATAATTTTTGCTCAATTTTAAAAACTTTTAAATTGGCACGTTTCCTTTGGATGAAGGACCCTTCTTTGGGGAAAGCATCGGTCAAATAATTTCCAGAAACATTATAAACAAACTTACGCGTTAAAGATATTATGGATAATTCATAGAAAAGCTTTTGCATTTTCCTAATTAAAATGCTGTAAAATTAAATCCTGATTAATTAATTGCTCCTAATTAAAAAGTAAAATGTACACTGCGGAAAAGAAATGAGGCAGTTCTGTATCTTCCGTTCTACTGGGTCGATTGACGAAATTCGAACTGCGTTTTTCATGTCTCGAAAGCACGACTTAGGATATAAATTAGATTTATATATAGCCATCATTGTAACATAGGCATTTTGACAAAAAATCGGGCTTTTTCTGAAATGACATGTCAATTTTTTTTCCGTATTTCCGATTTCTACGACTCAAATTATGTGTGCCTCATTCAAGAGATCATTTCAGAGAAAGTCCGATTTTGTGTCAAAATACCTATATTAGAACAATGCTATATATATAAATATAATATATATCGTAAGTCGCGCTTTAGAGACATGAAAAACACAAGTTGAATTTCGTCAATCGGACCAGTAGAACGGGAGATACAGAACTGTCCCATTTTTTTTTCGGCGCAATGTACCCATTTATATTAAATTAGATGCATTCCATTGCTATTGTGAAGCATATTTTTTGTCATCGTTTAATGTTATGAAAATTCGTGAAACATGATCACGATTAAGCCACCCCATCTGTAAAACAGTTCTCCGAGACATTTGGCTAAATTTAACAGTTCTGACCATTTTAAGTTTTTTTAGAAAATTCACTCTAAATACGTAATGTTGTGGGTACTTACATAATATCGAAGCTACCTTGATAGAGTTCGCCAAATTTTCAGAAATCGCCAAACTCCAACCATGATTATAACAGTTTCCTGTGTAAAAAATCCCCAAATTTCGCCAAGGTGATTGCGCTAATACGTAAGTAACGTTTTGCCAACATAATTCGTTCCGAGAATGTGTTTGCAACCCGAAACAAAGGAATATCTTAGTTTACATTATACAAAGAAAAAAAAAGAAAAGAAAAGAAAAAACTCGACAGAATCGTATTTCTAAATATTTGCAGCAACTTTTGCTTAGAAATCTCATTAAATTCATCCACTGTGGTTCTATTCATCGGGACATTGTTTAAAAAGTAATAATATCAGAAGAAGAAAGCGTAAATATTACCAGAGTATAACAGACTTAACATAAAATTAAGCAACGCGATAATTTTGTCTTTATAGATTAGACTAAGATTAGTAGTGTAGATTTTAATCGAGAATCTATCGATTTCGAGGGCAAACATGTACAAGTTTCTCTTCGTCAGGAGCAAAGAAATCTGAAACCAAGGGAAAGCTAACGGTTGCAGTTATACCCAAAAGGAGTAAGGCTAAAGAGAAGGTAGCGCCATCTGTCGGCAGAAATAGTAATGAAAACAGATAAATTAAGTTAATAGAATTTTCAAAACGTTACTCGAAACGAAGGTCTTGATTGGAATTAAAGTCAGCTTTTTGGATAATTTTTGCAGAAAGTCAAAATCGGGATAAAATCTCCCAACTATGGTTAGCTATCCAAGGCTTGTTAATTTCGCCATTTCGGGCGTGAGATTGGTGTTCCTTGATGCGGAACTTTGCCCAAACCACACCAAGATATGCTATAAATATTTTAAGAATTAAAGTCAGAAATGAAATCTGTAATCAAAGATGAACAACACATTTTACTGATAATCGAGAAAAATGTGCTGAAAATTGAACCTCTGGAGAATTCGTGCAATTTTATAACTAACAGAGTGGTGGAAGCACGACTAGCATATTAGTACAGTCAAATACCAAAAATCCGCCGACCTGAAATCCGCCAACTCCTGAAATCCGCACTGCCTCTCAAAATATAAACGTTGAATTTATAGTTTTCAGAAACCGCAGAATGGAGAATGAAATGCCGAAGAAAAAATATTTATCCAATAATGACGTCATAATTACCGAATAATAATGATTCTGTGTTAGTGGCAGAAAAAAGATCCTAGCCCAGAAGAAGTTTTTAGTGTGGATGATGTGTTCAGACGAGCCAACACTGGCATATCAGATAACCGATGATGAAATCATTGGCTCTGTTTTGAAGTCGCTACAGCAAGAAAACGATTCCGACACCGACACAGATAATGAATTTGATAGGAGTGAGAAAATATCTTTTAAGGAGGGTTTGGAACATGGTGAAAAATACCTAAAATATTTAGAACAACAGAGCTGTGTCACAGAGCAAGAGATGATGACCCTGTAGAATTTTAAAAAAAAAAAAACTTACTCTGGAGCACCCTAAGTTTTTAAACAAACCTCTATCAGAAAAATGTTTGAAACAAGTAAAAAAAAATGAAATATTTTATGCTTTACTAGTAGTATATATATATAATTTAAAGCACATAATAAAATAATGTAATAATGTATATTATCGTACATAATAATTTAAGTAAATGTATCTAATATGCCTTATTTATTTTGCACTTTTAGTCTGAATATTATGATTTGGCTTTTCTGTCCTGAAATCCGAAAAATCCTAAAATCCACACAACCTCTGGTCCCAAGCAGTGTGCGGATTTCTGGACTTCTACTGTATTACTTTTAACGGCGGAATCTCTCCTTTGAGCGTAGGATGAAAATTTTATAAAAGCTTCATCAATGACCACGGAAGAAAATTTCGTTTAACGGTAACCTGATCTCAGATAATTCAGCAAGAAAAGATTCTGAGGAACAAACTTCACGAAATACGTAATTGTAAAAAGAAGCCATTTTTTTGCTTAGGTTTGCCGAATTTGACATGGATGAGAGCACGTTACATTTTTCCGCGTGTAATCATCGATTCACAATAATTCGCTGTTGTTGGTAACTTAAATTTCTAACTGCGTATTCTGTGAAATTTATAACTGCGCATCTGTGATTCAACGAGTCAACAAGGACAGCAGAATTTCCACATATCACAGGTATCGATTCTGGCAGTTTCAGTTATCGATATATTATGTTTTTTTCGCAAAATCAATGATAAATACATTCGCATATGTTAATCTATTTAAAATTTTTACATTTTATACATTAAATAATTCTTTTTATAAAATTCATCTATAATTTTATGTTACACACACAAAAAAAAATATCTTATGTGTACACCACATGACTTCTTTGTACGGAATATTAAATTATACGTATTTTGAATTTCATTTAAACTTACTGGATTGAAACTTACTAAATACTAAAACTTACTTTCATTTAAACTTACTAAATTCTGCTTCGTCGATAGCGAATAAACCACAACAAAATGAATGCACTCTTTAAAATTCACTATATTTGTTTACCATAGCGACCCTCTTGCGCTAGGTTCACTTAATTGTGCCACATCTCATTCATTTTATAACTCAGAACGCATAAGAATTATATCATCTGAAGAATTATCTAATCGTTGCCACATGCTGTATTCAAATACTATAATAAATCTAAAACGACTTATAAAATAAATTAAACAAACAAAACAAAGTAAAAAAAAAAGGAACAGTTTTTCACAGACGGTTCAGTATTTCTCATTCAATTAACTCAGTTCTGACTTTGCGGCAAGGCAAAAATACATAAAAACTCAAAATATCTATAATAAAAATTACGAAGTAAATCTTAAACACTTATTTTCTCGAATCAATTCCAGAATTGATTAAGGGTGATTTAATTCTCAATACTAAAAGGCGGCGTTATCTTTGTTGTAGTGAAGCTTAATTACTCTAGAGTGGCAACAAATCCACCATTCCGTTAAGTTTCAAATGTAAACAAATATGCTTGTTATAATGATAATAATTAGGCTTAGCCACACTTAAAGAACATTTAAATTGTTAATAATTCTACAAATATTGCATGCAGATTTACTAAAGGCATAGAAACTTTAACCGGAAGATAAAAACAACATAATTCAATCATTTCTAAAGCAAAAAATGCGCAATTTACCATCATATAAGAATAAAAAACCGAGCTCACTAATTCGAGTAAGAGAGTGGATATATAACGGGTGGCCATAATTAAACTGACAGTGCTCACAGTGTTCTGTAGCGCGATCTATTTGCGAGAATGACGCCACATTTTGTAGGAAGATTAAACAAGACGGGGGACGAAGGATTCCGCGAAAAAACAAATTAGTTCCAAAAGTCACCGCTAGGTGAATATTTGGCGCTGTGTAATAGAAAATAGAGTGTTAACAAATGCAAATCAATACGGAAATTACCTTTTATTTTGCATTCAAATGAGGCTCAATGTGGCTGCCGTTGTTGTGGACCACATATTGCATTCTGTGCACGGTATGCACAACAGCAGAAAGTAACATGTGTGCAGGAATCTCCCGTACAGTCCGTGATCTGTTATCCTTCAACGTAGCCAGGTCCTGGACCACTCCTTAATAGACCTTGGACTTAAGGTAACCCCATAGCTAGAAGTCGCATGGGGTAAGATCAGGCGACCGAGGTGGCCATGCAGTTGGAAAGTAGCGGCTAATGACTCTTTCTGTTGTGAATTTCTGTCGTAGCATCTGTTGCACCCGTACAGCAACGTGTGGAGGGGCTCCATCTTGCATGAAAATCATTTCCCCCAGGCATTGTCTTTGCTGAAGTGCCGGAATGTCAAAGCTGTTCAACATGTGGCAATATTTCTCTCAGGTAACAGAACAGCTTTCCGGTCCTGTCGGAGTAATGTTCTCATAGAAGAATGAACCTACGATAAATTCCGCTGTGAACCCACACCAAACAGATTTTACGTTTTTTTAAAAGTGTTGCCATATTGCACTTGAACTAAATCAGAAAATGTGCATAATAAAAGGTAATTTTATTACGTATTAATTTGCATTTGTTAACACTCTATTTTCTATTACGCAGTGCCAAATATTTCCCTAGCGGTGATTTTTGGAACTAATTTGTTTTTTCGCGGAATCCTTCGTCCCCCGTCTTGTTTAATCTTCCTACAAAATGTGGCGTCATTCTCGCAAATAGATCGCGCTTCAGAACACTGTGAGCACTGTCAGTTTAATTATGGCCACCCGGTATATATATATATATTGTATTTTTTTTGTACATTTTTCACTTTATGGTTAGGTTTATATTACGAAATTTTTTTCAATTTGCTTTATCACTCTTATTACATCGTGTTTCCGGAAAACTGATAGGCCACTGCAAATGATTTTTACGACTTTCAGTAGGTTTATAACTTACAATTCTATTTATCTTTAGTATTTTATCTATCTATTTATCTATATAAAGCATCATGACGTTTGCTTCCCTCTTCTACTACGTTACACCTTATTGGTGATTTTTGGCTGCTTTTCTTTTCTGGTTACCCTCTTTTTTGGAATTCTAATTCTGGCAACCTCTTTCAGCATTTTTGTTCTTTTAATTTTGAAACGGCTACTGCAAAGGATACAGGTATGTTCTTTTTCTTTCACATTAGGATGCCTTTGGTTCTAGCAAGACACTTGTGTTTTATTTTTAATTATAGCTTTTTTACTTTACAATTACTAAGTTTAATTCTTCTAGCTCACTGGGATCTCCCTTAAAATTGTGTAATTTTTTTACTAATGGCTTTTTTGTCATTTATTTCAATTTGTACATTCGCCTTACCAAGCATTATGTAAAGTATTTCTATTTCGGTTGTATTTTAATTTTAAATTTATGGCAGGTGCGTCGGGAAAAGAAGCAATAAAAATTGAGACTAACTGTTTTAAGTTGATTCTTATTGATTTTCCTCTTAATGTATTTACGTTTCAGTCTCAATTTTTGTCGTTTGACAAAACGCGTAATGGTATTTAGCTGGATTCGAATTTATCACGCTTTTCCCTTGATAAGTCCGTGATAAACCTTGAGTTGGGATAAACTGCCATTTACTGCTACTCTTTTAGCTTGTGCTTAAAAAATGCTGTTAATTTTCACACGTTTTTAATTTTTTTTATGGTTGAGTTTTTTCTCATTTGCAACATTAATTTTTTTTAAGTTACTTTTACTATTTTAGTATTTGATTTATGTATAAATATGTATAGTATGAAAGTATATTTTTGCACTCTGGAACTACAGTATCAAATTTACTTTTAGGCGATAACTTTTAGAATTTTATTCCTTTTTCTAATCTTTATACATATATATATTTATATATATATATACCATATTACATCTCCAAGCAACGGAAATTCAATTTAAAAACATCATTGAAAAGGTATTTTTCAGAATTTAAAAAAATTAAGGAATTTTCAGTCCTTCTTGATTTAAACATAGTTAAGGAAAAAATAAATCGCAAAAATGCCAAAATCAAAAGTCAACTTTTTAAGTATTGAAAAACCAGTTATTGTAATTGATAGCAGATTAATCGACTTATCAAGGGGATAAACCAAACTACCATCCATTAACAGTAACTAAAATAAGAGAGAGTGTTTCATCTTACTTCCAAGTAAGCATCAAATTATTTGCTAGATTCAAATGACTAATTGATACTCAATCAAAATAAAGATATTAGACAGACCATCGCTGATGCAGAAGACACTATACGAGGTGATCGTTGGAACCAAACGTCAAATATGCAATTCAGCGGATTTTAGAGTATGCTTAGACTTGTGCGTGTTTTTTTTTTTACACACATTCGCGTGTAGCGTTGAGTGATACGAGTGTGCAGACCGCCAAGCATCGATTACGCGCATCCAGATAAACGAGAGTATACTATATTTCCATGAGCATGAAAGAAGATCGGTGTTTAAAATCACTTTTCGAAGCTAATTTCTTTCGAAAAAGACCAAAATCGTCTGGAATCGGGGTTGGTCGTACGGTATGTTAGGTCTTCGAAGTAGGAAACGTGAAAAACCAACATAGCTGTTCTTATACTGGGATTCACGCCAAGGATCGTTCACTTGCCAGCTAAGCATGTAATCATTTAAGACTATACACAGGGAATGTGATAATTCCGTCTGTTCTCTTCCCTGAAATGATAACTGGAGAGAAACGCGAGACCCAGTCTATCAAATCCAAACGGTGACAAGTTATCGTCCGTTGCATTTTTAGTTAAAGCGCCTCTGTAGAGTCTATCAATTTTTTCGAATGAGAAAGCAATTAAAAAAACAACTATGCCCTTACTGAAATTCGAACTATCTTTCATCTGCTAGCAAAATGTGTTTACCACTTACACCGTGTGAGCACGAATGAGAGGTGCGATAATATTATGGTCTTAGGATATTTCACTTAAGTGACCAGAGACGTAAATGGATATTAATGAAGACGCAAATGGATATTTGAGACGTAAATGGATATTTATGAAGAAGTAAATGGTTATTTATGATGTAAATGGATATTTATGAAGACATAAATGGAAGTTTCTGAAGACGTAAATGGATATTTATGAAGACGTAATGGATATTTATGATGACGTAAATCGAAGTTTCTGAAGACGTAAATGGATATTTATGAAGACGTAAATGGATATTTATGATGTAAATGGATATTTATGAAGACGTAAATGGAAGTTTCTGAAGACGTAAATGGATATTTATGATCTAAATGGATATTTATGAAGACGTAAATGGAAGTTTCTGAAGACGTAAATGAATATTTATGATGTAAATGGATATTTATGAAGACGTAAATGGATATTTATGACGTAAATGGATATTTATGACGTAAATGGATATTTATGAAGACGTAAATGGAAGTTTCTGAAGACGTAAATGGAAGTTTCTGAAGACGTAAATGGATATTTATGAAGACGTAAATGGAAGTTTCTGAAGACGTAATTGGATATTTATGATGTAAATGGATATTTATGAAGACGTAAATGGATATTTATGACGTAAATGGATATTTATGACGTAAATGGATATTTATGAAGACGTAAATGGAAGTTTCTGAAGACGTAAATGGAAGTTTCTGAAGACGTAAATGGATATTTATGAAGACGTAAATGGAAGTTTCTGAAGACGTAATTGGATATTTATGATGTAAATGGATATTTATGAAGACGTAAATTGATATTTATGACGTAAATGGATATTTATGAAGACGTAAATGGAAGTTTCTGAAGACGTAAATGGATATTTATGATGTAAATGGATATTTATGAAGACGTAAATGAATATTTATAAAGACGTAAATGGAAGTTTCTGAAGATGTAATTGGATATTTATGATGTAAATGGATATTTATGAAGACGTAAATGAATATTTATAAAGACGTAAATGGAAGTTTCTGAAGACGTAATTGGATATTTATGATGTAAATGGATATTTATGAAGACGTAAATGGAAGTTTCTGAAGACGTAAATGGATATTTATGAAGACGTAAATGGAAGTTTCTGAAGACGTAAATGGATATTTATGACGTAAATGGATATTTATGAAGACGTAAATGGATATTTATGATGTAAATGGATATTTATGAAGACGTAAATGGAAGTTTCTGAAGACGTAAATGGATATTTATGAAACGTTAAAATATTTTTCTGGTCAGGCGAAACCTTCCTAGAAAACTAATAAGTCTAATGACGGTACATTAACCTGATGAGTAAATTTGGCTGTGAAGTAATTAGACAAGCTATTTTTAGCGACAAAGGTTTTTCTTTTTTCTGTGTAAGTATGTTTATTTTGTTGAGCATGTTATTGCCTATGCTTGTCATGTTATTGCCTTTAAAAAAAAAAAAGATTAAGAATGTCGTTTCTTTCTTCATTTCGAGTTAAATGAGTCGTTTGGATGTACGATAAATTACATTCGATTTAGCGATTCGACCCGGAAAAATAAATCAAATCTTCATAACTGAATACTGGAAAAACTTACTTCGTGAGGATGCAGGGACAAGTTCATTTCTACAGCACAACGAGAATACAATATACTGTCGAATATTCGGGGTGGCGTAGTGGCAAACCGCACATTGAGTTGATCAATGTTAAAGAATTTCGCTTACTGCGCATGCTCAATAGTGTACCTTTGGCGTTGTACTGGCGAATAAAAATAAACAACCCTACAAAGCCTGTTCGTCATGTAGGCCTTAGCGACGATTGCAATACTATATTATGGACTTTTTGTTCTTATTGCACTTGTTTCTGTTTCATTTTATTTTGTTCTTAAACATTACGTTTAATATCAGTTATTTGTAACAATTTCTTTGGCTTTAATTCGGTAATTTACACTAGACATGTTCCTTAAGTTGTTAAAGTATTTAGGAATGGAACGCACGATAAATAATCGATTGCTTTGATTCCTCAGAAGTACAATCAATAAACAACATCATGTTATGTTTCCTGTTTTGTAATCCTTCTTAAACGAAAATTTGGGGAGTTTACAATCGATATTTACACCTAAGTAACGAAGCAACGTACAACCTAACAAGTTTTAAAACCCCGAACTGTTTCAGTACCTCCTACATACAAAGCCATGGCACAGCTGACCCTACGTCACTACAGTCGTCCTTATCTACAGAAAGCATGGTTGCCACATGAAACCACTTATCGCTGTTATACCCTTTAGACGAGAGTAAATAAAACGTACTCCCTCCCCTTCTTGCAGAAGGCTTATATGGTTTCGGTTTAAATAAATAAATATGTATAGATATATATCCGATTTGTCCTTCAGCGACTGCATTTCCCAATTTCAAATACGTATCTTAACTTTTCTTAAATATTTTAACACTTAAAATAATAATAAAGAAATTGATTTAACATGCTTCTGATGAAGGTAATAAAATGTATGTTTAAAATCTGATTGTTGCTGGTTTGTTTTCTGAAGAATATATATTTTACTAAATATCTTCTTCCTTAATAAAAAGGCAAAAAATGTATGCATACATTCAACTCTAAAAAGGGAAAAAATATAGAAATGGTGGAATGAGACTTAATTTAAATCAAAACAATTAACAATATACCAAAAAGTTAGATATTAAATCTAAAACAACTACTTACACGTCCTTAATTTTAATCATCTGGAATTTTTGTCTGTTTTTACGACTGCCATTTTGAGTGTGAATTAGCATTTTGGAGGAATGTTTTTGGCGATTTACTGACAAATATGGTTATGTTTTGAATGGGTGAACGGGTTCGTGAGTTATAATTTGTTCTTATTTCTAATATAAGTGATGGGATACTCGAGTTTCTGAGCAAGAAGTGAAATATAAGCATTTCGAAATGATTTCATTTTTTCTAATGAAGAGCTCTTAAGCAACTTTTCGCTTTTGGTGATGTGAATTCTTTTATTTAATGGTTCTAAATTTGGCGACTTATCAACATTTTAACGATTTTAAGATCAGTTTCTATAGAAGATTTCTAATTCCAAGATCTGAGAATTTTTCAACCATTTTTTTGAAACATTGTAACATTAAGAAATTTCATTAAAGTAAAGGTAATATATTGAAATTATATTTAAAAAATAACATTAAAGTAAAATATTTTCGTTTTCCGTTGGCATATCATAAAGCTCCATTTTGGCCACTTATTGTACAATATTTTGAATCTGAAAAATAAACAAGGTATAATGCTTAAAGCACAGTTTGCGAAACAATTCTTAGCAGAAGCAAAATAGGCTATGTAATTAATTAAAAATGTCTTCTTTGTAATTTTTTCATGGTATAAGGATGGTTTTTCATGGTTTGTAATTTTTTCATGTATAATTTCCCATGTAATTGTGTCAGAATATTCAGAATTCTCAGAATCTGCATTACAATAGTTTTCTCTATAATATTAATTTTGCACTTTTTCTCCCTCTGATTAATAATAATGCATCCTACTTACGAATCTAATTCATTTTTAGGATGGTATTACAAAAGTAAAGCTCGGGCATAGATAATATTTTAAACTAAATTCAACTGAATTTATTCAGTTCAAATTTGCTCATAGGCCATTAATTGTTTTCATTAATGTCCTTAAAAGTCCTTAATTTCTGTGCGTAGAAATGTGTACACAAATACAACCTGATAACTTTAGCGAAACCTGCCATTGTCTACGCTAAAGTTATCAGGACTACTGTTCTTCTTGTTGATTTTGCAAACATAACTGGAGTCCTTGGTAGGAACAGGGAGCTTACTAAAAGCTATGTTCGTGCGTGTGGAGAAGATACAACAAAGATAAAGAGGGTTCAAATTACCCTTTATTTGATTATCGATTTTACAGCGCTTCGAGATACAAAGACCAACAACCCCTTGTGGTCTAAACGTAAAAGAATATAAGACTACTAACAAACTAAAACTTAAATAAGAGCTAACTTTTAATATTTTACATAGATGGCTAGCACTAAGACTGGCTTTTTAAATGAATACGTCTGTAGTACGCAAACTGCGGAAAACTACAATACCTCTTTAACTTTCAAGAGGGTTAAACTCTGGCCTCAAAGGCGGACAGTAACTGATGGCTATCTCACGTGAAGCCTCGTAGCAAGAGGGCTCTCTCTCCTTCCTTCTACTTTCTACTCTTGGCAAAAAGTCACAACTTAAATACTTAAGCGTTAGCAAGTACAATTTGCATAAACGTATTCATGCGTTCATTCTGGCCGGCGGCGGAAAATAAGAGATGATAGTAAAGTTTTAAAATAAAATAAACGTTAGTGAACTTAAAATCCTTACAAAGTGTATAAAAAAGAAGCACGCGAGAGTGTGTAAAAGAACACACGGAAGTCCGAGCGTGTTCTAAAAGCTACTGAACTGCGTGTCTTTAGGCTTAGTATCAACGATTACCTCGTATAATTCACTTCGCATGTGCAAAGGCATAGTTTAAGGTTGGATCACTGTGATTTCTTTGTTTTTTAGGTATTTTCGTGCACATTTTCTTTCGATTCTTTTAAAAATTCATTCAAGTTTTTAGTACTAAGAAATGAATAAGGAACACATTAAAAATACGAAGAACAACAAAGTTATATACCAAAGCAAGTACTCAAGTTATTATTATTATTATTATTTTATGTGTTCCACCTTAAGGCATTACACGGAAAGGACGGATGCTTTCGGAGGACTTTCTAAGGGAAACTGGCTTGGATTAACAAGTTACATTTGTAAGGACTTATTTTATTCTAACCAATTATTTTTAGTTTGCTTGATCTCCTGATTTTAGTTTCCTGCCGGAATATAACTTTGGTATGACGTAGATGCAAATCTAAACGTGTTTCAGAAGCGGTATTTAAGCTGCGGTTCAAGAGTTTGAAAAAAGTAGTAGCGGACTTAGTTCCGAATTTATGTTGCGCTCTTGAAATTAGCTCTCTAGTCGGTGTTAAGACACCTGTCAGCTTATACTGATATTTCGGGCTAGGCTTTGCTGGGTGCAGCCGATTTGACGTTAGTTAAGCTAAAGGAGCCAGTCGGTAGATATCTTAATTTATAAGTGATTTGTTACATTCTTATTTTCTGTTAATGTACGTTATCCACAAGCGTTGGTGATTTGTGAACACGAAGTGCGCGAATCTGTTTTAATTTAGTTCAAATAAAAAGAGCTATTTAAAACCTTTTTTCTGCAGCATTTATTCTTAAAAACGTAGGAAGAATTCGTTACTTCGTCTTCGACGTAGAGTTGTATGATCCCTAAAAGAACATGTAGACTCTACAACACATGTGGAAAACCACGAAAAAATGCCTATGTAACCAGCCCGTTCGCGAAATTCGAACCTCGAACCGAACTACCAGTTCTCGGGGGCTTTACCGCTCGGCCGCTGTTGGGCCAAGTACTGAAGTTGTATGTCAAAAAACTGAAAATGTGAAGTTCTTCTAAAATGTCGATCGGGAAACATCGAGGAATGGTACGTTGGCGATTCCACTGACCCCGGGTTTCGATGCTCGAGTAATTATTGTTTTAAATTTCGCGAGAAGGGAAGAGGAAGTTTCGGTGATACTAAAAAAATAACCGGAGAAAGATATAGACAATTAATTACATTAGTCCCTAGACAGCAATTATAATGATTAAAACAGCTCTTCGAAAAACACACAGTGATATTCAACAAATATTTCAACGCTTTCAAAAAAAGGTGGACAGAAAATTACTCATTTTTTACGTCCTTGTACGAAGTAAAGGAAGTATTGAAACCGCGAAAATTTTCAGGTATCATAATTCAACGAAAATATCCATTTTGACTGCTATCGAATGAAATTTAACGACGCATTTGCGTGACGTCTGTACGTAAGGACAGAATAAAGAACGCTTTTTCCCCAAAAAAACTATTAAAGTGATTTAAAATGAATTCTGAAAAGAATTTTTCGTGGCGTCTCTGCGTACGTTCGTATGTATATAGCTCGCATAACTCAAGAACGAGTAGCCTCAGAACGTTGACATTTTGTATACAGGACTGCTATAACATGTAGATACGCACCTCCTATTTTGGTTGCAATCGGCCGCACCAAAAGTGTATAAATATATATATATATATAT
>KK112686.1:26928-53540 GCA_000611955.2 Stegodyphus mimosarum
AGGTGCACATGTACATGTTATAGCAGTCCTATTTACAAAATTTCAACGTTCTGAGGCTACTCGTTTTTGATTTATGCGATATATATATATATATATATATACATGCATACCTACGTAAGCACAGACGCAACGAAAAAAATCTCTTCAGAATCCATTTGAAATACAATTACAATAGCTCCTTTTTACTTCGTGCAAAGAAATAATTATCCGATGTGTATGGAGAAGATATATTAACAAAATGCCGAAGCCAAAACTGGTTTGCAAAATTTCGATCCGGTAATTTTGATCTTAAGATGAAGAGATGGTGGAGAGCTTAATAATACGAGGAACCCATATGGCGTTTCAAATGACCATGAACGGTGAATTTAATCTCTCAGCGATGTCACGAGTGTTTATTCGCCGGTTTGTATTAGTTAGTGCATTTGCGTCTTCATCAGCTTCAACTGGCCTTCCAGAAGCTGGTGGGTGCATTTTCAAGAACAAAATTGTCGGACTGAAATTTTGAAAACCAGTTGGCACTGGCGTTCTGTCAATACGCTTTCTCCATACAAACCGGATAATTTTTTTCTTGCTTGAATGGCATTTTTACCTTTTCGATAGTAAAAAACTAAAATAAGCCGAAAATGCTGCTTTCCACTTTGCGTGTCTGAAAGGGCACCAACCAAAAACTACTGCGCACAATCAATCGAACCTTTTCACAAACAAGCCTTGCTACATAGTCTGTCAAAATATGCAATGATTATGCGGCTTAAGTGATTAGTTGGATGTGAAAGAAAACGTAATTAAGCCCTCTGTTGCGAAAAAAACGAAATTGCTTTCCGAGCAACCCAATACAATTATATATATAATTTGGAAATTGTTGACATGAATATTCATAAAGAAGGATCTGCAGTAGTGGCCGATTTCAGTATTTCTTTATTCTTCTTGAGAAACGTTTTAATGCTAATACTCGTAAGGTCGCTGATTAAACGGACCTGTTTATTATACACTCATGTCCATAAATTAAGGATAATTCCGAGTCACGCGGAAATTGAACTCTAAAATAAATATATCACCTGTAAAATCACTACACAAATCTTCAAGAATCATATGCAAATTTCAGGAAGTAACCAGATGACACCGATGGTACGTCACAATGACGAGAGTGCAAGAGAGTGATATATAAGGAATACAGGCAAAGAAGTAAAATTGTTCGCAGGCGCTTTATAAGCATTTTAGTGCAATAACCGAACAGTTATGACACAAAGGACGCATTTGGATGATTTTTTACGTGGTAGAATTATCAGCCGTCTGGAATGTGGGTGTACCCAACTGGAAGCATCAGACGAACTTGGAATTGCCCAGAGTGTCATCTCCAGGCTTTGGCAACGATTCCAGGATGATGGTAATGTGAGTAGACGTTACAGCACAGGTCGCCCCAGAGTTACAACGCCGAATGAGGACCGGTATTTAGCACTTACTGCCAAAGAAACAGGCCGGTATTTGGCCTCAGACCTGTCTCGTCAGCTCTCTTCAGCCAATGGTACGACAATTTCAAGGCAGACCGTGTACAGACGCTTAGGGCAGATTGGTCTATATGCTCGTAGACCTGTCAGATGCATTCCACTTACTGCAACTCACTGTCGCCTGCGGTTAGCCTGGAGTAGAGAGCATGCATTGTGGACACCGCAACGGTGGGCTTGTGTGATGTTTTTCGACGAGTCCCGCTTTAGCTTGCAGTCTGATTCTCGCTGGACTTTCATGTGCAGAGCTCCAGCTACCCGTTACCACCAAGAAAACATCACTGAAGGACACCGTTACGGTCGTGCAGAAGTGCTCATTTGGGGTTGGAATTATTCTGGGTGCCAGAACTGACCTGCATGTTCAAATTGGAACCATGACAAGCCAAATCTATCGGGACGCCATTCTGGAACAACATGTATGTTTGTTTCGGGGCGCCATGGGCGCACAATTTGTGTTTATGGATGACAACGCCCGTCCTCAACGTGCAAACATCGTGACGATATCACCCGTATGGACTGGCCAGCATTCTCACCGGACTTGAATCCAGTAGAGCACGTGTGAGACATGCTTGGCCGACGAGTTGCAGCCCGTCAAATACCGGAACTTCGGAGAGCATTGCTTTTTGAGAAGTGTAATATCCCCCAAGATCATATCGATAATTTGATACTCAGCATGCCTAGGCGTTGTACAGACTGTATTGCATCGTCTGGGAGACATACAATGTAATTAACAATCATACCAACCATGTAATATTGGTTTTTTGTCAATAGGTTTTTTTTTTGTAATTTGCTCCAGGGAGAAAAAGTCGCTAATTTTCTTAATAATATCAAACATATAGCATCTTTTTTTGCTCTTTACCTTTTGTTTAATAAATAAGCTTTAAAAGAAGTCAAATTTGTTTTGCTTCTAACTCTTCCTTTGCCTGATTTTGCATTATCCTTAATTTATGGACATGAGTGTACATGTCCGTTTAATCAGCGACATATTTATTATGAATATACATAATGGAGGATCTGCAGTAGTGGCCGATTTCAATTTTTCTTTATTCTTTTTAACAAACGTTTTAATTCTAACACTGGTAACGTCGTTGATTAAACGGACCTGCTTATTACCAGTTTTACATTTTTAAGCATTGCCGCAAGAAAAGCAGCACCAAGGGTCTAGCTAGATAAGGAAGCTGAGAGCGAATGAGACGTGTCTAAGATAAAGTCTGTGTTCAGTTTGATTTAATTTTGGTTTAGCTTTATTTTGATAGATTAATAAATAGTTTTCCAAGAATATTACTGGCTGAAACTGTATGTAAGTATTCGCGTCATAATCGCTACGCAAGAAACATATGACATAAATCAGTTTGGAAATAACGCAGTTTAAAGAGAGTTATTATAAGCGGTAAGTACTTTCAAAGAGAAAAAGGCCCAAATTAAAACAAACTAACAGTTAAGCGGCTATCTCTCTCTTTATATATAAAGAAGAATGTCTGTCTTTGTGTTTGCTCGAGATTAACTCCGTCACTACTATAGCTATCGTCACCAAACTTTCTACCATTCTTTTCTGGGTCCTGGAAAAGGTCGACGTCCACTTTTTGTTTTAAAAAAAGAGAGAGCTAAAATCAGAGGTATTAATTAAAACTCTGAAAACGCTAATTTTCGCACTCATTTTTTCGAGCAGTAAGTCTGGCACGCTGGAGATAAAAATCTGATTTATTTCGATAAGTGTTGCCACTGCTCGCTTTTAAATCGTAGATTTTGTTAGTAAAATATTTCTAAATTTTACAATGAAATAAAAATAGCATTGTCAAACATTAAATACATTATTTCCGATTCCAAAAATTCGCGGGAAGCCATTTCGGCTGTTTCCATCTTCGTACGACTCTAATCAACCGAGATATTAATTAAAAACTCTGAAAACGCTAATTTTCTCATTCATTTTGCCTAGTGGCAACAGTCTCTCGCGTTGGAGATAAAAATGCTTTATTTCGAAAAATATTTCTACTGCTCGTTTTCAGATCGTAGAGTCTGTAAGTTTTACGAATTCTATATGTGTAAAGAAGAATATTTGTTTGTTCGCCTCATTAATTTCTGATCCATTATGATCCATTTTTGCCAAATTTAATCGACTAAAATTGAATATAGGTGAAAGATTGGAAGGAACTTTTCATTAGAAAGACGAAAATCATTCAAAACTGCGTGCCATTGTTGCTGCTATGAGGAGAGAGAATTAGTTTATTTTTCTATGGAAGCTTTTTATGTGGGTTCTATATCGCATCAGACTGAAAAACGTATGACTACGAGTCGTATTTTTTGCATCGTTATTAGAGAAGGATTACAGCGGTATCGTTCTCTCTGTTGTTAGATATATTACTCTCAATCTAACTTAACTGGCATCGGGTATTTCTGCTAATTGCAAATAAAAGTTCGAACTGTGAATTACGTATTTTTTATCATCCATATATATGCAATGAAATATAACAGTGTTAAGAACTTTTAATTCCTGAAATTCTATCTGGTTTTTCAGAAAAACAGTACAAAGACTGCTATAACCTGCCACAACAGCAGGCGAGAGAACCACGTGGATTAAACAGTTGAGGAGAATCTTATTTTTACGTTCTGTCTCTTTGAATTACAGCCATTTTACGCAGCTGTTTCCTTTTTCCTTTTGTATTAATATGCGATTAAATTTACCGATGAACAGTGACAGTTGGTGTAATTAATTGTAGTGTTCTTTCAAATGAAAATCGTAAACAAAAGAATCAAACGTTTGTTACTCCAGTCTGTCTGGATGTCTTAATTTAGAGAACCAGCAAAAATATGCTGGAGAATAGGAAGCTATTATTGTGTTCTTCTCAGTCGAGAATGGCAACAGAAGTGTCAACGCCAAAAGAATATTTTTAGCTTGAAGTGACAGCACAGTTGTCAACGTTGAGGGCGTATTATTTATGTTCATCATTTACATTTTCAACAGCTGATTCCTTATCCATGGCAGAAATAATGTCATTTTGAAATATGACTCTGCTTTTTGGAAGAAGTTTTGTAAGCGTTAAAATACAGAGGCTGTTCGGCGCATTTTTTAGACGATGTATATTGTTTTCACAAAACTAAATTACATAAAATTCTTCTGTTTTAAATGTTCTATTTGATATCCCTAATTCTGAACTATCTTTCGACACCGCAATTTCCAGGATAATAATGCCTTTCGAAGTGTCAGAAAAGGTATTTTATCCCATTCCTCCCAAACAGCTTTCTAGAGTCCTGTTAGAGTTTTGGGATAACGTTTGGATAATGCAGTTTTCAAAAGTCCGAAAGCACAAAAATTCCATAGGTGACAAATCGGGAGATTTAGTAGGTATATCGGTGAAGGGTATGGTCTCGATACCAGTTTTTTGTTCCATTTCTTTTAGGAAATTTACAGTGGATTTTGATGTGTAACTGCTAGCTTTGTCCCGATGGAGTCTCGCAGATGGATGGCACTGTGGGTAAAGCGATGGTATTTCATTCAGAAAAATTGGCGATAACATTATGCTCCCGATAGTATTTGGAGTTAATCTTGACATTTTTTTGCACTCTCTTTATTTTCAACTTGCCATTATAAGAAAAACCAGCAACAATCGTGAATCCCTTAGAAAAACTTTCTTTCGATTCTTTGAACAATGTACTTAAATTTCTTTCTCTCCCTTTATGATAATAAATCGCTCTTTCTTTGTTACAATCATTTAAATACACCCATGCTTCATCTATTGTGACAACTGTTTTCCATTTTTCCTTGGATAAGTGTTTCTAATATAGAATTCTGCAGCGTGTCCTTGGGTTGAGCGATATGCTTAGGAAGAAGGCGATGCACATTGCGTTTTTTCGCTTTCTTAAGATTCAAATCAACGTTTATCATTTTGTTTACAGTGGACACCGAGCATTTTAATGATTTTGCAACTGTCCTTTGACTAGAGAGATTTTCTTTTAACATTAACTAATGTACCTTCGCAATAGTCGAAGATGTCCGTTTTTTCCTTGGATACTTGTTTGGAATTTTTGTCCCACTCGAAGCTCCAATTTGACGTTTTTTCCCTTTCTTGTTGATGATATTACCTATCGACGCTTTAGATATCACAAAACCGTGACTCTCACATCGTTTTTGGATAACGGAGTATGCATACGTCTCTTCGGAAAGAGCGCCAATGTAGCCTTCGAACCACTGCTTAATTCGCGATTTTGAATAAAAACAAAACTTTCAAGCCACAGACGATAATTTTGACTTTTAAAACCATGGTACAATTGCAATTACTCCTTTCGCAGCAAACAATTTTTTATTTCCGCTTACCGAAATCGTTTAAAAAATGTGCGAAGAGCCTCTGTATCTGAACATATTATTGGGAGCAATTATCCTGTTGAATGTAGTGTTATCTAATCAAAGGGTGCCTCGTGTAAGAAGTATTAATGAATTTCCTATTCTGGGATTCTTTTGTGCTCACAATGCGTTTAAGAAATATCTTTTGTAAGGTTTACATTATGTTAATTAACAGTTTAAGTTTTGTATCTTTCCTATCTTATTCTAATTTCAGCTTACAATTTCCTGCCAGAATGTAATTCCAGAAACGCAGATAATGCAAATGAGAAAGAGTACTGTTTAAGTCGTGACTTCACCGACTTCGAGAGAGAGAGAGTCTGATTCCCTGACTAGCGCGCGTTTGCCTTCTGGCTACGTCTCTCTTAGCTATTACTACGCTCGGCCATATCTGAGGCCCTTGTTAGGCTTCACCGATTTAATTAATACTTAGGGGCCAACTAGTTAGATTTTGATAGCTTCGGTTATATCCATTAAGAGCTTTAGTTAAGCTAGTTTTAATTAAAATTATTAGTATTTAAGTTCAAGCCCGAGTGGCGGCTTTGTGTAAAGTTCCAAGTCGGAACTGATTGTAAATATACTGAATAATAAAGGGTTTTTTAAAGCCTTCTCAAATCTCACGTGTTCTGTTCACACACTTAACCGATTATTCGCTTGTTAAGTGTTCGTGGGGTTCGGAGTTAGAACTTTAGATTTAAATAGTTGAACCTCATACATTTAATGAAACGTTGCGTAAAATTTATAGATTGTAAGCAAATTTTCTTTGAAGTTTTTATTGTTGCTTTATCTAAGGAATCTGATTTCAATTGGAACCAGTTATTTGAGCAATTACAACCGGCACTTATATTTTAAAAATGCTTAGCAATCCTTTGCGCTTGCTTGTTGCTTAATGGTGACGATTTGGGAAGGAGGGTGGAACTAAATACTGTAAACTTACAGAGTTTTAGTGAGAAACGTTCCGCTACGTATTAGTTACCTCGCGAGAATGTTTTGAGAGCTTTAGTTTTATCCATTCGATACTTATACAGGGTGTCCCGAAAGGTTACGTTCTAGTCTATCAGACTGTGACGAATAAGTTTTACATAGGAAGTTGTGTCTGAAGATCAAATCGTGCGGTGTTATAGCAACGCGATGGACACACAAAGAAAGGGAGTCCATATCAGCACTAATACGCCTTTACTTTTTTTTAGAGATACAGACAAAGAAAATACTCATGGTACCCGATAATGTTCAAAATTCCTTCCATGCACCACAAAGGGATGCTTCACAACCTCGAGTCGACGGATGGATTCACGGACTCGTTTAACTGATGAAGTGTGTCCAGGACACCTATTTCGAAAGTGCACATCTATGTACCCACCGAGGGAGTGGCCTCTAGAATGGCCCGATGGGCTTCCAGTAATATTTCTGCCATTTCACATAACCTTTTGCCGCGCTTTAAGGAAGACGGTCGAAAATAATTTATCATGAAATTTCCTGTACAAAATCATTCAAGCATTGTGGATTTCTTGTGAAAATTATCAGTGTGAAGTTATATCAGATATAAATATAATTATATATGTAAATAGAAGAAGCTTAGCAATTTTTATTGCAGTCTATATATATATAAATATGTTTCGGAATAATAGCCAATGCACAGTTTTATTCAAAGTGAATTTTTCTAATTTGCATTCCTACACATTTAGTGTGTTAAATTTCATATTCTATATGAAATTTAACACACTAATTGTCCACTATTAAATGTGTTGTCTGCACGAGAAATGTTTTTCGAACAGAATGAATTTATCTTATTTACAACGAAAATATTTAATTTATTCCTATATAAAGTTTTAATGTTAACAATAGGAATAATCAGATCATCCACAATATATATTTTGAATCTTACACTTTCAAAATCAAAGGAATGCAAGCATTGAAATAAGAAAATACTAGATTCATTGTAACACTTCCAGTTATTCTCAGCTCAATGAAAAAAAAAAAAAATTCTACACTTGAATTCTCTTAATCCTAAGGTGCCTTTGAGTCATTTTCTCGATATAAAGAGCGATAATATGCCATGAACACTGATCCGAATATCAGCGCGTGATAAGTTTCACAAAAGTGGAATTTTGATTTAAATAAATTTATAATATGAAAGCCCTACGAGATTCGTTACTAAAATGGTAGCAGCATTTATACATATATAACTGCGAAACAAATGCAAAATAAAACGTAAACAACAACATGCGTTATTATCCACAGTTTCAAAGATTCAGCGTCACAAGAGCAATAAAAGCTCATTGGTGCATTTTTGAAACACCTCCCTCAGTAGCGCTACTGATGTGCACTTGTGAAGTATGCGTCCCGGACGCGTGCCGCCACTCCTACGACCTTGGCGACAAGGACGACGTCAGATGTTATGAGTCAGTCGTATACCAGTGACTTACGTAACAGCAATATAGTGAACATTAAATTAATTTTAGTTAACTGTATTTTAAAAAGTATAATTACACCGATGCAGTGTAGTTTAGATTATCCGGTTTGCTGATTTAACCGTGCCAGGCATTCAAAGGTATGCGCGAGATTGAGTGTGTAAAAATCAAACACGCGCAAGACCGAGTGTGTTCTAAAAAGCGCCGAAGAGCGTTTTTAGATTTAACTTCAAAGTTTATTTCGTACAATTCATTCGTTCTGCATTCGCATAGTCAACATGGTTTCGAATGATCTCTGGGACTTTTTTTTTTCTTCTTTCGTACGTATTTCTGTGCATAGTCTCTTCTTCTTCTTTTAGAAGCTGATTTAAAATTATAAGGTATTTTCTCCCTCCTTTCCGCATGCCTTCGTGATGTAACGGTAGCACATTCGGCGCGTATTCGAGAGGACAAGGTTCGAGTGCCGGCCAGGGCATAGCATATTATTTTCCAAATCTCCTGCTTTAAAATAAAATAAAATAAAATAATGAATCTACTTTGGCGCTCGAAGTAAAATAGGTGGTGGGTATTAGTATATAAGGTATTTTCTTCTCCCTTCTTGCATACCTTCGTGGTGTAACGGTAGCACACTTGGCGCGTATTCGAGAGGTCCAGGCTGTATGGTTTCTTGCGATATTTTCTCGTATTCTTTCGACTTCTTCTTTGATGACCTTCCTTCTTCCTACTTAGCACTAGGTTAGAGGCATTTTGCTGCACTAGGTTAGAGTCGCCGGTAAATATCACAGTAGGTTAGGTAATGTTGCTGCCCGGCATATCTAAAATTTTTCACCCCTTAGTACTGCCGCTTTGCTGATGCATCGGTTATCTCGGCTGTGATTTACATTACACTTCTTTTAATCTGTTGATATTTTTGCCTTCTTAATTTTCGATCGTCATGTACGTCTGACACGTCCTTCCATGAAAGCTTAGTAGCCAAACGAAAAGTTGAACAATGATCCACTGCTTGATCACTACCAATTTCAGGCAATAACGGGAAATTTTGCTCCCGTAAAAGCTTATTTTTAAAGTCTAATCTTTTATTTTCTAAAGTATTCTCTATCTAAAAACTCCATTTCAGATTTATTTTCTGTACACAGGTTAGGTAACCCAATGGAAAGTTGTACTATGTAAGCGTTAGGCTGGCAATGATTTATTTTAAACTTTCTTCGGAGTTATTTTACTTAGAACTTCAAAACGAGACGGTTAGTCATTTAACGGACTTCAAAACGGACTCATGCAGGCTAACAAATCCTGCATGAGTCCAACTGTTACAATGTGATGGCTCCGTACACCTATTTCGCAAGAACTTAGGAATTAAACTCTTGTGCAGACGTCTGCCGTGTTACAAAAGACCTCCACGTCGAACATCTGTGCGTGTCCATAGAAATATGAAGAGTTACGGGTTTATGTTATATCAGCATTTTCAAAATAAACTCATTATAATAGCGACAGGTAGGTTTTCTTTCTGTAACATAAGTTTTAATTCGCCATGTATTTGAAACACAGCTCAAAATTAAACAGCTGGGTTGAAGAGTTCAGCTAGTAGACAGATGGAACATGTGCTCAACTAAGTGTTTATATAGCCCGTCATGAACTATTAGATTTATTAGCAATAGGTTATGCATGCCCAGAATTATCGTAACGATTCAAGAGGTGCTTTCGAGAATTTCCAATGATCCGCATGAACTTCGTTGTTTACGTCAAAAATTATCAGGAAGCTTCGAGAGATCGTTTCAAGAATTCTCAATGATGTACCTGAACTTCATTTGTAAGGTTTTAGTTAAACTAGCAAAGTTTTATTTTAATTTGCCTTTTTCTATCTGTTCTTATTTCAACTTCCCGTTAGAATAAGCTACGCACCATTTTGTTTAGAGGCCAACCTCGAGTTTATAGCTCTGTGAGCAATAAACTCGAGGTATATACTCGATAAATATTTAATTTCTACTTAATTTTAGTTTAAAATAGTTTGATTGTTCAGTTTAGACCGAAGTGCGGTCATTATTTTCTGTATCTCTCCCGAGTTGGGAAGTGGCTGTACATAATTGTGGTTTAATAAAAGAGGATTTTAAATCCTTCTCAAGTGCAGTTCTTAATCACAGTTTTCTACCACAGAACATAGCTACATTCAGCTCCCTGTTCAAGATCAGGACTCAGTTTAATTCACGAATATGTTCGCCAAGAATATGCACCGAATACTCAGTCCTGACAAGTTATTCTAAAGTTTTGGGAAAAGATGATTAACTATTTCTTAGATTAGGATCCAAAGCTTGGAACGATTTGAGTATGTTGTTCCTAATATTACTAGGTTGTGTGGAGAAATAAAATTACTTTTCAAGCAAAAGCCTAAACAAGTTAATATAAACCCAAACAAGTTTTAAATAAATATTCTTTCTCGAATAACAATTTCTCTGCCATGCGTGTCGACGTGTATCATCTAATTTAGTCTTTCTAAAAGACTGCTCATTAGTCGAAAAAAGACACTCAGTTTTTTTTAAAAAAATGATTTGTAATTTACTCAAATAAAATTTTTTTTATATAACTGTAGATCAATGAATAAATTCTTCCGATTTATTTTACTTCTATTAAAATAAAACAAGAATAAATTATAAACGGAGAGGTGTAAAAGAAATCAGAAGAAAACATTTGGTTTCTCTACCTAATGGAAAAACGCTCAGTTGCCTAGTATAAGAGTACAAATTTTATTTTCTTGGGACTTAACTTTTCTGAACACAATGCAGCAGATATAAGATATATTTGTTCATATTTATATGTAATCGTGTTAATCACATATTCATTAATTTACTGCAAAAGTTTCTTTATATTCAAAGCCTATCTCGTTATTATTAAAAACGACATAAATTTGGACTTGCGGCTCTCGAACGTTCATAAAATCTACCATGAAGTCTTGAAGTTTGGCCATCCCTGCTCTATATGCTAAGCTAAAGCACTGCTTTCGAAGAGAAGATGGCCCGCAGAACATTCTAATTTATGAAAGTACTCCTCATTTTTGCTGTGGTAACGTAGCACAGCGAAAACATTACTACGCTAAATTAGAATTTCGTTTAGCTTTTCCACATTCATTTCAAAACCGAATGAGCGAATCAAGGCGTACGAGAAATTATTTTCCACGCAATTTAGCACAGTAGCATAGCAAGTATTTTACTAGTATTTGTAAAGCTGCGATAGCAAGTTAAAATACCAACGAATAATTTAAGTAAAAAACAAATAAAAGAAATTACTGTTGCCTTATGTAAGCATCTTCTCCAGAACTGTTTTACAACCAGGAGGGGGGGGTGCATATAAAAAAACTGGCCCACACGCTTTTATGCTTAGAGGGCCATAACGAAGGGATTATGTTGGAGACAGTCTTCTGTGTGCTTAAAAGCCCGCCGAAGACAACAGACAAGAGCGGAAAAAAAAGAAAAAAAGAAATAGGTTTATGCGTCACGCAGAATTTTTGATTTTACGATCAGTCCCAGACCGCAGCGTATTCAGATTGAGCGTACGCTTCCAACAGCAAAATTCCCCAACGCAGACGGAAAAGAAAGCGAAGCAGAAGAAAGAAGAGCTCTTCTATTTCCGTGCCTCGTAAATCTACGGCTTTTGTTTTGTAAGGCGTAAATTACATTGCCGCTGCTCCGAGGATTATTTGCATCCTTCGCTCGTCGGACACGTCACGTGCTTTCCTTTTTTCGTACTGGCTCGTCGCCAGATGACCATCCCGGTGTGGGTCGCTGGCCGTTGCGGGACTTGTTGACGGTGAACACATGACAGCGGAGGACATGCTGTCCTCAACCCTCCCTTGTTTTGCAAACGTTTTGAATCGTGTTTTGCTACCGACTGCTTCCTCTTTCGAAAGATGCAAAACAGACGCTAGCGCGTTGTTTTGACGGGGTGGAGGCTCTGCACGCTAATTCATTATACGTTGTTTTACTTTTAAATCGTTTTTTGGTGAATGATTTGTTACGGGTTATCACGCTCGATGCTTGAAATACAAGCGGAGAGACGTATTTACAATCGCTGTTTTTGTCGGCAGCAACTCCTGGCTGGCCATCGTTGAATAAAACGATCTTGCAAAAGCGGTTATGTTTTCGACAACCTTCTATGTTTTATATGATCTTGGAGAGCCTTGACCGTAATTTTCCCGTAGCTGATTGATAATCAAGAGTTAGTTAAATCACTTTGCTTTCTCGGGTGGACCTTGGGGAAAATGCCTGGAACGTAAATACTTTCTCGTGGCATTCTGTATGTTCCCGCTGACTAGAACAGACTGTCGCTTTTTAGGTGAATTATTTTTCACTCTGATGTTCTGGC
Source organism: Stegodyphus mimosarum (assembly GCA_000611955.2). Lineage (NCBI taxonomy): Eukaryota > Metazoa > Arthropoda > Arachnida > Araneae > Eresidae > Stegodyphus > Stegodyphus mimosarum. The sequence goes on from KK112686.1 coordinate 39,531, forward strand.
TTCTTGTGATTTTATTTACTTTTGTTAGAGCTGTAAATCTTCATTCGTAATAATTTTTTTAAAAAAATGTTTAGCATCGGATGTGCTATTAGTCTTGAACTTCTCTTTCTGTCTGTACCACTTTTGCGTGCAAATCACTTTTCAAATTGTTGCCAGCAGATGTTATCTGGATGTATTATTAAAAAAAATCTGATGATGACTTCCCTGTATGCAATATTAAATTATACGGATTTTTCTTGCATTTCATTTAAATGTATTGGATTGAATTAAATATACTTCGTCGAGAGCGCATAAACCACAATCAAATAAATGCACTCTTTCAATTTCATTATATTTGTTTACCACAGCGACACTCTGGCGCTAGGTTCACTTACAGCGTTACATCTTATTCATTTTATAACTCAGAATGCACAAAAATTATATGACCTGAAGAGTTATCTAATCGTTGCCACATGTTCTACTCAAATATTATAATAAATCTAAAACGATGTATAGTATATATATATAAAAAAACAGTTTTCACAGACGATTCAGTATTTCTCAATCAATTAATTCAGTTCTCACTTCCCGACAAGGCAAAAATACATAAAAACTCAAAATGTCTATATTAAAAATTACGAAGTAAATCTTAAACACTTATTTACTCGAATGAATAAATACTTGAGCGGATTAAACAAGATTTAATTCGCATTAATAAAAGAAGGCGTTATCTTTGTTGTTGCGCAGCTTAGTTTCTCTAGTTTGGCAACAAATCCACTATTCTGCGAAGTTTCAAATGTAAACAAATATGTCCGCCATGAGAAAAATGATTAGGCTTAGTCGCACTTAAACAACTTTTAAATTGTTGATAATTTTACAAAATTGCATGTAGATTTACGAAAGGCATAAAAACCTTAACAGAAAGATAAGAACAACATAATTCAATCATTTTTAAGGCAAAAAAAGCACAATTTACAAGCATATAAGAATAAAGAAACTGAGCTCACTGAGCCGAGTAACAGAGTGGTTATATATATATATATATATTTGCAACTAAAATAAGAGGTGGACATCGACATGTTATAGCAGTTCTATATACAATGTTTCAACGTTCTGAGGCTACTCGTTTTTGAGTTATGTGAGATAAATACGTACGTACGCACGCACAGACGCCACGAAAATTTCTCTTCAGAGTCCGTTTTAAATCAGCTTTATATTTTTTGGAGGGAATACAGATATCACGCAAAAAGATCGTTAAATTGCATTCAGTAGCGGTCAAAATGGATATTTTTGTTGAAATATGATATCCGAAATGTTTCGCGATTACAATACTTCCTTTTTACTTCGTACAACGAAATTAAAAAAAAAAATGAACATTCTGTATTCATATATGTATTTTCCTAGCATTGTGGAAAAAGCAATGGCAACCACAGCCACCGAATTTTTTATACCGAATTCTTTACCTTAACATGGACACAACCAAACCCGAATTTTGATTTGTTTTTGATTTACTTCGAATTTTGCAAAAACGAATGAGCGATATGAAAGCGAGAAGGAACAACAGTGTTTGAAAAAAAACATTTCTATCACCGGGGAGCCAGATTGTTGCCATTCGACAAAATGCAAGATATTTAGCTTTCAATTTCAATCTACGAATTCCACTATTTAAAAGCAACATATTTCCACTGCCTCAAGTAAAATACTTTTATTATCTACACACACTAGCGCGTTGCCATTCAATAAGCGTAGAATAGTTAACCCTCAGATTTAATCTTTTTGTTAGTGAGTAGAAAATTTGGATAGAAAAGCAATAAGATGTAGTTCTCAAAAATATTTTTTCTTTTCTTTTTGATAGCTGTTTTCAGTAAAATTACATTTTAAATCATTTACATGTCTAATTGCAGATATTAAATATTTTTATGAAATGACATTAGCTGGACTCATTATATTTTTATTCTGTTTGAGTGATAACTCTTTTAGGTGACTGGCTGGGATAAATAATATAACGAATACAAATTGGAGCAACTTAGTGTATCGGGAATTCTAAAGCTATATGCCGTTTTTAAATATTTTATGATTTTGCTCTTGAATTTTATGAAACGTAATTGCGTAGTAATTGGTTCTTAATAAAGCTTGTAGAGACATTAGGTTATTACGAAGCAGGAGTCACGAAAAATGAGCAACGCCTTCGTCGGGAATCGAACCGCGGACCTCTCGGTTACGCGTCGAGCATGCAGACCACTACACCACGAAGGCATACAAAGAAGGCGGGAGAAATACCTTATAAGCTAAAATGATTAAATAAATCTGAAAGCTTTCAGATTTTATATTACGCCCAAAGGGACTTTTTTTTAATGTTTTGTGTGTTGCCTTTATTTATTAAATATCAGTTTCTTCGCACTTAAAGCACAAAATTTCTTTCAACAGCAATATCAAAAAATGATTTAAAACGAGCATATCTTTAGAATTCTCGATACCCAGTCTCGCGCGCTGGAGATAAAAATGCTTTTTTTTTTTTTCTTTTTCCATACAGTTGTATAGGCATTAGGTTATTTCGAAGCAGGAGACGTGAAAAATGAGCAATACCCTCGCCGGGACTCTAACCTCAGACCTCTCGAATACGCGTCCAGTGTGCTGGCCATTACACCACGAAGGCATGCTAAGAAGGCGGGAGAAATAAATACCTTATACTGTGTTGCCATTGCTCACTTTGAAATCGTTAAGTTTGTTCATCCAAAATTCAGGAGATTTTTACAAAATATGAAATAGATATTAAAAGAGATTCCAAATTTGGGTTTCCAGACGCCCATCTTCGAGTGGAGGACTACGTTATTCAGAATTAGATGTCTCTAGGTACCGTTGTTTCTTCACAATGCGAGAAACATACATACATTCGTGTAGATTCTTGATTATTTAATTTCTTTAAATATAATGCAGGGCTGTAATATTTGCTGGCAACAATTTGAAAAGTGAAACGCCGTTTTATAATCCGACACAAAATGCGAAAACAAAATTAATAGCCCTTCTGGACATCTTGTCCCTTTGGGCTAAAAAAAGTTGTGTCAGCTGGCGTGAGTCTAGGAGCAAACTGGTGCCTGCGATGCTCAGCGACAGCTTAAAAACTTTAACAAATCCTCTGGGGTGACTTGAAAATCTGAATCCTTCTAGAGTTTCCATCTTTTTCCGCTTGTTTTTTTCATTTAGGATGGTGTTGACAGCAGGAAAAGAAATGTTGTAACCTTCGGTTTATAAACAATTAAATGAATATTAAAACTTTATTAACATGGATTTTAATTACGAGATCTCAAAAAAGGGAGGGTGCAGATATTTCGGAAACATCCCATTTTTTTTAAGTGGGAAATCAAGTCTTTGCTTTGCGAAGTGATGAGATGGGAGCTGATGGAAGGGAGAATCAGCTGTGCTCCTCTCCTTCTGACGCGGAAGAACACCCACTAGTGGGTACGAAGCGCTCTCAAATAAAAATATCCCCTGCCTCGTCTGGTATGTACGAACGAAAACACCGTCACGTGGCTACCGATCATCAGATCCATAAATCAAGAGGTAAACTACTCCGTCAACATTCCATTCAAGGTTTTTCCATAACGAAGAAAGGATGGATCTTCGAGATGGTGGCACGCGAAAACCCGATTCGTGAAGCTAGCATAATAGTTAACGAGTTTTAAAATTTTACAATGGCTTGAACATGTGCTTCTCCTGCTAGAAAGTTTAGTAAACAAAGAAGAATATAAATGTTTGCGAGAAAAGTGCTCTAACTCATTGTTTGTAAATGAATCCGATATCTGGGACCTTTAATCGGTTCGTACGATGCAAAACAGAATAGAATTTGTAATTGTATGCTCAATGTCGAACTTCGGCGAGGCCGAATGATTGCATACGTCAGACTGAATTAATATTAGACAAAACAGCAACCTTGTTTTGTCGTAGATTTTAAACAAAACTATCGATTTCGAGGGCGATCAGACAAAAAATCCTTCAGTCAGAAGAGGAACTGCAAAAATAAGAACAGGGATAACCATTTTTGTGTCGAAATGAAGCAAAGCGAACACGAACATATCGCCATATGTATTTTCGAACAATTTTTTAAATTGAACTCCCCAAATACGAGATAAATTCGCAAAATAAAGTAGATTTTAAACATTGTAGAATCATTAGGAATTTTTTTTTATGCGGGAAACGTGAAAATGTGCATTGCCCTCCTTGGGACTCGAACCTGGACCTTTCAAATACGCGCCGAGTGTGCTAACCACTACACCACGAAGGCATGCAGTAAGGCGGGAGCGAATACCACACATGCTCCCCCTTTTAAAGGTAGACTGGGGATTAGGGGATCCAATCGCCAAATTCTGGTGGTGACGAATTCTGGTGGTGTCAACCTTTCAGTTCGGGTGCGACTGTAGAGTCATTAGGATTTTTATGAAGTAAAAGGTATGAAAAATGTGCAATGCCCTAGTTGGGACTCCAACCTGACATCTCCAGGACTGGACCTGGACATCTTTTGCCGATAGATGGCGTTGCCTCCTCGCGCGTGGTTCTACCCGAGAGTATATAAAGCCGTTACTCAGCTTTCTTCCCTTTCTAGATATTTTGTTCTCCTGGTGAGGAGGGACCTGTAGCTGCCATCGAAATCGATTGAGTGTTTTTTTTGTGAATGTACGCCAAATACAACGTTGTTTCAGTGAATTTGATTGTCACATTGGCGTGTTTCTCTTCTATTGTAATTTCCAGTACACGCCAACTGTGCTAACCATTTCACCACGAAGACATGCAAGTAAGGAGGGAGAGAATGCCAAGAATCATAAAAAATCCCAAGTAAGGCCATATGTCGTCCACGATTATGACTGCAACAGCTTGTTTTCAATTTTAGCCAACCATTAAAAAAAAAGGCAACCTTAGTTTGGCTTAGATTTTGAATAATTCTATCGATTTTGAGGACGATTCACTGCTTTTCCGAAATTTGAAAAAAAAAAAAAAAAATTCTGAGGAATATTTTTCTCCTATTCCTAAGAAAAAATATTTCCTGTGGACACCACGTGACTTCCATGTGCGGCGTATTAAATTATGCACATTTTTTGTTGCACTTCTTTTAAACTTAAATCTTCGAATTTCTTTAGAGATATATTTCTCATTCAATCAATTCAGTTCTCACTTCGCGACAAGGCAAAAGTACATAAAAACTCAAAACATCTTCGTTACAAATTGAAAAATCCGGAAAATTTAACACCAAATACAGTTAAGAAACAATTTTTATAATTGAAATTATAGTTTCTGCGCCAAAAACAAGAATTCGTCGAACGGGCAGGAAGATAAGATGTTCGGTTTACAAAAGAGAAAGTTAACTTTTGGTCCCAGAGGGCAAAAAGACACTGAAGTTGGTGCACCAACTGACTTAATTCGCTGTTCTACTTAGTGTTTCAAATGTAAACAAGTACCGACCTGTTTAGGCCTAGCGCCACTGAAACGTTTAATTGTTGGTAATTCTACAACTATTGCATGCAGATTAACTAAATGCTTAAAAATCGTAACCGGAACATAAAAATAACATTATTAAATCACCCTTATCCTTTACTTTTTCTATACGTACATATGTCATACAAAAAAATCATTTAAATGAATTCGAGAGCGATCAAAATATACATTTTCGTTGAAATATGATGCCCGAAATTGTTCGCGATTACAATAGTTCCTTTAGTTCATACAAGGAAGTATAAAAAATAAAGCAAGAGAGAAAAAAGAAATGTAAATCCTCTGAAAACATCTACACCAAATGTAGTGTACTGTTTTGACTCATTTTTAAATTTGTATTTGCATATTCTCTTCAAGTGAATGAGGGGTGATAGGTATTAAGCTTAGATGTCAAATAATTTCAAATAGTGTCAGTCAAATAACAATTAATAGCAACGATCAAATAATTTCCAGAAATGTTACGAACAGTTCGTAAATGAACTATTGCATTGAAGACATTATATTGAACAAATAACATACGAATTTTTTTTTCATGTTCCTGATTCTGTGAAAGTACTTATATACACTAACAAACACATAATTATCTTTCTTCTTGTATTTATATGAAATTATTTAAATTTCATCGCTGTTTTGTAGGATTTTTGGCATACGTCTTCTGGAACGACCTTTGCGAAAAAGTTAATTAGGCGTGTTTCCACATTGATGAATTAAAAAACAGTTACAGATATATGCATGTGCGGGAAACAAAGGGGGGTGCACAACTACATGCTATAGCAGTTCTATATCCAAAATTTCAACGTTATATGGCTACTGTGTCTTAAGCTGCGCGAGTTCTTAACTTATGTATGTACAGACATAAAAAAAAATCTCTTCTGAATCCATTTTAAATACAATTTACAATCCTTTTTTGCAAAAACAGCCCTTTATTCTGTCCGTATGTATATAGAACGTCAAGCAAAAATATCTTTCAAAAGTTTCGAGACTGGTTAAAATTGCGGTATTTGTTGATATAGTGTTATGGATTTTGTATTTATTTAGAATTGTAATTACAATTGTTTTATTTTCCCGTGCAACGCAGACGATTTTGAAGAGAAAGCTACGCCGGAAAAGTAAAAATACAAGAGCGCGTGCATTTAATATTTAATAAATAAACATCTCGAAATTTCTGCTGCCATCAAGAAAATAGATTTTACCAGAATGTTCCCGTGAATAATTAAAAATGAATGATACTGTGGCCATCATTGTTGAAGTTTGGACAGTACGCATCGAACACATTTGATAAACCATAGGGTAATATTAACCCTCTGACTAATAACGGGACATATATGTTCCGCTTTAAAAATTATTCCTGGGTTTAAAAAGTACGTAGGAATCTCCTGAATGTTGGGGATCATCTTCCAGTAGTTGAAAAATACAAGACGCCGCTGCGCTCGTTGTACACAAATGAACACAGAGAAAAGAACAAATATGAGTTGCCCAATGTGTAATGTTGGGTTATACAAAGAAGGCTTTACCTTATACCATACGATGTAATAAAGTTGTCCAGAATAATAGGTGTGCTTGAAGTAAAGTCGATGTGTCCCAGCCTTTGGATTAAAAACCGTTTCTTAAAAAAAAAAAAAAAAAAAAGAAAAATTATATTGCCGCCCAGACGGTATAGTGGTTAGGCGAGCCGACTGCGATACCAAAGGGCCCGAGTTCGAATCCTGGAGAAGGCATGGTTGTAATGTCAATCCTTTCATAGGAGGCAAAGGTGGCCCACCAATTAGGTGCCTCCATAACAAAGTGACCACCACTTCTGGCCTTAGTAGTGGCCAAGTGAAAATCGGCTGAGGTCCCGCCATTGGTTAAAAAAACAAACTTATAAGGAATTTCTCCCACGGTGTTTGCATGCCTTCGTGGTGTACTGGTCAGCATGCTCGACGCGTAACCGAGAGGTGCGTGGTAGGATTCCCGGTGGCGTAATGACAAACCGCACACTGAGTTGATCAATGTTAACGAATTTCGCTTACTTCGCATGCTCACTAGTGTACCGTTGGCGTGGGAGAAAATACTGGCGAATAGAAATAAACAACCCTAGACAAGCCCGTTCGTCATGTAAGCCTTAGCTACTCTTTACGAGTCCAATACTATGGACACTTTTTTTGTGCTTATTGCACTCGCTTCTGTTTCATTTCATTTTGGTTTATTTTGTTCGTAAACATTACATTTAATATCAGTTATTTGTAATTATTTCTTTGGCTTTCATTCAGTAATTTAAACTAGATATATTCCTTAAGTTGTTAAAGTATTTATGAATGAAACGCATGGTAAATAATCGATTGCTTTGATTCCTCAGAAGGACAATCCATAAACAACATCATGCCATGTTTCCTGTTTTGTAATCCTTCTCAAAGGAAAATTTGGGGAGTTTACAATCGATATTTACACTGTAAGTAACGAAAGCAACGTACAACCTAACAAGTTTTGAAACCCCGAAATATGTACGTCCAGATAACAAAATATCAACCATATACCATATTCATCTTCTTTTAAAATGACGACAAAGTCGTAATTGCGCCAAATTCTCTTCTGGGCATGCGCAGTGTGCGTAATTCGTTTAACATTGTTCAACTGAATGTGCGGTTTGCCAGTACGCTTCCCGGTGAAGGCGTTGCTCATTCTTCCCACCTCCTACTACAAAATATTCTAATAATTCTACAAGTGGCGCTCGAGCTAAAAAAAGTGGTGGATGATGATTCTCCACCACCGGGATTTGGCGATTGGGTCCCCCAAACCCAGTCGCCCTTTACAAGGGGGAGTACATAAGGTATTTGTCCTGCCTTCTTCGCATGCCTTCGTTGTGTGATGGTCAGCACGCTCGACGTGTAACCGAGAGGGCCGTGGTTCGATTGCCGGCGGAGGCGTTGCTCATTTGTCATTCTTCTGCTTCCAAAAAACTCCTAATGACTCTACAGCATTATTTATGACGTATTTTGTTCACTTGGATAGAAAACGAGGTAACTTAAAAAAAAAAAAAAAAGTCGTATACTTAAAGGGTTAAACTAAATTAAATTATTGTGTTTGATGTGACGATGAGGAAGATAAATGCGGGAAACGAAGGCCAAGGAAAAGTCTCAAACTATGAAATGAAATGGAGTAAGAACGCTGCCAGAGATCGAAAAGATAGTTCTCCAACAAAAGTCTGTGGGGCGTCATCCAGTTAGGAAGTGCGTTTCTGTATTCAGCTGTTGAGAACAAGGACGGTATATCAGCGATGGTACCCATCCAACTCAGGGAAGCATATGCATGAAAGCAAACAGTGCTTTCTATCAGCTGAGAGATATTTTGGGGAAGTCTGGGTCTTTGCCCAACTTATTCTGTCATCTTTCAGCTGGCGTTAAGTGCTGAGTTCCTCTCAGAAGCTCCCTCGCAAACAGTTCATGCACGTCTGGTTGTTGTGTTGAAATTAGGATGTCTGGAGAGTTCGTGTGTAAACGCATTGAGGAATTTCGGTTAAATTAATTTGGAATGAAAGTTAAGAACGAATGAAAAGAGTTTGCGATGTGAAAATCGTCATGATTCATTATTATAAACATCCAAAGCTGTCGCAGCATTTCTTTGTTCTCTTACGCACATTTCTCAGTTAAAAATGCTGTTCCATAGTCTCGTACTGTTTTTTAGCCTTCTCTCCAGTCTTTCATAGTTGCGCTTTGACCGGCTAACACTTTTTTTCATTGGTATGTTGGTTAAAAAAAATGATACGAATATGAAATAGTACAGGAAATGAATAGTACAGGGTACTCATGAAATAGTAACTTATGAAATAGTACTCATGAAATAGTACAGGGTGTCTATAATTAAACAATCCTATTTCAAAGCTGTCTTCGGGCGAAACAGGAGATCAGAAAAATGGAAAATTTCGTGGCGGACTCGGCGAAGGGATGAGAATGTCTTTAAACGAACAAAAACAAAAACAAACAAAAAAATTACACATAGCCGTCATCAGAGAACATTATGTTAATAAAATATCCATTTAGCCACACCTTTACAATATTTTTTACAATTTTGCAAATTTTGTTACAAAAAAACATGTTTCACCTGATGGCCACCTTTTTCAACTGCCATCTGAAATCGCAAAATGGCGCGTTCCACACTTGATCGAAGTGTGGTCTGGGAAATGTTCAGCACGTGACGTGAAATGCTGGATTTAAAATCAGGTAAAATTCTTGGATTGTCACGACTTACTAGATGTTTCAAATGCCCCCTCACAAAGCTAAAATTCGCATGGATTCAGGTCTGGGGATTGGGAAGGCCATACATTATACGAAAGAGTCTACTGATGACACGTTCTTCCGTAAAATTATGTTTAAGAACATTCGTAACACACCATGAAATATGTGGAGAAGCTCCATCGTGCATAAAAATTGTGCATGCAAGGCAAAACCGAAACAATTTCGTTCTCTAATGGCGATGCATACGGTGGCTCCCAAAAGTGTTCGTACATTTATGATTTTCATCGAAATAGGGCTCTATCCATTCATTAAAAGTAAACTTTCTGAATGAGATTTTAATAATAAGATCTATAATCTGTTCGTAACAAAATGACATTAAATATTTTTAAAATAGAGCGAAACTTTATTTTTAAGAAATTAATAATAAAAAAAATGACAAACATTTTATCTCACAAAAAGTCTTCGTACACTTCAAAAAAATCTTGACATATTAGTAAATATTTTCATTTTTCGTTAAATGAATATTTAGTAGGATATCCTTTAGCATCCACAACAGCTTTTAAACGTCTGGGAATAGATTTTTAATAGTTTTTTTGTAATTTCTGTATCAATGTTCACCCATTCTTCCATCATGATGGTTTGGAGTTCGCTTTTCGTTTTGATGTCGTGTTTTCGTACTCTAACCTCCAGTTCTTTCCAAATGTGTTCTGTAGGGATTAAATCTGGCGACTGAAGCGGAGTTTTCAAAACCTGTGGACAATTATAGAGACAACACAGGCGAACGTTGAGAGCCGTATGCTTAGGATCGTTATCGTGATTAAAAAATAAAGTTGTTTCCGATACCCAAATTTTGGGCTATAATTTTAAATTGTCTCTTAAAATACTTAAATAAAGAGAATGATTCATTATGTCATCCATAAATACCAAATTACCTAGTCCCGATGCTGACATGCGCCCCCACACAAGAACACCTCCACCGCCATGCTTAACTGTTCCAACAAATTTTTAGAATAAAGTTCCTCATTTTTTTTTGTCCATACAATTATTCGACAATCGAAACCGAAAATGTTAAATTTGCTCTCGTCAGCAAATAGGAAATCATTCCAGTACGTTTCGGGCGTATTTATCATCGATTTTGCGAATGAAAGCCTAAGCTTTTTGTTTTTCTCACTAATAAAAAATTTTTCCTATGTAATCCAGTTTCTCTGAGAACTCGTCGAACAGTTTCAGATGAAACTGAAGCAGAAAACTTTGCATTAAATTCTGCAGAAACTTTTACAGCACTCAAACGTGGGTTTTTCACAAATTTTCTAATAATAAATCTCTCATCACGTTTAGTTAACTTTCTCGATCGACCTTTTCTTACCTTGTTTTCAATCCGACTTTCTTCTTTAAAGCGTTTTATCACATACTGCACTGTGGAATGGGATAAGTGAACTAATTGAGCGATATTTTGAATTGATTTACCACTACTATGGTGAAAAATTATCAACTTTCGAATGCAGTTTGTAATTTCTCTACGACTGGAACCCATTTTTCAATGATAAATAGAATAGTATGAAGTAAACGATAAAAAATTAAAGCAAACGATTTTTTAAATGCCACCACAATGCAAAAATTAAAAAAAAAGCGGCAAACCATTATTCTAATTTTGATTTTATTCAAAAATATTTCAGTGTACGAAGACTTTTGCGAGATAAAATGTTTGTCATTTTTTTTTTATTAATTTCTTAAAAATAAAGTTTCGCTCTATTTTTAAAATATTTCATGTAATTTTGTTACGAATAGATTACAGAATCGAAAATCTCATTCAGAAAGTTTATAAGATATATCTCCCACATTCTTAGCGTGCCTTCGTGGTGTAATGGTCAGCACACTGAGCCGGTATTTCAGAGGTCCGTGGTTCGATTCCCGGCGAAGGCGCTGCTAATTTTTCATGTCTCTTGCTACGAAATAACCTAATGTCTTTACACTGGCGCCCGAACTATAAAAGGGTTGTGGATGATGACTCTCCACACCCAGGATTTGGCGACTAGGTCCCCTAAAACAGTCGTCGCCCTTTAAAAAGGGGAGTATATAAGGTATACCTCCCACATTCTCAGCGTGCCTTCGTGGTGTAATGGTCAGCACACTGAGCCGGTATTTCAGAGGTCTGTGGTTCGATCCCCGGCGAAGGCAATGCATATTTTTCATCTCTCCTGCTTGTAATTACAAGTTTACTTTTAATGAATGGATAGAGCCCTATTTCAATGAAAATCATAAGTGTACGAACACTTTTGGAGGCCACTGTATTACTACCGGTAATCGAGCATGTCACTGGATCTGTAAAAATGCTAGAAGAAGTACGGGCCGAGAAATACTCAAATGCACAAACACTCAAATGCGGATTGATCCTTCATTACTCGGAACTAAACTGAGAAGTGATGCTCTCTCCAATCTTATACAGTTTTACCTCGTCCACCGAGAAATTTCCAGTACCTTCGATTTGTGGAAATTCGTGACAAGCATATGCATTTGCATAGCATCGAATACAGTTACAATTTACATAGGGGTATGACCAGTTGTAATTTTACACAGATCAGACTAATTCGCCAAGTGAGGCGACTTTTGGCGTTTTTTGTCCAAATTTGGCGACACAAATTAATCGCCAAAACCATTGCCTCTGTAAACTTTTTTTCCGGCTGCGCTCCGGACTCTTTTGAGGCCGTTCATACAAGAGAAACTGCAATTTAAATATGATTTCATAAAATTATTTACATATCTACAAAATCCCTAACAATATATAATGGAAAATTAAATGAAGTAATTACGAGTCGTCATCATTATTTATTACTGCTTTTGCTTACAGAATCCTCCTATCTTAAGTAAAGCCTGTTCGATAGTTTTTTTTATCCCAGTACTAATAAATATATTTTAAATTTGAAAGGCATAGTATAGAATATGTACTTCTGCAGAGATGTAGTCGATTTGTAAAAGTTAACTGATTATTTCTTTAAACAGAATTGCTGTACACGTGTTTTAAGTAATCATCTTCTTTATCTTGTGTCTTTTTGTGAAAATTAAATCCTTGTAAACTTTACATAATGGGTAGTTTATGTAAAGTTTACAAGGATAGGGAATATTCTTAAGTTTATATACACTCATGGACAAAAAAATTAGCACACCAAGAAATAATTGCGGGATCCTAACAAAACTTGCAGTGAAGGTACATGTCGGGGAGATATGCAAATGATTAGAAATGCAGCGTGATTGCGCATTACGTATAGCCGGTAGAGGGCGTTGAACGTCGTACTCTGTTGAGTATAAAACAGGTAACCAAAGCTTGTTTGAGCGTGCTGAATTATTTACAAAGCAAGAGCTGAGGTAGACATGCCATTACTCTGTGTTCCAAGACAATGTGAGCAGTTGTCGCAGTTTGAGAGGGGGAGAATCGTCGGGATGATGGAAGCTGGGTGGTCAGCTAAGCGAGTAGCTCGTCAATTAGGCCGCTCTGATTGTGTTATGAGGAGGTGTTGGGACCAGTGGACCCGAGAGATGTCATGTACACGAATACAAGGCTCAGGACGATAACGACAGACCAGTCGTCGAGAAGACCGCCACATCGTAAGAAATGCAGCGCACAGCCAACTGCTTCATCGGCCGCCATCCAGGCACAGGTAGCACCTTCACTAGGGGCCCCTGTGTCTTGTCGAACCATAGGAAGGCGCCTAGCTGAAGGACATTTGGTATCGCGACGCCCATTACGTGTGCTGCCCTTGATGCCCACCCATCGACGCCTTCGTTGGAGTGGTGTCGAGCACGAGGAAACTGGACTGCAGCGGAATGGAACCAGGTCGTCTTTAGAGACGAATCCAGATTCAATCTCGACAGTGATGACAATCGTGTTCGTGTGTGGAGAGCCTGTGGTGAACGCCTCAATCCTGCCTTTGCTGTACAAAGACACATCGCTCCCACAGCTGGTGTGATGGTATGGGTTGCCATTGCTTACAATACACGGTCACCCCTAGTATTGTTCCCTGGCACCCTGACAGCCCAGCGATATGTTCATGAAATCCCGCAACCACATATATTGCCACTCATGCAACGGCTCCCAGGAGTCGTTTATCAACAAGACAATGCTCCGCCTCATACGGCAAGGGTGTCACAAGACTGTCTCCGCACTGTTACTACCCTTCCTGGGCCTGCCCGATCCCCAGATTTGTCTCCAATCGAGCATATCCGGGATCATTTGGGAAGACGAGTTAAGCATCCCACGAGTTCGAACGAACCAGAGGCAAGGTTACAGCAAACATGGAACGAAATGTCTCAAGACATCATACAGAACTTGTATGAC
>KK112686.1:59328-73899 GCA_000611955.2 Stegodyphus mimosarum
ACCGAAATGCCCATTTTTTATTTCTTTTTTCTCCCTTTCTCCCTCCTATACCTGCGAAGGTTGGTGAAGGTCATTCCTGAACCTGCCGTCTTGTCTGGGAGCTCCGAAAAATTCCTTGGCAGACGACTAGGCCACGTTTTTCCTCTCACCTGTTCCCCACTCACTCAACTTCGCAGACGAGGGATTTTTGTTTTTTATTTCCCCCCCTTTTTTTTCCCTGGAGGGAAGTACGACGCAACAGTTATGCAAAATAGTCCCCAAAGGACTGGCGACGTTGCAACGGTGGCAGTCTAATAGCTTGAACTCTGAATGAAGAATGAAAAGGAATTAATTTAGTCTTTTACGGTAGAACAACGTTCATTATATCATTAATTCATCGTATTACCATAATATTCATTATGCAGACATTCGAATAATACTGAAGTTTTTACCAGCTTTGTCAACTTTGTTTTATGTAAATTTATGTTTGAGTTCAAGAACGTTATTTTTAAACTCAATCCGACAGAGGTTACAATATTTTTAACTTCTATTTTATTTCCTACATATTTCTAATAGTTACGATAGTTCTTTTCACGCGCATTTTACACGTTCCAAGATAGGCTAAATGATATCTCTTCGCTCAGCTGCATTCTGCATTATTTAAAATGTAAGCTGACTGTACAAAAACGGTGAAATAATATAATAGGGTGTTTATAAATAAATGGTGCGGTTTTAAAAATTAAACCGCACCAAAAAAAAAAGATTGGTTTTATAAATTAAACCGCGTCGATGTATTAATTTATATGGGCAAACCTCATAGCTTAAGCAGCGGCGAGTGTCCAGGTTTTTGATGCATTAATCACAGTCCTTCAATATGTGCCTCCTTCGTCACGTGACACACATCTACACGGTAAGCATGTCCGCCATAACGATGCTTTATCCGACCACAAACATCCTCAAGGGACAAGGGCACTAGAGCTACATAAACTCTGTCTTTAACACCCGTAAGAAAGAAATAAATCCGGCGAACTGGATGGCCAGAGAAGAAGGTTCTTGTCTGCTCGCAAGTACGTCTAGTCCAGCGTTGGTGAAGAAAAGATTAAGAAGCTTTCGTACATTCCCATGAAAACTGGGGAGAGAAGCACCGTCCAGTTGCAAAATGTAATCATGATAATGTTCAGCTAGGGTAACAACGAGGTTTCAAACATGTCTACAAATGAGTCACCAATCACAGTTTCTTGTTCGAAGAAAAACGGGCGGTGTACTTTCTCGCGGGACACCGCACAGAAAACGTACACGAATCTCACGTTGCACTCAAACCAGAGATCTGGACATCTTTAAACGAAGCACTCAGAAAGCCTTTTCCTGTTGTGGGGCCATCTTGGAAACTGACACTGCGGCTGCGCAGTAAGCATCACAAGCAAACAGCAGGTATCGCATGAGAAACTTGGACAGCTGCCAATGCGTACGGTTTTCCATGGGTAAAGTAGCACATCGATTTATTATTAATTTCTAAAACTGCACCATTCATTTATAAACATTCTGTATATATATACATATTGTTACGAAATGTCCAGGAGCGGTAAAATAGCTTTCCCGCAAAGCAGACTTAGGGTTGCCAGAAAATGGCAAAGGAAGGCAGGATTGACACATTTGGCGAGAAATCGCCCATTCGGGGACAAGATATGCCATGGACGGATGGAGAACCTTCTGGAACGAATTCTCACTGGTTGAGCCCAGAATGTTCTCGAACAAGCCAAAAGCTATATAAACCCTGGTACGCGGAGATCGAATCAGTTAAGAGTCATTGCGGAGTCAGTGCATAGTCTAGTGCCGAGTTGGTAGTCGAGTGCATTTAGCCGAGTCTCTTAGTGTATAACGAGGCAGTACATCGTCGAGTTTTATCTTAAAGTATGTTGAGCTCGGGGAACGACTGAACGGAGTCGAGAGTGGTACTCTAGCGTATCGTCGAATGCATCTTGAGTTCTAACGTGGATAGTCTCGAGAGTACGTGGAGTTCCGAAAACGACAGAGCAGAGTCGGGAAATGCACTCTAGTGCTTTGCTGTGAAGCCGTTTTCACCGTTATAACCTGATAGCCTGAAGGCTGTGTCGCTGATTGTCTTAGCGTGTTTATAGTAGTTCTTCTTCTTCGACGATTGTAAGCGCGAATTTGGAGCTGTCTTGAAAAATACTGGCCAATAAAATTTGCTTCGATACTTCATCAAATAGTGTCGTCGTTATTCACTCCAAATCCACGAACCCTTAACGTACCAAGAAGAAGAAGAGAAGAGTACTTTATACACACAGAAGCCGCCGCTTAAACTCATTGCCAAACTCATACTCAGCCATTAATTGAATTCATATTTCCAGGAATAAGATATCTACTAATGAGTAGAAAAAGTATTACTTATTGTGCTGTTAAGGATTTTGCATTTAGTTAGCTATTTTTTGTAGAATTAAAGTTGTTCATATCCTCGTGCAATGCAGCCCGAAGCATATTGTAAGAGAAAACTACGCCGGAAAAGTAAATATACAGGAGCACGCGAATTTAACATTTAATAAATAGATATCTCGTAATTTATATTTAAATTGAATAAATGTAATTGGCTACTGTGTTAGCCGTAACCGTAATTCTACTCCTTTGCTTTCCAGAAAGCTCGAGAAAACAGAAATTACTAGAACTTTCTCGCGACCGATTAAAAAGCTTTAAAAAACCGGAGAGAGACATCTCAGTTGAGTTGCTGTTGTAGTTGTTTACTTAGCTGCTGTTTGTTATTGTTGATCATATTAGCTTTCTCTGCGCTGTGCATTGCGTTGTATTCTAATGTTTTGAGTCGTTTAAAGTATAGCTACTGATTATATCGCGTGATATTGTACGAATAGCTCTGTGAGAAAATTCAAGCGTTTTGTTATATTTATTGTGATAAGAATAAATTTTGTTAACCTTTTATTGGACTCGTGCATTCAATCTATTACGAGCCCGCACGCAGGCAATAGAAAAATCGCCTTTTATTTCCGCCGCTTATAAAACTCAAACTGGCAAAAGCCCAGTTCTTCAAATCCAGAATAAAGTGTTTCTGGCTGATAAAAGCTGATCGTATTTCGTTTATTTCTTTTACTTATGAAGAGTTTCAATGAAACGAGTTTAAAGAAATTTCGCCCAGTGTAGTTAGAATAAAGATCCGCTGGGAGTGTTGGGTACCTTGGTTTAGTCCTTCTCAAACACTGTTCGTAAATCTTTTTATCCGGACTAGAGCTTGAAAGCTACAGAATACTTTTTTTTCTTATGATTAACGAAAGCAGTAGTGGGGCTGAAAACAAGTTCTTTGATTACAAATGAATGAGTGTCTTCCAGGATTAAGGAAAATCTGGTGCTTAAAGGAGCACCGTTTCCCTTTCTTGAACACCAGCTGATAGGAGATGCAAGAGCACATACACACATTAAGTTTTCATCGTGTTCTCAAAAAAAGAAAAAAAAAATCAGAAAATGTTTCCTGGCATTATCGTACAATATCAGTCTGTGATTGGAAAAGGGACGTTGTTGTTTTAGGCTTAAGAAAAAAGATATATATGTATATATTTCAATCCTGAGCACTTGCCTAGAATGGTATTGGCCACTACTAAGGCCAGAAGTGGTGGCCATTTTATTGTGAAGGCATCTAATAGGCAGCCACCGTTACCTCCTATGAAGAGACAGACAGTTTTACATACATGTCTTCTCCGGGATTCGAACCCGAGCCCTTTGGTATTGCAGTCAGGGTCCCCTAACCACTGTACCGTCTGGGCGGCTAGAAAAAAGATATACATGTATGTAAAACATAAAATGTGAAAGAAAACTATTAACTTTAATTTAGCATTAGTTCTTTTCTCTTGAATTCCTCATTTTAATTTGACTACGTTCCCTTCCTGTCTTAAAACTATCAAGTGCGTCGTCTGAAAATTAATCTGTTCCGTACTTTCTTATGTAAACATGCTGCAATGCGGACGGCTCTCAAACAATCAATTCGGAATTTAAACAAAGAGAAGCAAGTCTTTAAATATCGCTGCTGCTAACAGAGCAACCTTTTTTTCCCCACTTTTTTTGTTGCTGGCAACATGCCGCTTAGCCTCTGAGATCTGTTCTTTAGAAAATGTAATCTTTATAGAATTGTGGGGGTGCATAGTGCGCCATAAAGATGATGTGTGAATGTATTTTACAATATCAAGGCATGCTCGGTGACGTAGATAAAATTATGTGTTGGATCTGTATTCAATACCCAATACTGTATCCAATACTAGACCAAGTAACGGAAGCAAAAGTGTTTTCTACATTAGATTTAGCATTTGGTCATTGGCATATTAAATTAAATGAAAAAGATACAAAAAAAAATTAGCATTTACAGGAAATTTTAGTCTTAACGATTTCAACAGACCACCTTTTTGGTTGGAAAAATTCCGCAGCTGTTTTTTCAAAGAGCTCTAAGAAAAATTTAAAACAAATATTCAATTTACATTATTTTGATGATATTATAGTATTTTCCCAAAATTCTGAATAACATTTAGAACATCTTAAAATAATATTTGAGACACGTGAAGGGAAAATATGAGGTGAAGTCATTCAAATTACCACTTCGATAAAGAAAAAAAAAATGTCTATACTTTGAAGTTCAAGCAGGAAAATATGAACCCACTAACACGCAAGTATTAAATTTATTAAAAAATTACAACCGTCTACAAATGTTAGAATTACAAGGCTGCTTTAGTATCTAAAATATCCTTAAAATTCTATAAAATATCCTTCAGGTGGATTAATTCGATGGTCTTTTATAATTTCTGTGCATCACAAAAAATCTGATGTGTACACCACATGACTTCCTTGTATGGCCTATTAAATTATACACATTTTTTGCTGCGTTTCATTTAAACTTATTTCCTTGATTTTGTCAGAGATCTATTTCTCATTCTATTAATTCAATTCTTACTTCGCGGAAAGGCAAAAATACATAAAACCTCAAAACATCTTCATTGAAAATCGTAAAATACAGAAAAACATAAACGCCTAATACAGTTAAAAAACAATTTTTGCGATTAAAATTAGAGTTCCAATGCAAAAACAAGCAATTCGGCCGGCGGGCAAGAAGGCAGATTTTTCAGTGCACAAAACTCAGTTTACTTTTGGTCTAACTCGACGAAAATATATTGAAGGCGCAGAAACCGACTTAATTCACTATTCTACTCAGTTTCAAGTGTAAAGAAATGGCGGTTCGTCAGGCGCTTTTAAATTGTTGTTGATTCTACAACTATTGCATGCAGATTAACTATAGGCATAAAAACCTTAACAATAGCCAGAGTAGCCGCCATTGTTGGAGATCGCACGCCTCGGTATTGATTGAAAGAGACTTTGGATGTGTTCTAGGGGTACAGCAGACCAAGCAACTTCCATGCGTTGCCAAAGTGGATCTGGTGTTGCAGCTTGGGATGTAATCTGGGTCAATCACTTAACAACCATGGACGACATGTTTTCTATCGGGGAAAGATTCGGAGAGCGAGCCAGCCAGGGAAGCAATTCAATATGGCGATTGACGAAGAACCCTTGGGCAATGCGTGCCACGTGTGATCGTGCATTTTCCTGTTGAAATATGGCTCTGGGCAAGCCCTGAAGGTAAGGAAGGACAACTGGCTGCAACACCTCGGAGATGTAGCTCTGGCTGTTTACTGCGATACTGCTGTGTTGTTCTGGGTATCTATTGCCAAGGCAATACTTCCCAGACATTCAACTGATATCCAATAACCCCATACCATAATATCCGGTGCAGGACCCGTGTGGCGGTGCCATAACGCGGCTGTTCAGCACCCTCTCTTCACGGTGTCTCCAGACGCGAATCCGACCATCGTGGTGTTGCAGACAAAAGCGTGACTCGTCAGTAAAGACAATTTCTTTCCATTCTGCCGTCCACATCCTTCTTTCATCGCACCATTGGCGGCGGAGACGTCTGTGGTTCTGCGTCAAGGGTAGACGAAGCAATGGACGTCTTGCGGACAGACCACTCTGCTGTAAACGGCGTCGAATGGTACGCGCAGACACTGGATGATGCGTTACAGACTGAATGTGCTGTGCTATGGTTCGTGATGTGACTGAGCGATCCGTCACTGCCATGCGCCCAATGTCCCTGTCATCACGTGAAGTGGCGCACTGAGTTGGATGTGGTCGAGCACGTCGGTTCGTCGTACCCTACTGCCTCCAACGGTGACATATCCGCATTACAGTTGTTTGGTTTCGTCCAATACGACTACCGATTTCCGTGAAAGATAATCCACACTCTCGGTAGGCCACTTTCCTTCCTCTGTCGAACTCGGATACTTGATCAAACGATGATAGCTGTTTACTACGAGGTATAATGGATCATTTTTTGAAAAAAAAAAACAAGAAAATCACAATTGCCGAACTTGAAATCGTCGAAAACTCCAAGCCTTAAGTAGCGCTCTGAAGTGGCGCCACAGACGCGCGTGATGTGCATCTGCGCTGAAATTCTAATCATTTGCATATCTCACCTCCGCTAATGCATGCTGTAAATTTAAAATTATTTGCGTGCTTCCTTCAGGGTGTTGCATTTACGGTGGCCAGCAGTGTATAAATGAATCATTTGAATTATTATATATTGATACTGTTAGCGATTTAAATTATTATCATTCTACCAAAAAGTGTATTCACGTTTTTGTAGATCACGCTACTTATTATATATGGACATTTGCTTCTGAAATTGTAAATACTGATACTTACATACTCTACGAACGAGCTGACTGCATCGGCATTTTTGCGGTTTTCTCCAGGTGTAACGTGGATATGGGCCAGTTTCCATTAAAATGACTTCCACGGGGCATCCCTCTTGTTTCTTGTAGCACCTAATGGCGAACATGTAATAAATAAATAATATTTACGTAAAATGTTTATGGCAAATTTTTAAAATTCAAGTCCTAAAAACATTTTAAGGTTACACAATTTTCAATTACTGCTAATAGACCACAAACTAATGATAAAGTAGAAAGAGTTAACTAAAGCATGACAACTATAATAAAATGCAAATTCAATTCTTATCAAGATAATATTGCACGGACAAAGTTGTTACCTCAAGTTACTGAAGAATACAATAATTCACCCCATTCTGTAACAAAATTCCCACCATCTTTATTAATGTATGAAAATTACCATGTAATGCAATCATCGAAAATCAAGTTTTGTTGTTGTTTTTGCTGCTTACGCTCACTTGTATGACTTATTCAGCGCGAGTCCACGAAATTCCTCGTGGCAAGGAACGGTAGATTACGCCTGTCGTTGGCCTTGTGCCCCTAACAGGTGACAGTGCGATTTGTCTCATTTCCGCCCCCAATTTTCATGAAGAGCTCCCAAGGCGACGCGTCCGAGGGTCTCCCACCCCTCTCCCCTTCCAACAAATCACACGAGAGGACTTTCGGCTTTAGAGTGCCACACCGACACTGTACATTTACAAGCATCCATGCCTTCTCCGGGATTCGAACTCAGGCCCCTCGACACGGCAGTCAGCGACGCTAACCACTGTACCGGTTGGGCGGCTCAAGATCCTGTATTCACCCTTTGCACAAGCAAGGAAAATTACTCTGGAAAGGTTTGGTGCTTACCATAATGTAAGCAAAGAAAGATATGACAAGACATCCATTTTAAAGCAAGTCATTTTAAGCTTGGTGGTTTAGTAACGTATGCGAAATTTCGATATTCTAACAGGAGAAAAATTTCGCCTCCTTTCTCAGGCCCTTACAACATTTTAAAACAATATTTCTAAAGTCACTTTTGAAATAGATAAACCGAATTCTGTTACTAAAAGAATTCAGAAATTATCCATTCTACTAGTACCAAACCTTTTAACCCAGTAAAAACATTCGAATTAACAGTTACAAATAGTAAAATATTTATTGATATTATTGAAAATTAATTATTTTTTTTATTTTCCAAATTATACATTAGAATTACTTTGAACCTTTTAAAAAAGTATTTGTAACTCGGATGTGACTTTTGAGTCCAGTAAACCACACTGCGGCAAATTACTATCGGATTTGTGGTTTTCTCAATCTAGCTCTTTTACTTAGAAATATTACCCTTTCCTTCTTCTCAAAATTTGTTATATACACTCTTAGACAGAAAAAAGAAGCAACGAGAAGATATAAAGCAAATTGGACACAAATTAATATGCATAGAGATTTCGACGGAAAACGCAAAATTTTACATTTTGGCTGCTAATGAATGAACGGCGCATCTGATCTGCGCAACTGCAGGATATTTAACAGGAGAAATTACGATTCCAGGTCATAAATTCTTCACGAAAATTCATTCCGTGTACTCTGGTAGACAGTAACTATGCCTCGCATACAGGTGCGCGAACGATATGCACAGATGTCAGAATTTGAGAGAGGTCGTGTAAGTTGGGCTCAAAAAAGCCGGTTGGTCTTATCGGCGAATAGTTCGACATTTGTGCAGGAGCGATGCCACTATTAGACGACGTTAGCAATGTTGGCAGGAATGGGTGAACTATGGCCGCACACAGCGTGAAGAAGGAAGCAGTAGGCCTAGAGAAACGACAGAACGTGAAGACCGAGCGATCCTCACAGCGGCACTCACAGCCCCAGATGTATCTTTATCATCGATTGTAAGTGCAACTAGTCCTTCAGTGACAGCAAGGACCATTCAGAGACGACTCACAGAAAGGAGGCTGAGGTCACGGCGACCCTTGCGCCGACTACCATTGACCTCTGTACAACGTCAAGTCCGTTTGCAGTGGTGTCGGGCTCATTCGCACTGGAATGTCACCGACTGGAGTAGAATAGTCTTCAGTGATGAGTCCCGCTTTGAACTGAGCCCCGATGACCAGCGAAGGTGAGTCTGGAGACGCCCCGGACAGCGGTGTGATACCAACCTGACTCTCTTCCGGCAGACAGGCCGACAGCCAGGAGTGATGGTCTGGAGTGTCATTTTATTTCATAGTAGGACCCCTTTGGTTGTCATCCGTGGCAACCTTACAGCACAGCGGTACGTCGACGAAGTTCTAAGGCCCGTTGTGTTGCCCTTCATGTCACGTCACCCTGGGCTTACATTTCAGCAAGATAATGCCCGCCCCCACACTGCACATGTTTCTACTGCTTACCTTAGTACTTGCCGAACATTACCGCCGGATTTCTCTCCTATTGAGCACGTTAGGAGCATTATGGGCAGGGTTCTCCAACCACCTCGGGATGTTGACGATCTAACGCGCCAGTTGGACAGAATTCGGCACGATATCCCTCAGGAGGACATCCGCAACCTCTATCAATCGATGCCAAGCCGAATAACTGCTTGCATAAGGGCCATAGGTGGACAAACGTGTTACTGACTTTTTCACTTTGTGAAGCTCTATCACTTCAATAAATCATCCAATTTTTCTCAAAATGTAATCATTTGTTTTTTTGTACATGTACATCACTTCCACCGATTTTCGTCCTATTCGGATAACTCTTTCTTGGTGCGTCTTTTTTTTTTTTTGTCTAAGAGTGTATATTCACCAATTCCCGGAGATATGCGGAAAAAAAACTCTGAACCACGTTTTGCAATCTGGCCATGCAGAATATCAGATCCTTTAAAGACGAAAGTATATTTTACTGTACTCTGACATAAGAATCATACAGCGTTTGTTACTCCTTGTATTCCTCTCCTTAGGGAGGGTACAAGCAGTGATAGCACATGCCCGTTGACCCCTTAGGTGTATTCCTATAATCTGTAATTGATTTTTTATGAGAGCCAGGTACGGCTATGAACTGGCTGGTAGTTTGCTCCAATCCCACACACGCATATGTTTAAAACTTTTTTTTTAATATTATTATTGTAGGGTAATATAAAATTCTTATTTACGAAATTTGTTAGACCTAACTAGCATATACAAGTTATTCGTCTTCATTTGAATTCGATTTTTTTTTTGTAGATATATGTTTTCATTCCAGCTGTGTAATTTCATGAATTTTACAGTCATAAATCGTAAATAGAAACTTTGGTGTATTCATATAGTGCTAAAAGCCATTTAGGTTGTGTAAGGAACGGAGATGTTTACTTGTATTTAAGCTTCCCACACCCACCAGCAAGTAGTTAACACTGATTCGCTTGTAGAGCACCTGCCCATCTTTCATCAACGTTTGTTTTATCGTTGTAGTGTAGTCTATTATTTTTCTATCTTTATCTAAAGTTCATTTTACATTGCTTTGCAATAAGAAAATGTAGATTATTTTATATGGCGTAAATAATTCACTGTAACAGAATTTCATAAATAGATAAAAATATTTTGGAGATTCAAAGCGAGGAAATTCCTCAACAGTATTAATAATTGCAACCGTGGATAAGAGGTTTTAACATTGGATCTAAACATATCAAAATTAAAATAAGAATTCATCAGTAGAACAAATTCGAAAAATAAAAATGCGAAAAGGAAAAAAATATACAAAATTATAAGAATATAAAAATATAAAAATTAATCTCTTTTGACTGAAACTCTAATTATCAGGGTAAAATAAATTAAAAATTTTGTAAAAGTCGATTAATATGTTTCGAATGCGTGTTCTGTTCTTCTGGTACATTTGAGAACACAAAGCGAAAAAAGGTTCAATTAAGTGTTCATAAAAGGTATTAAAATTCATTTAAAACCGGAACTCGAATCTCAAATGTATCCAGAATTTCCCCTACACGCCTTCACAACATTTGGAAAAAAGTATAAAACATAAACTGTGCCAAATTGACTACTACTAAAAACAAACCTTTACATTATGCAAATGGACCATTCAAAGAAACAAATTGGTCAAATAATATTATATGTGAATCCGACATTCAAAAGCAGTTATATATTAAAGAGCAAAACAAATATATTTAAACTAAAATGTCATTTAAACAACACCCAAAAAATTGGATGGTCTCCGATTATGCCATACTAAACTTTTAATACCAAGAAAACGAAAACTTTTCAGAACAGATTTCCTATAAATAATATAAAATCTAATCTGAGCCTTAAACAGTAAAATCTGAAAACCTATTTGAAACAACTATATATATGTAGTACGATGACTTGGAGAAAGCTGCAAAGGACTGCCGATGGTTCTCTGCGTTATAATTGACTGCATAGTTACAAAGACTGCATAGTTACTGCATAGTTAATTGACTGCATAGTTACAAAGATGGCACTCGAAGACAGACGTAGCGGTAAATTCCACACATAATTGTATTCTTAGATAATGAATTCTGAGGACACATATTCTTTTTCATTTCACATCATCATTGTGGGTGTTCTATGCGCCCCACAATTTTATACAGATTATATTTTTAGAAGCATGGACAGTAACTGGCAGAGGCTAGGCGAGAAAAATGGCATCTTAGTGGCAACAGATGTAGAAGCAAAAGTGTGCCATTATCCAGCATGGAGGCTTACCAAGAGAAGGTACTGGCTTAAGTTACTTATTAAAAGGAAGGCTTCAGATATCGAAATTTTGAGTTCAAGTTCCGAATTAGCGTTACGCAAACCACGTGACATAGCTTGATCTAGAAATGATACAGTTCAGAAAAGTTATTACTATTTTTAGAATGGACAAGGGGAATTAAGGGCTATTACTAGTTTAAATTATAATTTTGAGATATACATATTTTTTATCTTGCATATATATGCATTATTCATCTTATTATCATATAATTTTTTTACCATTCTTGTTAGTTTGTTTTATTATATGTGGATTTTTCAAAACTTTATATCTGATATAAAATTTAAACAACTAAATATGTATATTTAGTTGTTTAAATTTTAGAATCATAAACGTCAGCTAGCGGAAAGAATTGAGCCATTTATGAAAATTCGCCAAAACATCAGGAACGACGTTAAAGATGTGATATAAACTGCATTTGAAAGGTTTTTTTTTAGCCTAGAAAGGTTATTAATTTCGTTTTGGTATTTTGCGTTTGTCCACTATAAAACGGCGTTTCGCTTTTCAGATAGTTGCCACCAAATATTACAACCCTGCATTATATTTAAAGAAATTAAATAATGAAGAATCCGCATGAGTATGCAGATTGTTTCTCGCACTATTTGTTTGTTTCTCGCAATGTGAAAAAACAAGGACATTGTATGTTTCTTGCACAGTGAAAAAACAACGATACCTAGAAACACCAAATTTTGAACAACGTAGTCTTCACTGGAATATGGGCATATGGAAGCCAGAATCTGGAATTTGTTTTATCATATTTAATTATTATCATATTATTATCAATATATGTAAGGTTTTAGTTTAAACTAACAAAGTTTTATGTTAATTTCTCTTTCCTGTGAATTCTTATTTCAACTTCCCGTCAGAATGAGCGCGCGTTTCAGCTTTATGCTAATTTGAAGTAGAGCCAAGTAGTATTTAAAGGTTAGCAATGAAGTTCTCAGTGAGAGAGTTTTAGTCTGAGATCACTGCGGCTCTGTTCGACGTTCGCCTGACTAGCTAGCATTTAAGTTCTAAGCCTTAGCGCTGTTACTCTAATACATATTGAAGTAATCTAAGTGCGTTAGTATTAGCCAAATCTTTCTAGGCACCATTGATAGTTTAGAATAGAGGCCGACCTCGCGGTTAAATGTCTGAGAGCAACGACTACTTAATTTTCTACTCAACGCTATTTTAAATTATTGGATTCTTCAGTTTAGACACAAGTGCGGTCATTATTTTCTGTTATCCCTTCCGAGTTGGGAAGTGGCTGTAAATAGTCGTTTAATAAAACGGTCATTTTAAACCCTCCTTGCGTGCAGTTATTCTACCACTTCCACTGAATATAGCTGCATTCAGCTTCCTGTTCGAGATCAGGACTTTAACACCACCACGACCATGTTCGCCAAAAGTATGCACAGAACACTCAGTCCTGACATATATACATATTATTATCATATTTTATCAGTATTTCTGTTTATTTCAGATTTTGTAAAGTATTTATGAGTTTTTAATTAAGAAAATCAACTATTTCAAAGCAAGCAATTGCAACATTGTTCGAAAAAAAAAAAACATTTTTATCTCCAGCGCGCGAGACTGTGTAGCGGAAATTCTAAAAATATGCTCTTCCAAATATTTTTGTGATATTGCTGTTGAATTGCTTTTCATGGTTTTAAGTGCGAAGAACGTGATATTTAATAAATAAACGTAACACACAAAACGTTTAAAACACGGCCCTCCGGGCGTAGCGCAAAATCTGAAAGATTTCTTTTCTTTCCTTTTTTTTTTAAAGTGACATCGTTTGAAGAAAGTTTCCTAATCAGTTTCTTATTTTGATACATTGTTAATAATTCAGATTTCTCGCCGAAAAATTAACATCTTCCATCCTCACATCTGCGAAATATTATTTATGACGGAGTTTCTTAAAATGTCCTTAATTAAAAATGTATCTAGATGCGATAAACAACCATTCTAAAACTAAACAGCTTGTGCATATCCACCTTTTTTTACTGCGTTCTTTATACGCAATCAGCACATGTTCGGGTCGACATTTGATCTCCACGTCAGAATAGATATATAGCTTGTTTCTTCCATTTTCAACAAATGGTTGAAAATTCCTTCAAAAGTAACCTTTCTCCCAATGCTATTTCTCAACAACTGTATGCGTTTGAAACATTTTATTGCTATCCAGAAAGCAAGAATCTGCATATTATCATCCTGTTGTCATTAATATGTATCGTTTATCTTTCTGGAATGAAATATATTCTTGCGGTGAATTTGTGGCAATAAATCAGAAATCAGTTGAATATGCGGAACTAAACATATGTTTTGAAGTATTTCCACGTTTTCATTAATAATCAGTGGAGTGGAATATTTTATCTGTTTGAAAATTCCTGAAACGTTAGAATGCTGCTTTTTTTAAAAAAAAATTATTATTTACTAGCCGCTATGCGGCCAGCCTTCGTCTGGCTTTTAAACGTACCGGAAAAATGCCTAAAAGACACACCTGGGACCTATGGCCGCGTAAGTTCTTTCAACTTTTTTCTCTTTGTTAAGATTCCAACCCTCCTTTGTATACGGCCCTGATGTATCTCCAGAAAAATATATACATCTTGAATTTTTAGCAAATTAATTGCATGAGATGTGCATTAAACATTTGTTAAAGCATAATTTATATCCCCGTTCTTAAGTACCACCATGACAACATAAAAAATTATATAAAAATTCTACAATAAAATTAAAATTTTTTAAACATTTTCTTACTCGATAGTTTGAATGATATTTTTTCTGAAATTTTGAAATGTTATGATACTTTAGGTAGTCTTCTGAGGAAATGTGTCAGCAGTCAAATCGCAGCCATTTAACTTGTATACAATATTACAATGAAATATGCAGTATCCCTTAATACAAATATTACTTATCCTAATAAATAAATTAACCAACTTTCCTTCGCAAAATCTTAAGAACTCAAATGGTATAAACAGATTAAGAACTTAAACAGATAAAAAATATCATGCAAAACATTTTTATAATTAAAATTATATATAAATAAAACATAATATAAAATATTACAATGAAATAAGCAATATCCTCTGATACAAATGTTAATTATCCT
>KK112686.1:74719-95519 GCA_000611955.2 Stegodyphus mimosarum
AAAGCTAATGCAATGTCTTGGCAATTGTAATCATCACACTCATGAAGGAAAAAAATAAATAAAAGAAACTTCCGAGATGATTTTTTCACAGATTTGTTGCTATGTTTTTAGCATTACGTATCCGGATAACGGCAGCCATAACAACAGATGAATGATGTTGTTATAATGAATAATGTTATAGTGTAACAATTAAGTTGTTACATTACACACTCTGCACAAGAAAACAAAAAGAGGGGGGATCTTCAGTTCTACTAAGTCGATTGACGAAATTTAACATGCGTTTTTCATGCCTCGAAAGCATAAATTGGGATATTTATTACATTTATATTGTTACGAATTTCACATTTATTTGGATATTTATTTAGAATTGTAATTAAAATTCCTTTTTATTTCCCCGTGCAACGCAGACGATTTTTGAAGAGAAAGCTACAATAAAAATAAAAGAGCGCGTGCATTTAATGCTTAATAAATAAATATCTCGTTATTACTGTTGCCATCCAGAAAAGTCGAGATTGTTCCAGTGATAATTAAAAAGCTTATAAAAGCCGAATTGAAACACCTGATCTCAGTTGTTGTTGTTGTTGTTGTTGCTGTTGTAGTTGTAGCTTGTTGTTCTTAAAGTGAACTGCTGTTTGTTTACTTAATGCTGTTATTGATTGTAGCGATTTCGCCGCGAGATAGAATTATTTTATCTGTTTCGAACTGAGTTTTTGCTAAACGTTTGAGATATTGTGCGAATATCTGTGAAGAAATATTTCAGCATTTTAATTTATTTCTTGTGGAAAGAATAAATTTTTGTTAAATTTTTACGACTTGCGCATTCAATATATTACGAACCCGTACGCACGTAACAATATATATATATATATAGCATTGTTCAAACATAGTTATTTTGACACAAAATTGGACTTCTTCTGAGACGACATACCGAATTTTTTTTTTTTTTTTTCATATTGATTCTACGATTTAGTTTATGTCAACGTGTCGAGTTTTGTAACAACGCACGAGTAGTTTTTAAAATGTTAGCTCTTCAAATTTTAGCTCCTCCGTGTTAATTGAATTTGGTAGATAATAATTAATCTCTCTTTTTTATTATTAAACTTATAAGGTATTTCTCCCGCCTTCTAGGCGTGCCTTCGTGATGTAGTGGTCAGCACGCTCGACGCATATTCGAGAGATCTGTGTTCATTTTTCATCACTCCTGCTTCCGAAATAACGTAATGTCTCTACAAGTGGCGCCCGAACTAAAAGGTGGTGGATGACGATTCTCCACCACCAGGATTTGGCGATTGGGGCCCCTAATCCTCAGTCGCCCTTTAAAAGCGGGAATATATAAGGTGGAGGAATATATAAGGTATTTCTCCTGCCTCAGCACGCTCGACGCGTATTCGAGAGGTCCGTGGTTCAAGTCCTGGCGAAGGCGTTGCTCATTTTTCATCTCTACTGCTTCAAAATACCTAATGTCTTTACAAACTTACTCGATTCTTTCTTTCACATTTCTTTATTCATTCTTTCTTTTCACGATTCCGAAATTTAGTTTCGGTACAAGTAAAATGCGCATATACTTTCTGATTTATATTTATTATTTAAGTTATTTTATAAATTTTACAAAAAATTTTTTTTTGAAATTTTCTGTGTAATAGCTACGTATTTCTGTGTAATTACTATTTTTAGTATTGTAAAAGGTTGTTGTTGTTGGGGGTTTCGGCCTCCCGGGATCTCCTCTGGTGTGAGTACATACAAACAGTATATGGGCTACTCGATGGCCCGGATCTTGGTGTCTGTCACTCTGGTATAATGTAGTAAATGTTATTTACCCGCACATGTTTGTTTTTAGCTGATGGAAATCGGAGATGATGAGCACTTCGTTTCTAGGCGGTTAAAAGTGTAATGTTCAGTCTCCAACTCAACACCTTTTTCAGTACTAAATTGCCTAGGCGGAGGTTTCTCCTGCCCTCCTCTCAGGTAAAAGAGTTACTGAAAAGCTTTTCCCGTTCCATTATTGGAGACTTCGTATACACCTTCTGCATCTTTAAGCAACATATCTCAGAAAATGTAACGAAATTACTATATAAATTTATAAATTTCTTACTAAGACGCAATAAAAATACATACCATCGTGATAACTTAATCTGTTTGGTGTACATAAAGACCTTAGATCGTGTGTTATCTCGATGGAGAGTAGAGCAGAAGCTGCTCGGTGATCATCAGACTTACTTATAGACTTTTCTTTTGACAGCGTATTTTGAAAATATTGTTACGAAATGTCCAGGCGCGGTGAGATAGCTTCCCCGTACAGCAGGCTTAGGGTTGCCAGAAAATGGCAAGGGAAGGCAGGGTTGCCACATTTGGCGAGAAATTTCGCATTTGGCGACAAAATTGGCGATATGCCATGGACGGATGGAGAACCTTCTGGAACGAATTCTTACGGGTTTAGCCCAGAATGTTCTCGAACACAAGTCAAAAGCTATATAAACCCTGCTGGTACGCGGAGAGTCAATCAATGTGTCTCGCCTAGGGAGTTGATAGTCAGGCAGTGAGGGAGTGTTTTGTAGTCTACTGCCGAGCTGGTCGTCGAGGTCATCGAAAGAGCTTTTTAGTGTAGCGCGAGTTAGTGCATTATCGAGTTTCGTCTTAGAGTGTGTTGAGCTCCGAGAACGACTGAGCAGAGTCGGGAGCTGTACTCTGGTGCTTTGCTGTGAAGCTGTCTGCAGCGTTATAACCTGAAGGCTGTGTCGCTGATTGTTTCAGCTTTTTTACCGTGGTCCTTCGACGACTGCAAACGTGATTTTGAAGCTGTCCTGGGAATACTGGCTAATAAAGTGTGTTTCGATACTTTATCAACTGTCGTCGTTATTCACTCCAAATCCACCAAACCCTTAACTTACGTACGTACGAAGAAAAGAAAAACGTAACAATATTATGCACCAAATCAAAATTAAAGAACATTATTATCTAAAATTTGGGAACATGTCGATGGCTATAAACAGAACCACAGGGTTAGAAACTATTTGAAACCCAACTTTGAAAAGTTGCCTACCGGCGGAACTAGTCATTAGAAAATTGTGAAATTTTGTGGTAGACTTAATGAAGGTATAGGAATTTCTTTTAGTGAATAAAAATTAGTTACGAGCATTTCCACCAGAGGGCGTTGTATCAATAATTTACACATTTAGCTTATTTAATTAAAGATTTAAGATTAATTTAGGAGAAGTAGAAATTCAGATTTTTTGTTACGTACTGTAATGTTAATATTACTCGTATTGTTGTTCTCAGATACCTTAGTTTGTTAAGCCATAATAGACAGATTCAATTCGAAAGACGAAGGTCTGACATTTTGTCGAATGGCAACAGATTCGGAATGAAAAGTGAAACGAGAAAATTAATAAACGAAGGTGGAGAAGTAAGTGAGGAAAGACAATACGATAAATTTTAAATGCTTTTAAGTGAAACTGTTTGTTGTGAAACTTCACTTTAGATCCGAGAAATCAGCACCAATGTTGATGAGTCATTTCTTCTTTTAATGCTTACAAAACATAGGATACAAAACAAAAGGTCAAATCTAATACAGAACCAGAAATTAAAAGGTAAAATAGAACGCGGAACGTTACTCTCCATTTCGATTATATCTCATTTCGACTTTCGCAACTGAGACCTTTTTTTGAATCGGGCCATTTAATTAAAAAATATTTAACAAGAATTAAATTTAAAAAAATCTGAAATTTTTCAGATTTTATATTACTCCCAAAAGGGGCGTTTTTTAACGTTTTGTGTGTTACCTTTATATATTAAATATCATGTTCTTCGCACTTAAACATAAAATTCAGTTCAACAGCAATATCGCAAAATAATTTTAAAAGAATATATCTTTAGAATTTCCAATTCACAAACCCTCGCACTGTAGATATTCCCCCCCCGTACAGTGTTGCCATTGCTGGCTTTGAAATCATTGAGTTTGTTAATCAAAAATTAGTTAACGTTTTACAAAATATGAAATTATAAGATATTCCCCCCCACGCCTTCTTAGCATGCCTTCGGGGTGTAATGGTCAGCACACTCGGCGCGTATTTGTGATTTCCGAGGTTCGAGTCCCGGCGAGGGAATTGCTCATTTTTCATGACTCTTGCTTTGAAATAACTTAACGACTCTACAAAATAGATAACAAAACAAATTCCAAATTTGGGCTTCCAGATGCCCATTTCACAGTGCGAGAAACATAAATGCATTTATGCAGATTCTTCATTATTTAATTTCTTTAAATATATATAATACAGGGCTGTAACATTCGGTGGCAATAATTTGAAAAGTGAATCAACGTAGAAAGTAAATCAAAGCAAAATGCCAAAACGAAATTAACAGCCCTTTTGGGCTAAAAACTGCTAAGTTATCTTACTATCTGTTTTGTTTCGCTTATCCTAATATTTACGTGTTAAGATGACCCCGTTTTACTCTGTTTCGTTGGAAGTTTTGGAACGTATTCCCCAAGTTAAGCGGGTTCTTAAGTGTAATAAGAAATCTACAAGTGCGAAAGCTATAGTTTCTTTTTTTGGGGGGGGGGGTGGCTGTTGAAGCTATTCCCAGTTCTTCAACTTGTTTTCTTTGGCCACTAATGAATTACTTTCTTGTAGTGTGTTTCGGTGGTTGGTTTGTGTTTCTTCCAGACATATCGCCTCATCTTTGAAATCCAATCCGTCTTGCTCCAGGATTCATGTGACAGAATAAACAGATCAACTGAATGAAGATTCGTGTGCCACGAAACGTAATAAAACGTGAGATATACGTCGGGGTTGTGGGGTGAAATCAAAAAAGATTCTCTTCCGAATCTGTCACTCGATTTAGGTCGAAAGGAAGGCTTGATTTATGGCTGGAAAACAGACTTGTCAGCGGCTTTGTTCTGCACTGGCTTGCAGACACGCTGAATTATCGCCTTCATATTTCTTCCACCCAAATGGCAGCACCTAGCCAAGTTCAGGTTAATAAGGATTAGACACCAAGATAGCTGCAATACATAATTTTTTTCCCACACTGTTCATCTTCTTGCATTTTGGATGCTATCCCCCATTCGTTGCTCTTTTTAACATTCTTGTTTTACAGTTAAGCTTTTATTCAGCGTAAAATGTCATTTCGGGGCTAACGTCCGTTTTGAGCTAAAAACTTATTGAAAGAAGAAAAATTTTTACTTAAATTTATGTTAATAGCAATGACATTATGTAATTTATTATTTATCTGGAATTCTCGAATGTACTGACACATTTTCTTCTGTGGTGTTCAGCGTTATTAATATTTAAGGGGACGGTGGATTTTTAAAATAGCTGAAAATCAACCAAAATATTGAATTTGGTTTTTTACTCTCGTAACATTCCAAGGCCCACCAGCGGCCGAGCGGTAAAGACGCTGAACACTGGTAGTTCGGTCCCGAGGTTCGAATCCCGCGAACGGGCTAGCTGCACGGGCGTTTTCGTGGTTTTCCCCATGTGTAACGTGTATACGAGCCAGTTTCCCTTAGAAAGTCCTCCACGAAGGCATCCCTCCCCTTACGCAAATAGCCCTCGTGTGCTTTGCCATAATTGAATAACCTAACTTAACCTCGTAACATTCCATATACGTAAGTAACTACATCGTATTTTTATCTAATTTTCAAAGAAGTTGCAAGCATTTAAAATGTGTAAACAACATAAACTCTGCACTTTAAATTTTGGAGAAAATGCAAAAAAAAAGAAAAGTATTTCAACAGTTATTTACTTGTCATAATTTATATATTTGTCCAAAAGAAGTGTTTATTTAAAAAAAAAATGGCTAAAAATGTCAGTACTGAGAACTATGAATTTAACTTTGGTTATGCAAATGCTATACGCGTAGAATAGGAGGAAACAAACTCGTTTTCCCTATTGCGTTGCAAAAAAACGTGATCAACGTCGCTTGAATCAAAGCAAAAAGAGAAGTTTAGTTGCTTGGGAAAAACAGAAATAGTAAAAAATCTTGTAAAGCATTAAAACATAATGTAAATGTAACAAATGAAGGTAAAACATATAGTGCGGGCGAAATTTAAATGTTTCATTCGATACCTGCAGAGTAACCTATAATGCACAAATTGTTTCTACCAAAAACTTCGAATCACATTTCCCGTGCAACGCAGTTTTGATGAGAAAGCTACGTCGGAAAAAAAAAAAAGAAAAGAAAAATGAAAGAGCGCGTGCATTTAATGCTTAATAAATAAATATCTCGTAATTACTGTTGCCATCTAGAAAAATCGAGATTGTTCTACTAATAATTAAAAAGCTTATAAAAGCCGAATTGAAACACATCATCTCAGTGGTTGTTGTAGTTGCAGCTGTAGCTCTTTAAAGCGAACTGCTGTTTGTTTACTTAACGCTGTAGCGATTTCGCTGTGAGATAGAATTAGTTTATCTGTTTTGAATTGAGTTTTTGCTAAACGTTTGAGATATTGTGATATTGTGCGAATATCGCTGAAGAAATATTTCAGCATTTTGATCTTTTTCTTGCGGAAAGAATAAATTTTTGTTAACTTTTTAAGGACTTGTGTATTCAATCCATAACGAACCCGTACGCACGTAACAATATTATAAGATTAAAAATAGTTAAATTGATAAGAAAATGTTATCTAGTGTTTACGAATTCCTATTTAAAGTTAATTTGCTGTTTCTCGTGACCGCGTATGAAAGGTAAGTTTGAAGCAAAACTTTAAATCTGATTTCCTCGAAACAAATTTTTTCGCAGCTCGTATGTTTTGAAAAAGCTCCATGCGTCTCATATTTAGGTAAAAATAAATGTTATTTGGAACAAACTAGCTTGTTATATGTTGCAGTAGATGTGCGTATGTATTTTTGGATATAAGGCTATTAAAGTTTAAACTTGTGATAATATTTAACAAAATTGCCGAAAGCTAGATATAAATTCGCAAAAATCGTTTTTAAGACTTTCTGATCCATTATATTCAATAACGGATATACAAAAACCTTTGTCGAGTCTTTATAACTAACTTAAACGAGAAATTAGGAAAAAATACTGAAAATTAGAGCGTGAAGAGTATTTTAAATCTTTAATTAAAATAACTAATTATTTGTTTTAAAAATTTTTAATTTAAAATAAATTGAAAATTTGAACATATATTTTATAAACTGATGTTACAATATGTATATGTATCAGATTTCTTGTTGAAAACTTAAAAAACTAATTTTTAAAATCCACCGTCCCCTTACACATTTTTAGCACAAAGGGAGTTAGCCCAGAAGAGCTATTAATTTCGTTTTGGCATTTTGCGTTGGTTCGCTTTTCAAATTGTTGCTACCAAATATTAGAGCCCTGTGTTATATCTAAAGAAATTAAACACTGAAGAATCTGCATGAATGTATGTGTGTTTCTCGCATTGTGATAAAACAATGGTAGTAGAGCCATCTCATTTTGAATAACGTAATCTTCCACCGAATCTGGGCATCTGGAAGCAAAAATTCGGAATTTGTTTTATTATCTATTTCATATTTTGTAAAACTTTAACAAACTTTTTATTAACAAACTCGAGGATTTCAAAGCGAGCATCTGCAACGTTGTACAGAAAGAACATTTTTATCTCCAGCGCGTGAGACTGTGTATCGGAAATTCTAAAGATATGCTCATTTTAAAATTGTTTTGGGATTTTGTTCTTTAACTGAATTTTATGGTTTAAGTGCGAAGAACATGATATTTATTAAATAAAGGTAACACACAAAATGTTAAAAAAAAAAAAAAAAAAACCTTTGGACGTAATTTGAAATCTGAAGCCTTTCAGATGTTTTTTCCCCCTGCTTACAGTATTTTGTGTTTAATGCAGGGATAATGCATAAAATTTTTAAGGCGTTCAAACAAGAATTCCCAACCTTTTTCAGTATCCACCCCTTTTAAAGGAATTCTTTTCTTCATCGAGCCCCTTACATTTTTTTTCTATACCATTCAGCATACAAGCTAATCATAATATAAATAATTAATTGCGCATGAATAAATTAAAAACTATTCAACCAAGGATTCCCAACTTTTTTCCAGTGTCCACCCCTTTTAAAGGAATGCTTTTTTCTTTGAGTCCCTTACTTTTTTTTTTTTTAACATTTCAGCATACAACATTATTATAATATAAATAACTGCACATAAATAAATTAAAGATAACTATTATTCATAAGAATATGAATATAAACGCTGAAAAGTGTTTTTTAGACTTATGTTTTATTTATTAGCCCAAAGGGGCAATTAGCCCAGAAGGGCCATTAATCTCGATTTGGGAATTTGCGTTGGCTCACTATAGACGGCGTCTTACTTTTGAAATTGTTGCCAACAAATATTAGAGCCATGCATTATATTTAAAGAAATTAAATAATGAAGAATCTACATGAATGTATGTATGTATGTTTCTCGCATTGTGAAGAAAACGACGGCACCTAGAGGCATCAAATTTTGAATAATGTAGTCCTCGACTCGAATACGGGCATCTTCAAAGAGAGCAATGGCAACACTGTTAAAAAAAAATCTTCTGCGCGCGAGACTGTATATCGGAAATTCTAAAAATATACTCTTTTAAAATTGTTTCGCGATATTGCTGTTGAATCGAATTTTATGGTTTAAGTTCGAAGAACATGGTACTTAATAAATAGAGATAACACACAAAACGTTAAAAAACAAACCTTTTTGGACGTAATATAAAATCTGAATGTTTTCAGGTTTTTTTAATTAATTTTCTTATTTATTAGTCCAAAGAGGCTTTGTCCCTGAAGGACTATTGTTTTCGTTTTGCGATTTTGCGTCGGAAACATTAAAAGTCTGTGTCACTTTTCAAACTGTTGCCACAAAATATTGCAGCCCTGTATTATATTTAAAGAAATTAAATAATGAAGAATGTGTAGAAATGTATGTATGTTTCTCGCATTGTGATAAAACGACGGTACCTAAAGCCATCCAATTTTGAATGCCGTAATCCTGCTGCGAATATAGGCATCTGGAAGCCCAAATTTGAAATTTGGAATTTGTTTTATTAACGGTTTCATATTTTGTAAAACTTTAACAATTTTTGATGAACAAACTCGAGGATTTCAAAGCGGGCAATGGCAAAGTTGTGCAGAAAAAAAACATTTTTATCTGCAGCGCGTGAGACTGTGTGTAGGAAATTCTAAAGATAGCTGAATTTAACATTATTTTGCGATATTGTTCTTTAACTGAATTTTATGGTTTAAATGTGAAGAACATGATATTCAATAAATAAAAATAACATACAAAATGTTTAAAAAACGCCCTTTTGGATGTAATTTAAAATCTGAAACCTTTCAGATTTTTTTTTTTTTGTTTAATTTTTTTATTGTATTATTTGTAATTTTACAAACACAAGCAAGTTTTCAGAAACAAAATCACAGATTATAACTGCAAAAAACTAAATGTGAGAGGGCTGCACTGGATGTATTGATGCAATTTTTTGGTACTCTTCTGTTATCAGAATCAGATTGAGAAATGTATGTAGGTATGCACGTTATATATATATATATATATATGGGCTATATATGTGTGTGTATACACATACATACGTACGTGCATACATATACACATGCGTACATGAACACATACCTTCAAACATACATGCATATGTGCATATATTTCTGAATTCGGTCGTTTTAACAGAAGAGTACCATTTTTTTTAATACTTGACGTAAAATTCCTTAATTTAATTTTTAAATCACCTCATTCAGAAATATTTAACCTGTTTCTGAATTTGCATTCTAATTTTGCGTTCTTTCTATTTTTCGTTTGTGTTTTCTTGTGTTCGTATAATTTAATGTTCCGTACAAGGAAGTCATCTGATGCCCACATCAGAGTTTATTTATTTATTATTATTTTGTGGGGTTCCACCCTTTTATCCAACAACTAAATGTGTAGAAGCCTCGTGAACAGCTAAACGAATAATCGCTTTAGTTCAAGAAGAGAGACGTGAACCCAAGTAGAGTTAATTACGTACCTTTTACTACTCAAAATAAGAATTAAGCAGTCGGCTCCTTTCTCAGAGCGTACAGCAAAAGCCTCCACTTGGCTTGAACTCGAAATAATAAGAACTGAGACTTTAACTAATGCTTATCTAAAAAGATACAGCCGAAGATATCAAAATTCTAATTAGTTGGCCCCTAAATATCGAATAAGCTAGCGAAGCTATCAAAGGCCTGTAAAACGACCGAGCGTAGTAACAGCTTAGAGAGTCGTAGCCAAAATACAAACACGCGTTAGTCAGAAACTCTGAGACTCTCTCTCGAAGTCGGTGGAACTTCCGACTTAAATACTACTCTCCCATATTTGCATTAAATGTGATTCTAAAAACACATTCTGGTAGGAAATTGTAAGCTGAAATTAGGACGGACAGGAAAGTAGCCTAAGCTAAATATAACTGTTAGGATAGACCTTACAATTTATTTCATATTTTGGACGAACTTCAGGAACTTTTGGTTAAAAGCTTAGCGGGTAAAAGAAGTGTATTACCAATCGTCAACAGACGGGAGATATTTTTGTTTCGAACTGAATTACCAAATTCAGCAATTTGGACGAAATATAATATTTAATGAATTTTTGTTAAGCTAACTACGAGGTCCGTATTTTATGCATTTAAAGTTATGAACTCGATCAATGGAAAAGTCTCCGGATATTCAGGGTACCCAGGAAATGTGTTGCCACTGCCTGTTCGATATAAAGTATTTTAACAGGTTTCTTGCCATTTGGTATTTAATTGGCCATAAGGTATTTAATTTTTCTTTCAAATTTTAATTGTCTGTTATTGATTAATAAACTAAGCGATTTAAAAGCAATAAATGCTGTTCTTTTGTACGAATTTTAAGATTTAGTAACGTTTATTTTGTTTTTAAAACTTTGCTGTTCTCTCTTATTTTCCATTTTCGGCCAGAATAATCGCGAGGAAACTTGTTTACGCAAATGAGGGTGCAAACTATATAAGTATTTAAGATATGGTTTTTAGCAAGAAGAGAAAGAGAGAGAGACTTTCCGCTGCCTTACCACGCGCTTGCTTTTGCCTTTAAGGCCAGAACTTAATTCTCGCTGATATTTGAAGACGTATTGTAGTTTTTTTGCATTCCGCTGACTACATATGTAGTGTTAAAAGGCCAGTCATCGTGTTACTATTCTCTGTTAACCATCAAAGTTTAGTTCTTATTTAGTTTATTTCTTATTTTCTGCGTTTTAGACCTAAGGGCTGGTCTCTGTATCTCAAAGTGGGGGAACGGCTGTACGCTGTGGCAAATAAAGGGTAAATTTAACACTTCTCATCTTTCTTGTATCTGTCGCCTAGACGGTATAGTGGTTAGGGGAGCCGGCTATGATACCAAAGGGCCTGGGTTCTAATCCCGGAGAAGGCATGGCTGTAACTGTTCGTCCCTTCATAACATATTATTGGCATTCCTTGTTCCGCGAACTTAATCGCACTGCAGGTCCTTCCCCCCGCAGAACCGGGCCCGGGGTTCAACCCCTTTCCCGGAACCATGGAGAGGTCGGCGCAACGAACCCAATTTGGGGCGTTACTGATCGTTATTTGCTACCTACCAATCGCACAAAGCGAGCCCGTCGCAGGGGGTCATGACCTAGCATACCCAGAGAGTTACCCCCGGGCTACTAGAACCGCCCTGCTCTGAGACATTCCGGACCCCGGGCCGGCCAATAAGTGACCTTTCCGGAGCCCCCAGAACCACTAGGTTTATGATTTGTATACCCCTGTGGCCGAGACTGCCTAGATACAGATCCTAGCCAGTAGCTGCGCAGAGTTCTCTACGTCGATCCCCCGGGGGCGGGGGGTTCGTCCCTTCATAGGAGGCAAAGGTGGCCCACCTATTAGGTGCTTCCATAATAAAGTGGCCACTTCTGGCCTTAGTAGTGGCCAAGCCGAAGTCAGCTGAGGGCCCACCATTGAAAAAAAAATCTTTCTTGTATCTTCTACATACGCACGAAGTTTTGAGCAAGCTCCTTGTTCCTACTCAGGATTGTACTGATGTTTCCCCATGTCAATTAGAAGGCACAGGAGTCCTGACGCTTTAATCTTAGTTATTACTAATTACTAAATGGACCCGCGAAGTTACAGTAGCTGGACTCATCAAATCATTATATACAGCAAGCCCTTGCCGAAGGCGGGAGCTGCATCATTCATAGACGAACTTATACCCCAAAACTGTTGCAACTAGCCTGTTAGCTCTTCTAAAAAGAGATGCAGTTATATTTTTTAAAAGCAGGTGATTTTTGCAAGGATAATGTCTAACGCAACTCTTCAAATACACAGTCCAGTCACATTAATGTGACCACCACGTACTTTCCATGTCAGAGTTAAATAACCAATCACAGAAGGCAGGTGGCAGCACAGTGCAGTTGAGCGTATATAAAGGGTGTGTGAGGGCTTCGGAAAACATTTCAATCGTTGGCGTAATGCAGAAACGAAGCGATTTATCCGACTTTCAAAAGGGCATGATCATTGGCTTTCGGGCCAAGGGTGGAAGCATTTCCGAAACGGCTGAGTTTGTGAACTGTTCGCGTGCCGCCGTGGTAAAAGTGTACCGTGCATGGCAAAATGGGACTGTCCAAAATCAGCGACGTGGCAAATGTGGTGCACCACGGGCCATAGATGACAGAGGCGAACGACGGTTGCGGAGATGCGTTCGGGCAGATAGACGGGCTACCGTTGAGCAACTGACCACCAAAATGAACCAAGGGGCTACCAAAAGTGTCTCCCAAAGTACTATTCAGCGAACATTGCTGCGTCTGGGCCTCCGAAGCAGACGCCTGGTTCGTGCACCTATGCTGACTGCTGTTCATCGACGGCGAAGGCTAGAATTTGCACGCCAGTACAGCAGCTGGACGTCCACTGAGTGGCGACAGGTTGCGTTTTCGGATGAATCGCGTTTTATGCTCCATCGGACAGATGGACGTTGGCGTATAAGGCGTGAAACCTCTGAAAGGAACCACCCTGCAACCATTGCCGGAACGGTCCAAGCTGGAGGCGGGAGCATTATGGTCTGGGGAATGTTTTCCTGGCATTCTCTAGGTTCACTGATCATTGTGGAAGGCACAATGGATCAATACAAGTACGCATCTGTCCTTGCGGACCATGTTCACCCCTACATGCGCATTGTTTTTCCTCAGGATGATGGCATCTTCCAGCAGGACAATGCGAGGTGCCATACAGCTGCCAGTGTACGTGCGTGGTTCGAAGAGCACCAGGATGAGTTTACCGTCCTCCCCTGGCCAGCAAACTCACCTGACTTAAACCCAATCGAGCATCTGTGGGACCATCTCGATCGAGTTGTTCGCGCCATGGATCTTCAACCGCGTAATCTAGCGCAGCTGGCCACGGCATTAGAGTCGGCATGGCTCAACATCCCAGAGAACACCTTCCTTGACTCTCTTCCTGCACGTCTCGCAGCAGTCCGCTCTGCGAAAGGTGGTTATTCTGGCTTTTGACAGATGGTCACATTAATGTGACTGGACTGTGTATTTCGTGGTAAGAAGCACAGAATTTTTCAATACGTTTCAAGAAAGTGTTCTGTGCTTTTTTGGTATAGTTCAGTTTCCACACCAAAATCGTACAGTTCTTGTACTTTTAAACGATTCCTTTAACTTGTAAGTTAAAGGTGCTTTATCTTTGTCTTCATTATTGCTGTTTCACTGTCTGCTGGTATTATAGGGATCACGGAATTCTTCATTCGTCGTATCTCGATTTATGCTTTGACATCTCCCTCTTCCATATATGAAAATCTTCGCCGCCAGTTGCTTTTGCAATTCGTATCACTTCTTAGAGTTTCATTTTCAATTGATCGAAATTCTGGTAATTGCTGGAAATTAAATTCAGTTGATGAAAAGGAAATTGTCGAAATTTCTGGCCAGAGCTGATGCAAGCAAGCGTTTATTGTTGAAGAACGAACGCTGAACCGTGTATGAATGAAATTCTACCGTTAAACTTCTAGAGACATTAGGTTATTTCGGAAGCAGGAGTGATGAAAAATGAGCAACGCCTTCGCCGGGAATCGAACCACGGACCTCTTGGTTACTCGTCGAGCGTGCTGACCACTACACCACGAAGGCATGCGAAGAAGGCGGGCGAAATACCTTATGAACTAATTAAATGGAAACAATTAAGGTAACGCGTATATGCGAAATCGTGTTCTGCGAGGGTTTACTACATACATTTTAAATTTTGTATATTAACTATTTTAAGCGGAAATAATTTTTCTTAATTTTTTTTTGAAAAAATAAAATAAAAAAGAACGTGTTTTAAACAAAATGATATATTGCTCTGTAGTCGCCAAAATTATCCCGTCTCACCTTCATTTAAGAAGCGTGTGGTCGCTTTAATTTACGAAGATCTCTGAAGTAGCGTCGAGGAAAATCAAAAAGCTGGAGAAATTAGGAATGAAAATTTTCTTGGAAGCGTTTCTTAACCACTTGGCAACAAGTGACGTGTCTGGCACGTCATTTGTTTCCCATGCCAAAGAACACAATGAAGTGCCAGAAACGTCAAGCGATTTAAAGAATTACTTAATAAATTTGAGCTTGCGCAAAGAATGTTCTTTTTATAGCGATAAGACACAAGGTAAGTGACAATCGTAAAAACCCTAATAGTGTGTGGTTTTTCGGGTTGCTTTATTATGTCGCATTTTTTTTTTAAGTATCTGAAATTCTGTAATAAATGAAGACTTTTCATATCGAAGCATTGATAGTAACGAATATTTTTTATTTTTGTGGTTATAAACCGTCAGGTAATGGAAATAAAGCAATACATCAACACATCGACTGGAACATTGGTAGCGATGCTGATAGAATTGACAATAACGTATAACTTAAGACTTCAGAGTTTTGTAGGTCGATGGTGTCAAACTCAAACGGCATTCGGGGCGAATGCACGGTCTGAAAAGCAGCTGACGAGAGTAAACTTTTAATTTTAATAAAATTAGAATGTTTAATTCAGGCTGACGTTGAACAAAGGTTAATGTGTCGCGGGGCTAAGGTAAAGTTATTGAAGAATACTAGTTTAGTTTCCTCTTCAACAGTGAATTTCAATTTTAAATTTGTTCCCCCCTTTTTTTTCTTTTCACTTTTTCTTTTTTTTAAGACCAAATAAGCGTTAGTCCAGAAGGGCTATTAGTCTTGAAACGGCATTTACGTCGAATCACTTTTGAAATTGTTGCCACCAAATATTATCGCCCTGTATTATATTTAAAGAAATTAAATAATGAAGAATGTGCATGAATGTATATGTGTTTTTCGCATCGGGAAAAAACAAAGGTACGTTCAAGTTCATCAAGTTTTGAAAAACGTACTTCTCCATCCGAACATGGGCACCTGGAAGCCCGAATTAGAATTTGTTTTATTGTCTATTTCATATTTTGTAAAACTGTTACAAATACTTCATAAAAAACTCGACAATTTCAAAGCGAGCAGTGGCAACACTGTATGGAATAAAAACATTACTATCTCCAGCGCGCGAGACTGCATATTGAAAATTCTAAAGCTATGCTGCTTTTAAATATTTTTAGCACAGTATGGCGTTAGCTCAGATGCTCTCGGAACGTTTGTATGTCTGCAAATGAAACAAAATGCCCGTTTGGGCGTAATATAACATCTGAAAAGCTTTCAGACTTTATTATTTATTATTTTTTAAATTATATCAACGTTTTCATTTTTCATAAATTCTGAGTATTTTTCGGCAGGGTGTATTACATTTTGCTTTCCAAAATAAAAATTGCTTTCTGAATGTATAAAAAAATTCATTATCAGATCTTTCTCAGTCTTTTAATTCTTTATCTGAAAATCTACTCCAAACGTACAGACATACATATTCAATAAATTCAATTGATTCAATTGTCAAATTGACGTTCCGATCGTATTTCTCCTACATTGTCCCTCTAAAAGTTTTCGTAAAACAAATATTTACCATTTAGCCTGTTAATTTAAAATTTTACATTCCCACGAGCGTCAGTAATCTATACTATTAAAATCTGTGCTCATCTGCCTGTTTGTTTGTGAAATTATCTTCTCCGGAACGGTGGGGAGTTTCGTGAGAAGTACCCTCAGATTCCAAAAATTCGTGGAAAGCCATTTCTCGACCATTCTGATTTTTTCATTGACTTTAATCAGCCGAAATATGAATTAAAAACACTGAAAACGCTAATTTTTGCCTTTATTTTTTCCGAGTGGCAACAGTCCCGCACGCTGGACATAAAAATCTGCTTTATTTCAAAAAGTGTTGCCACTGCTCGCCTTCGAATCGTAGAGTTTGTTTATAAAAATGCGTAAGTTTCACGAAATATGAAATAATACTAGCATTGCCAACCTTTACACATATTATTAGTCCAAAGGGACAATTTGCCC
Organism: Stegodyphus mimosarum; assembly: GCA_000611955.2. Lineage (NCBI taxonomy): Eukaryota > Metazoa > Arthropoda > Arachnida > Araneae > Eresidae > Stegodyphus > Stegodyphus mimosarum. Next base: position 91,100 of record KK112686.1, read on the forward strand.
AGAAGAACTATTAATTTCGTTTTGGTATTTTGCGTCGATTCACTACAAGTGTTGCTTCACTTTTCAAAATGTTGCCACCAAATATTATCACCCTGTGTTATATTTAAGGAAATTAAATAACGGAGAACCAGCTTCAATGTATGAGTGTTTCTCGCATTGTGATAAATCAACGGTATCTAGAGCCATCTAATTTTGAATAACTTAACCCTTCTTGGAATTAACTTAATCATCTGGAAGCCCAAATTTGAAATTCGGAATTTGTTTTATTAACGATTTCGTATTTTGTAAAACTTTAACGAATTAACAAACTCAAGGATTTCAAAGCGAACATGGCAACGTTGTATATAAAAAACATTTTTAGCTTTAAAAAAAATCTGAAACCTCTAAGATTTTTTTTTCGGTTTGATTTATAAAATTAAATCAATTTCCACTCTATGTTAAACTATCGTAATCAGTTAAACTTTACACAAAAGTCTCCTAGTTATTATATAAGGTCATATTCTGACGTTGAAGAAAGTACGCGATTTCATCTGACGTCATTCATTGTATGTCGAAAATGCTTCATTAATGTCAGCATTTTAAACAAATAGCCACTGTTGGCAACATTTTTTTTCAGGTTAGAATAATTGACACGATATATTGGGTTGGCAACTAAGTAATTGCGGATTTCACTCATAGATGGCTTCAGTTGAATTTTTAGGTTTGCAGACGTAGTACAAATGTAAAACACATTTTATTATTTGATAGTAGGCAATTCAGCTGTGAATCGGTAAAAAAAGTTTTTTGATCGGTTGCGTAGTTTTCGTTTGGCGTTCGTTGAAAAATGGAAAATCAAAAGGAACATTTTCGTCATATTTTGCTATTTTATTTCCGCAAAGGGAAAAACGCATCGCAAGCTCATAAAAAGTTATGTGCTGTTTATGGTGACGAAGCCGTAAAAGAACGGCAGTGTCAAAATTGGTTTGCCAAATTTCGTTCCGGTGATTTTTCACTCGAAGATGAAAAACGCTCTGGTCGTCCAGTTGAAGTTGATGACGACCTAATCAAAGCAATAATTGATTCGGATCGTCACCGTACAACACGTGAGATTGCAGAGAAGCTTCATGTATCACAAACATGCATTGAAAATCACTTGAAACAACTTGGCTATGTTCAAAAACTCGATACATGGGTTCCTCACGAACTGAAAGAAACGCATTTAACGCAACGCATTAACAGCTGCGATTTGCTAAAGAAACGTAATGAAAATGATCCATTTTTAAAACGACTGATAACTGGCGATGAAAAATGGGTTGTTTACAACTATATCGAGCGGAAAAGATCGTGGAGCAGGCCAGGTGAACCAACTCGAACAACATCAAAAGCTGATAGTCATCAAAAGAAGGTTTTGTTATCAGTTTGGTGGGATTACAAAGGAATTTTCTACTTTGAATACTTACCACCCAACCGAACGTCTAATTCTGATGTCTACATTGAACAACTAACGAAATTAAACAATGCAACGGCCCGAATTGACAAATCGAAAAGGTGTTGTATTCCATCGTGACAATGCAAGGCCACACACATCTTTGGTCACTCGGCAAAACTTATTGGAGCTCGGTTGGGATGTTTTGCCACATTCACCATATAGTTCTGACTTTGCACCATCTCATTACTTTTTGTTTCGATCTTTACAAAACTCCTTGAATGGTAAAAATTTCAATAATGATGATGATGTCAAATCGTACCTGATTCAGTTTTTTGCTAATAAAAACCAGAAGTTTTATGAACGTGGGATTATGATGCTGCCTGAAAGATGGATAAAGGTCATTGATCAAAATGGGCAATACATTACAGAATAAAGTTATTTAGTTCCATGAAAAAATTGTCTTTGATTTTCTACAAAAAATCCGCAATTACTTAGTTGCCAACCCCACGGTAATTCTTTTATTGATATTGACAAAATTTTGTTATACTACATTAAATTTAAATTATGATGTCATACGTATTAACCTGAAGTGTCAAAAGTTTTTGTTTCCTTGGTTTGGCAACCAAAAATTGCTTACGAATTGGTTGTTGGTTGGAAAGACTGAACTGATTTCATTCATACTGAAATATTTTTACATATTTTCTTTTAAGGCATACATACAACTTTTAACTTTTGCTTTGTTCGCTAATTGTTAAACACAGTATGGAGTTAGCGCGTACACATTGTAGCGTGAGTTAGGTACGTAGAAAATAAATTTCTGTAGGCATTTTATTCTGATACCTTTAAAAACATTCCACAGTTACACACCAACACTGCTTAGAGGGAATGATGATCACATGCAATTTATAAGTGAAAGCATTAAATACAAAAACTAACGCAGGGATTCCCACTAGTGTCGGTGTTGACCCCAGGAGATCAATGGAATGTTTAAGGGGGGCAGTGATGATCAAGGGGTCGATAGTGGAATATGTATCGGCAGTTGATCTACATAAGCAAGAGCTCTTTGATTCTAGAAGAAAATTTAATAATAAAATTGATAATTAATTGTTTATTGGCATAAAGCTGTATCATAATTAAGGAAGAAATCAGCTTTAGTAAGGAAAGCTTTAATAAGGAAGCTTTAGTAGCTTTAGTAAGGAAGAAGCTTTAGTAAGGAAAAAGCTTTAGTAAGGAAGAAATCATATAAAAAATTATAAGTGTGAAAATACACTAAAATTATTTAATATAATTTAATCATGCATAATATTGTTTTAAAATATATAAGTTTTTTTTAGAAATAAGTGGAATATAAACAAATTAAAACCGACACATAAGGACACACAATAAAAATTTACGAAGAATGCTGAACTACAATGGATAATAAGAAACAAGTTAAATATTATTGAACGAGGTGTTTTAAAAATTAAGGAGCTTGCATTAATACATCATATATACCTATATATATGTACATGCTACATACATGTAAGATAAAAAAATATGAAAGCAAAGTTCTAAATTTAAATGGCTATAACCATTCAATTTGGGGACTTCATCTCTCTGTCTTAAAAAATAGCTAATCTGCGTCATTCAAGTTAATCATGTGATCATAGGTAACGCTTAAATGCAGATATCTTTTGCTCAATCAAAGTAATTGTAAATCGAAACTAAGAACTGAAACTTCTCCCTTCTTTCTCTGAAGTATTATAGCACTCTTCCCTTTCGTTTATGCTTTCGTCCTGTTCCGACGCTTCTGCAATCGTCTGTGTTTGCTTCCATTGCCATAATATCAAAAATGTTTTTGGAAATTGGCACGATTGGAGTGCTAAGTGAATTGTGGCCACAAATGAGAATTTAAATAAATATGGAATTTAATCCGGCTCGACTGCTTCTTCTTCAAAATGAATGAATTTGTTTCTAGAAACGTGTTTATAATTGAAAAAATTAAAAATAATTAAACCGTTTTATTCTAAACATTTGTTCCCATTCTTAATCTAATTTTTATCGTTAAATTATTTATACGCAATTATTTATATTATTATTATGTTGTATACTGAAACATTACGCAGAAAAAATATAAGGAGGTCTATGAAGAAAACTATTCGTTAAAAAGGGGTCGATGCAAGAAACAGGTTTGGATTTTCTGTTCTAATGTAAAAACACATTTTACGAACATTCCATGTTGTATATCTTCTGTTACCATTGATGGGAGAGCTAAACTAAGACTATGAACTAATATTGGAAACAATGGGGTGTTGTAGAAATAGTAATATGAACACTGCCCATAAACCCTGAAGTAGATTGCTAGTGAAGACTTACAAGTGTTCCGAGATGAGTTAGCTGAAAAATTTTCCGGCTTCGTACTCGGGATGATGTAATAGACTATCGAATTTCCTTTTTCATAAAAACAATGTGGAACGTTGAGGGAGAAAAAAAAAGGAAGGAAAGGAAAGCTACAGCTGTTCTTGGCCAGGAGACGAAGGTGGAACATGAAATAAAAAACCTCTAGTTGTGGAGAAGCACTTAATAAAAACACTAAGTTGGCAACAAACCTGCAGAGTGAAGGGATACTCTGAAAGAAAAAAAAAAGAAAAAAGAAGTAAAAAGTTGGCGAGGAAAGGAAGATTGGTGAGCGGAAGTTCGATTGGTCCTGGCTCATATGTACCTTTTTACATCTTCTCTTACTAAATGTCTCTGCCTTTGACGTTATCCGTGGCGAGTGGTGACATAGGAGGAAAATCTGAGGAGGTCGGTATTTGCAACTGTTGCGAAGAATTTGACAGGAAAAAAACAGAAGAAAAGAAAGAAATGGAAGAGGCGGCAGAGCGTTAGGGGAAGGTGTGAGAGATGCAAAGGATTAGGTGGCATCGAGTGACCTTGACCGAAAGAATCGTCAGTGTTCCTGTCGGCGCGCTGTCTGATGTGTCGTGGTTTCGTTTTTTGGGGATACCATCCTTCCTACTCCAACTCCAATGT
>KK112686.1:95606-124653 GCA_000611955.2 Stegodyphus mimosarum
CAGGAATATGGGAAATGTTTCCGAATCCGAAGAGTTTGAAATTTTACTTCGCGATTTGAAACTGTATATATATTTAGCTACAGTAGGCGCTGCATAATGTGGTCGCTTTTGTCCACGGCTATTTTGATAACATTAACCGAAAGATAATTTAAAGCATTTTCGCCGTCCTTTCTGCAAGCCTTCCGGTATAACGGTAGCACACTCGGCGTGTATTCGAGAGGTCCAGGATCGAGTGTGCATTGCACATTTTTCAAATTCCTGACATCAAAAATAACCGAATGTATCTATCTACAGTGGCGCCCGAAATAGAAAAGGTGGAGAATGATGATTTTTCACCACCGGGATTTGGCCTGTAATCTCCAGTCACTCCTTAAAACGGGGTATATAAGGTATTTTCTCCTTCCTTTCTCCATGCCTTCGTGGTGTAACGGCATCACACTCGGAGCGTATTCGAAAGGTCCAAGTTCGAGTCTTTCTGGTCCGAGTTCAGTTCTGGTTCGAGTCCAGATTCACTTTCTGGCAACCCTAAACCCGTTTTGGGTTTACCACAGCTGGGCGTTTCGTAGCGCTATATTTGACTCACGCGAGCCCATTGTTTCGTTTTTGAAAATTTGTTTATTTCCCCATTTCTAATGCTATCCGGCCCACCCGCGGCCAAGCGATAAGATTCAGTTCCTAGTGAACGGGATGGCTGCATGTTTATTTTCCTGCTTTCCTGATGAGTAAAATGAATACGAAACAAAGTAGACTCTGCCTAAATGTGATCGCGGTTAATGTTATCCTTCGGATAATGTTATCCAATTCTCGCAGTCCGGCCCGTTTGTATACGAAAACATGCAAAATACATCGCTTAAGCAATTCGGTTAATATGATAAAAAAATCTGATGTGTACATCACATGACTTCCTTGTAAGGAATATTAAATTATACGCAACGTTCCTGCATTTCATTTAAACACATTAGATTAACAGTTAGCGAATTTTGAATTAAATCCACTTCGTCGATAGCGCATAAACCACCAGAGAATAAATGCACTCTTTAAAGTTCACTATATTTATTTACCATAGCCACACTTCGGCGCTAATTCACTCAACAGCGTTACATCTCATTCATTTTACAACTCATAGTGCACAAAAATTACAGCATCTGAAGAATTACCACAAGTTCTACTCAAATACTATAATAAATATGAAAGGATGTACAAAAGAAATTAAGCAAATAAAAAAGAAACAGTTTTTTCACAGACGATTCAGCGCCGCTTATCTAATGCGCATGCGCTACTAATTAATTGAGTTCTCATTTCGGGGTAAGGCAAAAATACATAAAAATTCAAAATGTTTTCATTAAAAATTGAAAGATATAGAAAAATATAAAACACCAAGTACAATAAAAACAATTAAAAAACACTTTTTATAAATAAAATTACAAATTATACGCAAAACCCAGCTAATAACTTAAATGATAATTCCAATTCCAGAATGAATCAAGCATAATTTAATTCGCAATAATGAAAGAAGACGTTGCTTTGTTGTTGCGAAGCTTAGTTTCTCTAGATTGGCAACAAAGCCACTATTCGGCCAAGTTTCAAATGTAAGCAAATATGTCCGCAATCATAACGAATAATTAGGCTTAACCGCACTTAAAAATGTTTTAAATTGTTGATAATTCCATAAATATTGCATGCAGGTTAACTAAAGGCATAAAAATCTTAACCGAAAGATATGAACAACATATTTCAAACATTTTTAAAGCAAAAAACACACAATTTACGAACTTATAAGAGTAAAGAAACTGAGCTTACTGAGCGGAGTAAAAAGTGGATATATATATATTATTTATATATATATTTATATACTTTTGGTGCGGCCGATTGCAACCAAAGTGCGAGGTGCACATCTGCATGTTATAGCAGCCGTATATACAAAATTTCAAGGTTCTGAGGCTACGCGTTTTTGAGTTATGCGAGATACATACCGAACGTAGGTCCGCACAGACGCCACGAAAAAAATCTCTTCAAAATCATTTTAAATCAGTTTTCTAATTTTTTTGGGGAAAACGAATCCTCTGTTCTGTCCTTACGTACGGATGTTACTCAAAAACATCGTTAAATTGCATTCGATAGCGGTGAAAATAAACATTTTCATTGCAATACGGTACCCGAAATTTTTGGCGATTACAATACTTAAGGTAAAAAGGATTTGTTTAAACCTTAAATAAACCTTTAATGAAAAGGGTGTTTAAACCTTCGTAAATCTTTCTCGTGCTTTTTCAGACATAGAGACTTGTCTAGTACGGTGTCCTCCGAAAACATCGCGGCAAAAACATCCCGGAGGAAAACGTCGCAGAAATAACAAGGCAAGGCAAAAACGTCGTGGTACAAAACATCGTGGGAGAAAATAAAGCAAAGAGACAACATAGCGGTTCTAAAGCATCGTGGTACAAAACATCGTAATCGAAAATAAAGCATTTAAAAAATTTCGCAGTTTAAAAACATCGTGGTAAAAATTAAAGCACCTACAAATCATCGCAAACACGCGTTTTTCAGGCTTTAATAATTGTGAAATTTAATGATTGTTTAATGATTATAAAAACTCGCATAATAATTTGTGAGCGCAAGATGGAAAGAAGGATAATTTTTACTTTCGTATTTTTTTATTAACTGATAAATATTTGCTGAAAATGTAAAATAGAACTTAAGCATGGAAAATTAATGGAACTTATAGCACTTAATAGAATTTTAAACTGACATAGTTAACTAACAAAGGTTATTAATATTTTTTCTTATAAAGTTTTATTGGTAATTTTTTATGAAAAGTGTAATTTGAAAAAGAAAGATAAGTAACTGCATGAACTTATCTATAAAAAATTATTAAGTTAATTATAATATTATTTTCTTCACTTATGTTAATCTGATACTCTTATAGTGAAAACTATTTCTTCTTTTGTATAAATTTCTTGTTTTTTAAAAATGTATTAGTTACTAAAAAGTGTGAAAGTAAAAATTATCCTTTTTTTCACCTTGCTCTCATTATGCGAATATCCTTTTACAATTATTAAAGCCCGAAAAACGCATGTCTGCGATGTTATCCTCATGTGATGATTTGTAGGTAAATTATTTTTTACCACGATGTTTTTAAACTGCGAAGTTTTTCAACCGCTTTATTTTCGATGACGATATTTTGTATCACGATGTTTTAGAACTGTGATGTTTTCTGTTTGCTTTATTTTCTCCCACGATGTTTTGTACAACGACGTTTTCGCCTGGCGTTGTTTTCTCCGCAATGTTTTCGTCTGCAACCGTCTAGTACAGAGAGTGTTCGTACATTTTTGAGACAATTTTCATTGCATTTACAGAAACATTTTACCTAAAATTTTTGTGTTTTAAATGTTCCATTTAATAACCTTTATTCTCCGCTATCTTTCTACATCGTAATTTCCGAGACAAAAGCCTTTTTTGATATCAAAAAAGGTATTTTCTCCCATTCCTCTTGCAAGTATCCAAGTATTTCAGAGTCCAAGTACGGCTTAAGTCGAAGTTTGGACAATTCGCTTTTTAAAAATCCAAAACCGTTAACATCCGTAGATCAGGAGATTTAGTAGGAATATGAGTGAAGTGTTATGTCGTTGATACCCCCATTTTTTTCCAAGAAATTAACAGTGTATTTTGACATATGGCTGCTTGCTTTATAAGATATTTCTCCCACCTTCTTAGCACGCTTTCATGGTGCAATGACCAGCACACTCGGCGCGTATTCGAGAGGTCCGAGGTTCGAGTCCCGGCCAGAGCATTGCTCATTTCTCGTTTCTACTACTACAAAATTACCTAATGCGTCTACAGTGGCGCCCGAACTAAAAAAAATGGTGGATGATGGTTCTTCATCACCAGGATTTAGCGATTGGGTCCCGTAACCCAGTCGCCTTAAAAAGGGGGGCAGTATATAAGATATTTATCGCGCCTTCTTAGCATGCCTTCGTTGTGCAGTGGTCAGCACGCTCGGCGCGTATTCGAGAAGTTCGAGTCCCGGCGGGGACATTGCTCATTTTTCATGTCTCCTGCTTTCAAAAAATACTTAATATCTCTACAAGCCCTCAAGCAGATGATCTGTGATGCTAATCCCGGCGAGTTTTTGTTATTCATTTATGTGCTTCGTCCTTAAGCAGCACGTGGAAGGGATGGATGCCTAAGTAACATAAAAAATCTAAAGAGACGAGCTATACCGGAAAAGTAAGAATACAGGGGCAAATCCATTTCACATTGAGTAAATCGGTATATTGGTAATTTGGTGACATCTTGCTTAGCTGACAACGGTTTTGGCGACTTAATATGACGACACATTTGGCGTAAATCGCCAGGGCTCGCCAAAGTTGGCGACCATTTGGTAACATTTTGATCAGTTCCCTGTATCACCGCAGTAAGTATTGTAACTGAACAAATATAACTGATCACTATCAGCTCTAACCGTAATTCGACCCTCATATTGCTTTCCAGTAATTTCGAGAAGCAGAAAGCATTAGAATTATCTGGGCGGCCAGTTGAAAACTATACAATGTCGGAGAGAGAGCATCTATTCTCAGTCAGTTGTTGTTATTATTATTGTTGCGACTAGTTAGTTCAGCGTGATATTGGATTAACTTTCTCTTTAGATGCGCTTTGCATTGCGTTGTGTTTAACGTTCTTTGTAGTTTGAAGTATAACTATTGATTGCACTCTGTGATGCTGCGAGCACCTGTACGAATATTTCTGTGGAAAATTCCAGAACTTTGAAGTGTTTCTTTTGGTTAAATGAATTTTTTTAATATGTCATCGGAGCTGTGTCCATTCAATCTATTACGAACCTGTACGCAGGCAACAGTATTTATTTTTGGACAAGTATGAATAGAAGTTAAGTTAACCAACCTCGTTCAAAAGGCCAATTTCGACTAAAAACTCACTTTTTTTTAATTTAATATTTTTTAAGACCACATTCTTAGGAATCAGAAAAGCTTTTCTTTTCTCGATATGTTGATTAGAAGTAGAGATATACCAATTTTTCTGAGATACGACAAACCGGAAGTAACTGTCTGCCACACCGAAAGTTAAAGTGCAAATTAAAGGTGCAATTTCCACTTTTTTTCTATGTTATTTATAAAGTAAATAATTTTAAGCATTTTGATATGTTTGGAGAATCTGGCCGTGTATTTTCATTATGTATTTTGTCCTTTTCGTTTGGCAACAACGTTTCAAACTTATCGTTTTGTTTACAATGAGCTTTCGATATTTCTGTTTTGTGTATAAATTTCCTGCGCCAATTTATTAGCTAAAAACACATTTGTTGGGTTAAAATGTTTAATGTTTGGTGCCAATATCGGTGTAATGCTATTTAATAATGGATTTTCTGGTCTTATTAAAAATTTGAGTCGCTTAAAATGACTCCTGGATATTTTACAGTCCACGGGTATAAGAATTTAGTTGTGACAAGAATTAACGATTCTCGAAAGCGTTCATCAGGCTTGGCCAAAATTCATAAGAAAACACTAAAAGCCCTTCGAAAAAAAAAATGATTGTTTTGAAAAAAATGAAGGGCCGATGTAGAAGGCAGGAGCATTTTAAGTGAATATTTGTGCGTAATGTCATGTAACAGTAATCTCAAATCTTTTAACGTGATTTTTGATTAATTCTTTTTTTTATGATTTATGTTCTTGACAACCATGATAACTCTAAAAGTTCATCATAGAATCATTTGAAATTTCGCACACATGTTTTATACATTATTGCACATAATGTAGACAGGAAGTTAAAAAAGTAACCCCATAGAATATAAATATATTGCTAGTGAATCAATATTTTCAAATTATTGTAATTGAATATATGCTTCCAGGTAGTATATATAAAAAAAAAGCTAAACATAGATTTTTATCATCAATATTTTCTTGTCAGTGATGGTTGATGGTTTTATTAATTTTGACCTAAAAATTTCAGTTTTTCACATAAATTTCTCAAAATAAGGATTTTTTTATTACTTTTGCAGTAAATATATTTGAGTACAATTCATCAAAAAAATGACATAAATTCAAAAATATAACGAACATTTTAAAAAACGCCCTTCGAACGAGGTCGGTTACCTTAATCAAATCTGCAATCTTTCAAATCTTTCTATAAGATTTAAATCGCAGTTTAAATTAATTAGCTGCATTTGTAGATCTTTCGAAACGTTTCTAATGTTCTTTTTTAATGCCAATGAAAATAATGTGAAAGTAGACTATAAATAACTAAATCTTGAAACGTTTTCTTAGAATTCTTGTCATTATAATGCTAATTAATGTATGAAAAATGGATTCGTGGACTGAGTAAAATAGCTAGTTTGAGGCTTCAATCTTAAAGGCTAGTTTGAGGCTTCAATCTTAAAGTACGCAATCTTTTTTTGAACTTATTAATAATGTCGCTTGGAGTTCGTTTTATGGGGAGGGAGAATATCTCTTTAAAAAAAATACGAGAATGTTAAACCTTTCCGAACAGGAAGTATGAAAACAACTGAGCTAGGAAGTATGAAAACAACTGAGCAACTGAGCTTAGGAAGTATGAAAACAAGCGGTTTTTCACTATCCAAGTTGGATTGCTAACCATTTACACCATGAGAGTAGGCAAGGGGAAAAGCGACAACTCCTTACAAAGGGAAACAAAAAGGAAAAGACGAAAAACGTTATCTTTCTTTTGCAGCATTTTTATTTCCATGTGAGATTTCCGCGAAACATGACAAACCAGCCATATCCTCGAAGGAGTTCTAATTCCAGACCTCCCGACTGCCAGCTGCAGGTGCTTCTAATTACACCACGAAGGCATGCGGTAAGGAATTTCTTAAGGATTGTTTTCACAAATTTTTCTAATTGGAACTGAACTTAGCATTTGCTATGTTTTGTCTTAAATTTTAAGATGGATCTGTACTCAGAAAATTAAACCCCACTTTCGTGACAAATCCTGTGCGCGTTTATGGTACAATTCTAAACATTTTTCTTTCAATTCAGAGAACTTGTTAGCACCTCGGGATGTTAGTCTCGAAACTCACTTTTTGCACATACCACATTTGTGTTCGAATCACTTTTGAAATTGTTGCCACCAAATGCTGTCGCGTTGTATTATTTAAACAAAAAAAGAACACAAATTAAATAATGAAGAATGGGTATTATGTGTATATGTTCCTGGCATTGTGGAAAAATGGCGGCAATTAGAGCCACCGAATTTTCAATACACGTAATCCTCCACCTGAACATGGGCACCTCGAAGCCGGACTTTTAAATTACGAATTTTTTTTTAAAATTTATTTCATATTTTGTACAAATTTAATGAATTTTTTGTTTAACAAACTCATTCATTTGAAAGCGAGAATTGGTGGCAGCACTGTTCGAAACAAAACGCTTTTACCTCCAATGTGCGTATCTTTCAATTTTAATGCAAAAATTCGGCTATCTGAAAGCAATTTGGTGCCATTGACTCAAATGGAATACTCATATTCTCCAGCTTGCCGGAACTGTTGCCATTCGGCAAAATGTAAGATATTTATCTTTCAAATTTAATCCACAAATTCGATTGTTTGAAAATAATGTTTTGCAACTGCCTCAAACAGAATACTTATTAATCCCCCCCATCAACGTTTTGCCATTCAGTAAAGCTTAAGATACTTAACTTTCAAATTTATTCTTTCAGATAGCAAGTGGCAAACCAACTGTTAGAAAAATAACAAAAGTAGCTCATAAAAATAATTTTCAAATTTTATATGAGTGTTATGACCAAAGGAGCGTTTTTTGAACGTTTTGTGTGTAACCTTTATTTATTGAATATAATGTTCTTCGCACTCAAACCGTAAAATTCAATTCAACAGCAATATCACAAAATATTTAGGAAGAGCATATCTTTGGAATTTCTGATATACAGTCCCGTGCCCCGGAGATAAAATTCCCCCCCTCCCGTGCAGTGTTGCCATTGCTGGCTTTGAAATTGTTGAGTTTGTTAATCAAAAATTTTTTGATGTCTGACAAAATATGAAATAGATGCGGAGACATTAGGTTATTTCGAAGCAGAAGACATGAAAAATGAGCCACGCCTTCGACGAGAATCGAACCACGGACCTCTCGGTTACGCACCGGTCGTGCTGACCACTACACCACGAAGGCATGCGAAAAAGGCGGGAGAAATACCTTATACAGACATTAAAACAAATTCCAAATTAGGGCTTCCAGATGTCCATATTCGGTGGAGGATTACAGTATTCAAAATTGGATGGTTCTAGGTTCCGTTGTTTTATCACAGTGCGACAAACATACATATATACATTTATGCGCATTCTTCATTATTTAATTTCTTTAAATATAATACAGGACGATGATTCTTGGTGGCAACAGTTTGAAAAGCGAATCAACGCAAAATGCTAAAACGAAATTAATATCCTTTCTGGGCTAAAAATTGTATGTTAGCAGAAGTTAATTCAAGAGCAGACTGGCAATCCGCGATGCTCAGCGAGAGTGCAAAAAGCCTTAATAAAAATTCCTCCGGTGCGACGTTAAAATCTGAATCCTTTCAGATTTTTTTTTCTTTCTTTTCCGTTTTTCTCTTAGAATTCGAAAGTGATTCGTGAGGCCCCTCGAAATGCGCCATATATATATTGGTATGGCTTCATAAATCCGCCTCTGAACTGATGTAAATAGAAGAGCGTGTTGTTGAATTTTTATTGAGGCAATTCAAGGTTTCCAAATTTTCCGGTTCTACATTACAACACTAAGGAGATTGTAACTGGTGGAGTAAAGCTGAATTTTAGGAATGATCTGTATTGTAGTAAACTCGAGCGTGGGTGCTTATTATCTGATATCAGAATCTATAGATGTAGGTTTATGTGATTTCCTTTTTATTCCTGATGACATCACAGCAAAATGTTCGACCATACCAGCGGAGGCCGCAGTGAACTTGCATTAAAATCAAGTAGGCGCGTTTTCGAAATCATAGCACCCACTGATTGATTGATTAAGCCCATGTTTTTGCGATTCAAACTTCGCCCTGTTTGATGAAAGGTCAGAATTCCGGCATTCTGTCAATTGACTTGTTTTTGCGCTAACCACGTGTTCTCTGGCGGGTGCTATTTCAGAAGATGAATCTCAAAATGTCTGAGAAACAAAGCCTTGATTTACTACGTCGCGTCATCACTAATGGCGAACGGATGTTTTCAAGCCGGCGTTCGGGACCATGAATGAAATTTCCTGTCCGAGGTCAATCTTGTTTACCCGCTCCGTCCATTCATCGTGCCATTACTATTACTACTACGACTACTATTATGAAAATAGAAGCGCTCTCTCCCGGGTAAAATGTAATTTTTGCGTTGTTTGGTTTTTTTTTTTTTTTTTTCCATGTGACTGACGCTAGTAGTCGCGTGTTGTTTTCTCGGCAGATGTGGTGGGAGGTGGTGTTTTTGATGATGTCCTTTTCTCCTTGGAATGACGCTGTGTTCATCAAGTTTGCATGATTTGAAGAAAGATTCTATTATTGAAACGCATACCGTGGCCTGATTTAAATGTTTGTCATTCTCTTGTCAGAGTTATTACGTTGGTTTTTTATTTTATTTTTTTATTTTTTTTTTATTTTTATATATATAAAGAATCAGAAGCTCGGTGCTTCTGATTCTTTAAAGTTCTTCTTGTGCCTACACATGATGAAAAGATTCTTTCATGTATTTTCTTATGCAATACATTATTGATTACTCAGTTTTTTTTTTAATGCAGTGATCGATGGAAAGATTCTTTCAAATTTTTTCTTATGTTGTGTATGATGCAAGGTGTTTCGATGCTTTTGTTTTTTATTAGATGAAAAATGATTTAGATAGGCTTACCATATTGTTTTTTGCTCAAACCGAAATGCTCACTGAGAAAATGCTCACAACTGAGAATAAAACCTAGTAGAAAAAGTACCTATGATTGACAAATCTAAATGAAGAAATTGTAGGATTATTATTATTTAAATTAACCAGTTATTTATGATTTCAGCTTTAATATCACTTCTCCCTTCCGTTTCCTCCCCAGAGTGCAAATCAGTGCTTGGAGTGGTGGTCAATTTATTATGGAGACACCTTAGGCGGCCTTAGAAGTAAAATCGCCAAATAAAAGATCAAGTCGTCTAAGAGATTAAGTCACCAAGAAGCCTGCTTTTGTTTTTGCTTAATTTTAAGGACTTCCTAACAGAATATTCTTTTCCCGAACAACAACATCCAAGCTTACACGTAGACTTTATGAGGCTCTTAGCTGTCTATTCGGCTACGTTCCCGGGAGAGGGTGGAGCAGAGACTAGATGGTTTGTGCCAGTAAGATGTGAGACTAAGGCAAGGTCAGTGGTCTCCCTAGGTGGAGCTCACTCACTCACTATGGTTTGCAAAGGATCTCTTTTTCCATGGCTTACGAAGATCGCCTGGAGTCAGAGTTAGCAAACAACAAAACGACTTTGCTTTTACGCTCCAAAATATCTAAAAAAATTCAGGTTGAAGCGTTAATGATAAAAGATATCTGCTAGTCGTTTTCTGAAACGAATCCAAGCGCATCGTGTAGTAAACTTTCTGAAGACAAAAATAATGAAACTGGGGAATTTCCACCAAATTCCATAGCCGATTAGGGCCATAGCATCTGAATTTCCAGAACAGCTGAACAGTTGAAAAAAAGAACTTTTGTATTATAATTATTTGGTTATAATTATGTAAACTCAGCCAAAATCCACTGCTATTTTGAAGAATATTTTTCTCATTGCCTAATGTTATCAATAGTTAATGTTATCAACATAGTCATGGGCAAACGTGATCACATTTAAGCGTCGCCAACTGTATTAGTATCACACAGATGGCAAATCTAATCTTAACTTATGTTTAATTCATAGCATAGCGCTGTCTTAAGAAATTCACTAACATCACGCTTTTTTGTCACAGGTGGACAGTGTTGGAGCTTGATGAATCGAAATGGAAGATGCACAGAAAGTTTACGTACCAACGTAACCAGGGAAGAGTGCTGCAGCGACGGCAGCCCTACAACGGCTTGGACTTCTAAGGATCTCAGATCTGGAGACCTCTTCTTCTGGAGGTCCCTCGGTGGTGGTGTATCTTGCAAACCATGTAAAGGTAAATTTAGTTATTTATTTTTAAATGTAACTTCCAGAACTTTATTGTGTTTTATACAAGTCTCCGAGTGAAAGTGGTGATCAATAGCAAAATTCATCAGCTGCAGTACGTGCACCATTAACAAAAACACGATAGACATTGCGAAATTCAGTTCTGGTCTATTCTAGAATCGGATAGAACCTATCTTTTTATGGGATCAGATCAGAACAGTTCCCTCGTTCAAATGTTTCTGTTCTTTTTCTACAACCTCACTGTTCATTACTTCGATGAAAAAGATTCGGAACGACTGACGAATCAAGAGCGGCTACCGAGGATGAGCGAAAATCGGAGAGAATCAAACGAACAGTGGGATCGGAAACGGTAAGCGATGTTGAATCGAAAAGAATCGAACAAGGAGGTGGGATAGGAAGAATGCCCTCAATCAAGCGCTAACTCCGTGGAACTGATTTTTTCACCTGTAGTTTTGAGATTCTCTAAAATGTCCTTTCTACACAGAACTTATAATAAAATTCTAGAGTAAAAATTTTTCAAAAATTTGTGAAATGCTAATAATTAAAATCACTTTTAAGATGGGAGGATAGCAATGTTTTCTTCACTAAAATGGAAATCGAAATTTCTCTGCCTCGTTCCCAATAAAAGCTTCGTTCTTTTTTCGCCTATCAAGCGTAAACTCAGACAGTAAAACGAATCAGTTCGTGAGCGAATAGCAGATCTCTGTTCCTGCACGCTTCCAACAAGAACTCTCAACGTACTATAAAACAACTTCATTTTCTGAAATCGGAATTAATTCGCTCAGTAAAGTGAATCGGTTTTTTGAATCAGTTCCGGAGCTGGTTTGGTTTGGATTATTATGGCAAAGCACACTACGGCCATTTACCTAAGGAGAAGGATGCCCTCTTGGAGGACTTTCTAAAGGAAATTGGCTCGTATGCGCGTTAAACATCGAAAAACCAAGAAAACACCCATGCAGCCAGCCCATTCGCCTGGATTCGAACCCAGGTCAGAACTACTCGCTCGATCGCTGGTGGGGCAGTTCCGAAACAGATCGTCCAGCTCTAGCACGTAACTGCAACAAATTTTCGAACAGTTTTACTCTCATACGGACTGTTGCTCTTCTCGAGAGATCCGTGAAACTACCCTTAAACACTGCTGTGAGCCATGAGTGCCTTTGTTCTAGACAGCGATATTCCACAAATTCCACCCCCTCTTAGTTCTTCGTGACTATTCAAGAAACGGTTAAAGAAAATAATGAAGCAGCATCAAACTTTCTTTTCTCGGCTTTGAGTCTTCTAGGTAATTTATAATGTAATTTATGTTAATTAATCAGTTATTAAACTTTTACCATAACTTCGTCTTTCCATACTCCTCACCTAGAATACAAATTAGTCGTTTGTGTATTTAAGCTGAAGGTTTGAATGCATAGAGTTAGAACTTCTGGCAGCCTAGGCTTGTTGCTACATACTATTGCCATTTCTGCCCAAGTTGTTTACCGGCTTTAGTATCTCGGTAGCCGACGTTTAAAAACACGCGCCGCTAGTTATGTTGATCCACCTTGAATAATCTATTTTACATGTAGTCTCAGGCTACGTTACCAGCATTTGAAATTTAACTTTCTATTATGTTAATTTAAATACCCGCAAGTATCTGAGGTTCGTGTCATTTAAGACTTACTAAAATAGGCTGTTTTAATCTTATTCTGGTTTTGTGGTTTCTTTCATCTAGCCTAGTAGGCTTTGTAGGACATTACCACAAGCTTCCAGACACAGCAGAACTCTAAAAATTCTTTACATGATTTTTATCTGAAATCTCTATTATTTTACATGAGATTTATTTTATAGTGATATTCTTTTCTGACACCTGACAAAGACTTATACTTTTATATTTGATGCAGTTACCGTAGAGAAGAAATCTTGGCGGTACTTGAATGCAGTCGACTAACTATACCTTCTGAGGAGTTGACTGATTAAGGCAAATTTTTTGTGTTTGCAGTAGCATAACCGTATTCGAGAAATACAAAAGAGTCTTCATAACAGTACAAAATCTGCAACCAACTCAGTGCGCTAAACAGAACAGACATGTAACATGTGCAAGAATATCACTGTAAATTATGATTCGATTCTCATGTAAAATAATAGAGATTTCAGATAAAAATCATGTAAAGAATTTTTAGTGTACCAAGCAAGTAAATATTGGCCCTAGCATTAGTTGTCTAGATAAACAATATTCTCGAATCGTCGTGGTATATCAGTGGATTTGTGCAGGCAACACCAGTGGTTCTGCCACCGCCAGAAGGTCGCCGGCACATCCATATTTCGTCTGAGCTTTCAACTGAATAGAACATGAAAATACTAGGCTCGAATAGCGTGACAGAAGGTGCATCGTATCCGGCTCAGAGAAATAGGGCCGTAATGGCTCATGCCATTGAAATTCAGGACTGAATTGTTCTCATGAAAAAGACGAAATCAGGGACAAGGAAGGGAAAGGAGGAAGCTAATTGTCTCGTAGAAGAGCAGTGTGTGTTGGTGGTAGTGTAGAAGAGCGATTCTCAACCACTGTTGTGTGCCGCCAAATTTCAGACATGTATATACCAAAAATTATAATGGGTTTAAACCTAGTATACGGTACATGTGAGAATTGGCGAAATTCGGTTTTTCAGACATATATAAGCGCACCAATTGCTTTACCAAGCCAGTCTGGAGGAAAGCGCATTTTGGAGCATTTTCGCGCATATTAAGTACATTATTTAAATTGAGAAGTTTTGATGGGTGCAGATAGGAGACTAGCTTACTTATCATACATTTGTGTTATTTTTAATAACATAAATTCAAGTATGCAAGGGTCGAAAGAAAATGTATTAAACTCAACAGACAAACTGGAGAGATTCCGAAAACAAATAACTTTATGGAAGAATAAAGCTCCAGAAGGCAATTTGGAAATGTTTGAGTCAGTCCCAAAAGATTTTAATAAAATTATTCATAAAACTGCTATTGACCATTTGACAACATTAGAAGAGAGAATTATTCATTATTTCCCAAATTTAGATATAAAAAATATTGATGAGGTTCGTAATCCATTTGTGATAACGAATACTTCTGTATTTGAATTAACTCTCAATGAAGAAGAACTAACTTCGCTTTCTAATAATCGAGATCTAATTTTAAAATATTCGGAAGAATCAATTAATTCATTTTGGATTAACATGAGATGCGATTATCCCACGATGGCCAAAAAAGCTTTAAAAATATTATTACAATTTTCTACATCTTATTTGTGTGAATTCGTATTTTTTGTATTAACCAACATAAAAACGAATAAAAGATCGAGACCGTTAAATGTAGAAGACGATAGGAGAGTAGCATTGCCATTTTTACGACCACATATAAATGAAATTATCAAAAACAAAATCAAGCTCAAATTTCTCATTAAAAGTATTCTTATTTTTAACTTGTAATTAATCCTTTAATAAACATACTGCTTTCTTGTAGTACGTATTAGTTTAGTTTACATTCAAAATTATTATCATAAACTATTTTACGCAGTGTATTATAGGTAAATAAACAACTTTTAAACTTTTCTTTGTGTGTTGCCAAATTTTGAAATCGTTAAAGGTGTGCCGCGACAAACAAAAAGGTTGGGAATTACTTGTATACAATATCCAGGATCGCCTTTCGAGAAAAAATACCCAATCAGAATATTAACAGGCACGTGATTACGGGAGATCTGACCGCATCGTGGCTGGTCCCTACCATTTTAATGCACCTTGATGTCCAAAGACAAATTTTTATAAAGACATATTGGTGTTCAAGGATAAAAGTAGCAACGAAATTTTGTGAAACCTGCTGGAAGATCAACAAAACATAACCCTTTTGATGGATTACTTGTAAACATATAGCAATGTCTCAACTTAGGACCTCTTTCTGGAGCACACTACATGGACTAAAGGTCCTTGTTTTCAGTCTGAAGCGCCAGAGCTTTCAAAATTTTAGCGGAGCTGTCACTGACAAACATCCTTCGCTTAGCTTAGCTTACAGCTGATTCTGTTGTATCAAGTATGCTTATCACGTGACGCCATGCCAAATTCAGATCCGATCTTGATAAGAAAAGAGACCGGAAAGGAAACTGGTGACGTTTCTTCTAAATATAAATACATATATTTAACTCCAACTAGTTCTTGTTGTCAAAACTTTGGCAACGAACTCTGTCAGACAATAATCTAGATCACTAGACATTCCTGAATTTTTTCTCACATGGACCTGTCTTAAAAGAATGTTTTTCTTCACAGCTACCTTTTCATTTTTATCCATATTATTTACAACATGCAACGTACAGTATAATCATAATACTCATAATTAACTTAATTAGACTAAGAATACGAACAAAAGTTTTGCAAAAAATGGGTTTATTAGGTTTATGTTTTATTATTTTTTGTTTTGCTATTATTTTTCGACAAATATACAGTGGCTCCCAAAAGTGTTCGTACACTTAGATTTTCATTGAAATAGGGCTCTATCCATTCATTAAAAGTAAACTTTCTGAATGAGATTTTAATAATGAGATCTATAATCTATTCGTAACAAAATTACATAAAATAGTTTTAAAATAGAGCGAAACTTTATTTTTAAGAAATTAATAATCAAAAAATGACAAACATTTTATCTCACAAAAGTATTCGTACACTTCAAAACAATCTTGACATATTTGTAAATATTTTCATTTTTCGATAAATTAATATTTAGTAGGATATCCTTTAGTATCCGCAACAGCTTTTAAACGTCTGGGAATAGATTTTACTAGTTTTTTTTTCGTTTTTTTTTTGTAATTTCTATATCAGTGTGTATACATTCTTGCTTGTGTTTTATGGGGTTTAAATCTGGCGACTGAGGGGGTGTTTTCAAAACCTGTGGACAGTTATAGAGACACCACAGGCGAACGTTGAGAGCCGTATGCTCATGACGTCGTTCATCATGAACGTCGTTATCATGATTAGAAATAAAGTTGTTTCCAGTACCCAAATTTTGAGTTAATAATTTTAAATTATCTCTTAAAATATTTAAATAAAGAGAATGATTCATTATGCCATCCATAAATACCAAATTACCTAGTCCCGATGCTGCCATGCACCCCCACAGAAGAACACCTCCAGCGCCATGCTTAGCTGTTCCAACTAAGTTTTTAGGATGAAGTTCTTCATTTTTTCTTCTCCATACAGTTATTCGACCATCCGAACCCAAAATGTTAAATTTGCTTTCGTCAGCAAATAGGACATTATTCCAGTACGTTTCGGGTGTATTTATCATTGATTTTGCGAATGAAAGCCTAAGTTTTCTGTTTTTCTCGCTAGCAAAAAAATTTTTACGGGCAGAACGCTCATGTAAACCAGCTGAGAACTCGTAGAACAGTTTCCGGTGAAATTGAAGTAGAAAACTCTGCATTAAATTTTGCAGAAACTTTTATAGCACTCAAACGTGGGTTTTCCACAAATTTTCTGATAATAAATCTCTCAATCACGTTTAGTTAACTTTCTCGGTCGACCTTTTCTTACCTCGTTTTCAATCCGATTTTCTTCTTCAAAGCGCTTTATCACATACTGCACTGTGGAATGGGATAAATTAACTAATTTAGCGATATTTCGAATTGATTTACCACTACAATGGCGAAAAATTACCAATTTTCGAATGCTGTTTGTAATTTCTTTACGACTGTGACTCATTTTTCGATAATAAATATAATATTATGAAGTAAACGATAAGAAAAACAAAGCAAACGATTTTTTAAATGCCACTACAATGCAAAAATTTAAAAAACGACAAAGGATTATACTAATTTTGATTTTATCCAGAAATATTTCAGTGTACGAAGACTTTTGTGAGATAAAATATTTGTCATTTTTTGATTATTAATTTCTTAAAAATAAAGTTTCGGTCTATTTGAAAAATATTTCTTGTCATTTTGTTACGAATAGATTATAGATTTTATTAAAATCTCATTCAGAAAGTTTACTTTTAATGAATGGATAGAACCCTATTTCAATGAAAATCATAAATGTATGAACACTTGGGAGCCACTGTAAACAATTTTCAGAGAGAAACTCGCAAGTTGTAACTACAGCAAGTCCAATTTTAATGAATGTGGTGTCTGAATTTGAAGCACTGCTGCAGGTTTTCAAATGTTTGGCATAGAACTCCTTAACTTAATATTTAAATCACCTCGCTCTTTCAAACATATTCAGACGGTTTCTTTGTCTGCATTCGAGTGTATTTCTAGCGTAAAAAAGCCGTTAATCCCATATGGGATATCAGTCCGTGGAACGGCATTTTACGTCGAAACATTTAAAGGCTTTGTATCACTTTTCAAAGTGTTGCCACCAAATATTACAGCCCTGTATTATATTTAATGAAATTAAATAATGAAGATTCTGCACGAATTTATGCGTGTTTCTCGTACTGTGAAAAAATAAAAACAACGGTAACAATCCAATTTTGAATAACTTAGTCCTCCACACGAACATGAACACCTGGAAGCCCGAATTTTGAATATCGATTTTGTTTTATTATCTATTTAATATTTTGTAAAACTTTAAAGAAATTTTTGACTAACAAACACAAGGACTTCAAAGCGAGCAGTGGCAACACTCTAGCGCGCGAGACTATGGGAAAAGCTAAATTTATGCTGTTTTCAAATATTTTTTGATTTTGCTGTTGAATCGGATTTTATTGGCGTAAGTGCCAAGAACGTGATATTTAATAAATAAACACGCAAAATGTTAATGATAAAAAGATAAAAAAAAAGTTTTGTAAAACCATCTTAATAAGAAAACTGAACATTGATATGGTGAGTCGAGTAAAGACTGAAAAAAAAGGGGGGATATATGCCAAAATTTAACGCTGTGTCGGGAATTATAAGCGTATACAGCTATGCTGCTTTTAAATTTTTTGCAATTTTGCTTTTGAATTGTAGGTAGCGTAAGTGCGAAGAAAATTATGTTTAATTATAAAGTTAAAAAGCCCCATCCCCCCCGAAAAAAAAAGTTTTCGCAGGAGTACACAGTAGACTGAGTGTAACAGCAGTCTCAGCGAGCTGAGCGAGATCGGAAAAGACCTTAACAAACCATTTTGTATTACCGTTAAAATCTGAAAGCATTTCAGAATGTTGTTTGGGGAAAGGGGGGGCTAAGAACGTTTAAAATAAATTTTCAAAACAAGAAGGTTATAACAGATGATCGATAGTATATGCGAAACTAAAAAATGTCACTTAGCCTAACTGCTACCTTGCTAGCATGCGGTTTATCTAGCTTGCATTTTTCTTTTTACTTCCTTGTACGAAGTAAAAAGGAAGTAATCGCGAAAAATTTCGGGTATCATATTTCAACGAAAGTATCCATTTTGACCGCTATCGAATGCAGTATAACGATGTTTTTGCGTGCTATCTGAAAGAAAGGAAGAATAAAGGACTCGTTTTTCCCCCAAAAAATTATGAAACTGATTTAAAATGGTTTCTGAAGAGAATTTTTCGCGGTGTCTGTGCGTACGTGCGTACGTACGTATGTATGTATCTTGCATACTCGGAAACGAGTAGCCTCAGAACGTTGACATTTTGTGTATAGGACTGCTATAACATGTAGATGTGCACCTCCTATTTTGGTTGCAATCGACCGCACCAGACGTATATAAATATATGTATATATATATTATAATTTATAGTGAATTATATAAGAAAACTCTTCATATAACATCTCCAAGCAACGGAAATTCAATTTAAAAACGTCATTGAAAAGATATTTTTCAGAATTTAAAAAAAAATTAATATATATATTCACTCTTACTCGCCTCAGTGAGCTCAGTTTTTTATTCTTATATGTTGGTAAATTGTGCATTTTTTGCTTTAGAAATGATTGAATTAAGTTCATAGCAGGTTAAGTTTTTTATGCCTTTAATTAATCTGCGTGTTGTAGGTGTAGAATTATCAACAATTTAAAAGTTGTTTAAGTGCGGCTAAGCGAAATAATTTTGGCCATAGCTGCCATATTTGTTTGCATTTGAAATTTAGAAGAATAGTGGATTTGTTGCCAATCTAGAGAAACTAAGCTTCGCAACAACAAAGATAACGCCTTCTTTTATTATTTCGAATTAAATCATGCTTAATCCATTCTGGAATTTATTCGAGGAAATAAGTGTTTAAGATTTACTTCGTAATTTTTAATATAGATATTTTGAGTTTTTATGTCTTTCTGCCTTGTCGCGTGAGTGAGAACTGAATTAATTGAATGAGAAATAGTGAATCGTCTGTGAAAAACTGTTTCGTTTTTTGTTTGTTTGTTTAATTTCGTTTATGCATCGTTTTAGATTTATCATATAGTATTTGAATATAACACGTGGCAAGGATTAGATCATTCTTCAGATGATATACATAATTTTTGTGCATTCTAAGTTATGAAATGAATGAGATTTAACGTTGTTAAGCAAACCTAGCGGCAGAGTGTCGCTATGGTAAATAAATACAGTGAATTTTAAAGAGTGCATTCATTTTGTTGTGGTTTATTCGCTATCGACGAAGTAGTTTCAATTCAATCTAATAAGCTCAAATGAAATGCAAAATGCGTATAATTTAATATTCTCTGCAAAGCAGTCATCTGGTGTACACATCAGATTTTTTATATTGCAGTTATTGCCTTAAAAATTGTATATTTTTAAACAATATTATGGATCTTTAATGCGTATTAAATGATTTTAGTGCATTTTTCCCTCATTTATTTTTCTTTACTATATATATGATATAGCTTTGTATCCGTAAAAACGCTTTATATGGATAATTATGAATTTTATTATCACATTTTGTTTCGTTATCATAGAGACCATAATAACGCAGATCAACGACCGGTGCTTGGGTATTGACCACCGATCGAACCTTTGGTGAGCACTCACTCCCTTTAAAATTTCGATTCTTGGGATTGAAGATTTAACAAGCAATTCTCTTTAAAGAGTTACAAGCAATTTTTAATTATGTAATCTTGCAATATAGATATATTGTTCCTTAATTAGCGTTTTTGTAACGACCCCTTTCGAAACGTTACCTTCTATCTGGAAATGTCTCATCGACCACATCGAGGGGCTTTGAATGAGATGAGGTGGCTTTAATAAAAAGCATCGCGACAAGCTTTATTTTATTTTGTCAAATGGCAGTGCTCTGGAAGGGAGCATTCAAAGAGTGCAGAAAGGTCATACACGTGTTCCAAACAAAACACCACGAATTTCAGATGGTGTGTATGCCGGATGATGCTTACGCGCCACTTTTATGGCCGCCTTAATTGTCAATGCAGTATCCAAAAGCCATTAATTAGGCCATTTGCTGGAGGGGGGAAAGTGTTTTTAACCATTATATCGATTATTGATAACTATGGTAGGAAATGTTTCACGATCGTGTGTTTGTCTGCTCGTCCTGTGAGGAAAAGAAAACGAGTTGATGTAAATGAACGTCGGTGGATTACCGTCTCCTGAAGCAGGTCAAACTCGTGAATGTAATTAATTATATGTATCATTTTTCTCCATCATTTCATCCTTGACGTTACGAGTAACATTGAATAAAATAAAAAACAATACACGCGAGCGTAGAATTTTAATGCGCTGTTGTTTAAATCCTTGCTACCGAGTCAAAATCTGGCATCAGATGTTTTCGTAATAAGAAGTGCAGTTCGTCTGTTAACTCACGTTTTGTCCCTTTCACTTTGTAAGGATTTTACAAGTTTGACTAACAACGTTTCTATTTCCGACCAGAATAAGCGCGAAAGAGAATTGCGTATGCAAATGACATTACAAACTGTATTATATGTGTTTAAGGTGTAGGGATTTATATTTATTTTAACTAACCAGTTAAATTTAATTTGAAATCCTTTCCTTAAGCCTTCCTTCCCCTAATTGTCAGTGCCAGAATATTTAAAATTTGGTAGCGCACGTGAAGAAATGCAAATTCTACCACTGGGAGAAAAAGTTTAAAGGTCAAGTTCTAGAAGGGAAAGTTAGAGAATCTGGGCTGGGAAAGCTCTGTGCGCGTTGTAGCCCGAGCTTTGGCTTAGCTGTTATAGCTGGTTTATAAGGCATTTCTTCCGTCTTCTGCGCATACCTTCGTGGTGTAGTGGTCAGCACGCTCGACGCGTAACCGAGAGGTCCGTAGTTCGATTCTTGGCGGAGGCGTTGTTCATTTTTCAATACTTCTGCTTCAAAAATCCTAGTGACTGACTGTACAACTGGCGCCCGGACTAAAAGATGGTGGATGATGATTCTCTACCACCAGGATTTGGCGACTGGGTCCCCCAAACCCCAGTCGTCCTTTAAAAGGGGGAGTATATAATGTATTTCTCCCGGCTTCTTTGCATGCCTTCGTGGTATAGTGGTCAGCACGCTCGACGCGTAACCGAGAGGCCCGTGGTTCGATTCCCGGCGGAGGCGTTACTCATTTTTCATTCTTCTACTTCCAAAAAAATCCTATCAGTTTATCAATGACTATTTTTCTTTTGTTATGTTCTTACTGTGTCTTTCGGAAACTAAACTATTCGCATCATTTTTTACTTTTGATTTTTGGACGAGAAAATTAATAAAAGAAGGTGGAGAAGTGAGGAAAGACAATACGATAACTTTTAAATGCTTTTCAGTGAAACTGTTTGTTGTGAAACTTCACTTTAGACCCGATAAATGAGCACCAATGGTTGATGTGTTATTGCTTCTTTTAATGCCTACAGAACAAAACGTTAACTCTAATAGGTCCGTGGTTCGATTCCCGGCAAGGGTATTACGCATTTTTCATCTCTCCTGCCTCTAAATAACCTAATGTCTCTAAAGGTCAAACGTAACGGCTATTATTTTGCTGCCACTAAATTTATCAACGCTCTGCAAGGAAGCAGGATAGTCTCCCGCGTAATTGTTTATACAGTAGAAGTCCAGAAATCCGCAATGCTTGGGACCAGAGGTTGTGCGGATTTTAGGATTTTGCAGATTTCAGGACAGAAAAGCCAAATCATAATATTCAGACCAAAAAGTGCAAAATAAATAAGCCATATTAGATACATTTACTTAAATTATTATGTACAATAATATACATTATTTTATTATACGCTTTAAATTATTATACGTATATATTTATTATATTATTTATTTGTATTAGTGATTACAGGAATATTTTAAAGCATTAAGGACATATACAATAGAGACGTGTAAAAATAAGGGATACTAATAAAGCATAAAATATTTCACTTTTTTTTACTTGTTTCAAACATTTTTCTGATAAAGGTTTGTTTTAAAACTTTAGGTGCTCAGAGTACGTTTTTTTTTGTAAATTCTACACGGTCAGAATCTCTTGCTCTGTGACACAGCTCTGTTGTTCTAAGTATTTTAGGTATTTTTCACCCTGTTCCAAACCCTCATTAAAAGATAATTTCTCACTCCTATCAAATTCATTATCTGTGTCGGTGTCGGAATCGTTTTCTTGCTACGGCGACTTCAAAACAGAGCCAATGATTTCATCATCGGTTATCTGATATGCCCGTGTTGGCTCATCTGAACACATCATCCATACTAAAAACCTCTCTGGGCTAAGATCTTTTTTCTGCCACTAACACAGAATCATTATTATTCGGTAATTTTGACATCATTATTGGATAAATATTTTTTCTTCGGTATTTCATTCTCCATTCTGTGGTTTCTGGAACCTATAAATTCAATGTTTATACTTTGAGAGGCAGTGCGGATTTCAGGTCGGCGGATTTTCGGTATTTGACTGTATCTTCAAATTTTGAATTTAGTTCTTACTGTTTCAGTTACCGCCCAAGCAGAGGCGTAGTGTGTTAGCATCGAGTTGAGGCATTGTAAATAATTTAAAGAGTGTAATAAAGGGTAGTTTTAACCCTTCTTCTGTGCACTCACTACTCTCCAGATTTCACAGAAGACATAGATGGGCGATCTTACAAAGGCATGACTTTTAGCCAAAAGAGAGAGAGAGAGAGCGACTTCTCGCTGCTTTACCACGCGCGTGCTTTTCATGTCTGCCTTTAAGGCCTGAACTTAAATCTCGCTGATACTTGAAGACGTACTGTAGTTTTTGCATTCCGCTCACTACGTATGTCGTGTTAAAAAGTCAATCTTCGCTTAACTACTCTCTGTAAAGCATCTAAGTTTAGTTCTTATTTAGTTAATTTCTCTTTTTTTACGTTTTAATCTATAAGTGTCGGTCTCTGTATCCCGAAGTGCGGGAACGGCTGTACGCTGGGAGAAATAAAGGGTAAATTGAACCCTTCTTATCTTTGTTGTGTCTTCTATACACGCACGAACATAGCTTTGAGTAAGCTCCCTGTTTCCTGCTCAGGACTCAATATTGTTTGTAAAAACAATTACAAGGAACAGAAGTCCTTGTAGGGTCATTAGGATTTTTGAAGCAGGAGTATTGAAAAATGAGCAACGCCTTCGCTGGGAATCGAACCACGGACCTCTCGGTTACGCGTCGAGCATGCAGACCACTACACCACGAAGGTATGCGAAGAATGCGGGAGAAATAATGCCTTATATCCTGACAACTTTTGTGACCAAATCACTTTCCAAATGGTTGCCACCAAATGTTATCGCCATGTATTATTTAAAAGAAAATACGAATAGCGGGCCCGCCGAATTTTTAATATACGTAAGTCTTCCATCCGAACATGGGCATCTCGAAATCAAAATTTTAAATTTCATATTTGTTTTTGATTCATTTCATGTTTTGTACAAATTTAACAAACTTTCATTTAACTCGGCGATCAGAGAGCGAGATGTAGCAGCACTGTTCGAAATAAAGCATTTTTATCTGTGACGCGGCAGACTGTTGCCACTCGGTTAAATGTAAGATATTTATCTTTCAGTTTTAATCCACAGATTTAGCTATTCGAAAGCAATGTTTTGCCGCTGCCTCAAATATAATACTTTTAACTCCTCGCACCAGCACGTTGCTGTTCACTAAACCGTAAAATATTTAGCTTTCAGATTTAATCTTCCTGTTATTTAGTAATAAACGAAGTGACTGGAAAGTAATAAATGCAGTTCTTTAAAATATTTTTTCAATATTTAATCTCATTGATTAAAATAAAAATGCCTTTAAATCACGAGATGAAATATTAAAAATATTAAATGTAATAAATATTAGAAATATTAAATATTTTAATGAAGTGGCTTTAGCTGAATTCCTTAAATCATTAGATACTTTCTATGATAATTTTTTTAAGACGGCCGGTGGGACTGTTTGGCATTTGGTAGTTTTCAAAGAAATAACATAGCGAATGCAAAAATACGTATAGGAACCCATAACATTTTATCGGGTACTCTAAGCTGTTTTTAAGTATTTTGAAATTCTGCTGTTGAATTTTTTATGTGGCATAAGTGCGGAGAAAGCGGTACTTAATAATTGTTGAACATTTAAAACGCCGTGGTTCGAAAAATAAACATTTGTTACACAGTAAAAAGAAGAAACACACAGTAAGCGAAAAATTCCATTCCATTCCATTTACCGCTATTATACTGGGCCTAGCCTACATGGATTGCAGGCTTTTTGCCAGTTGTCTTCCAATATGCGAACCTGGAAGTAAAAGAGTCATAGAAGATGTCACAGAGACAAGATGTGAAATACTTAAAGCAGTGAACCAAAACGTTTTCAGAGGTTTTATATATATAACTTTACAGCAGATCATGGTTTAGCGAATCACAAACAAGACTCAGAAAACAACCAATCAAAAAAAAATAACATAAAGAAAATATAAATAAATAAAATAGGATTAAGTTTCAGAATGCATCGGACGTGACAGAAAGCTATGATTCTTTTTGACGAATAAGAATGCCGATTACAAATATCTCAGCAATAATAAAGATAAAATATTAATAATAATAATAATAATGTTTCAATAGCGTCTAGCCCTAGCATGGTTTATGCTTCATGCATGCGCAATAGGCATATTTTCAGCATGGGGACCTTCGTCACTTGGCCAAAGAATATCTATCTATGTATGTTTGGCTTGGCGATGAATTCACAATTCAGACTTCAGCCAAACTTCGCAGAAGCAGAAGTGGCTCTCTTCCAACGAAAAGGGAAACAACTGCGCATGCGTGAAATATCTGTCGCCAAAAAGCGCCAAAGCTCGAAGCTGAATGTCGAAGTTGGTTTGGACAGGTTCGACCGTTACGTTTAGGAAGAGTTTAAACAAAGAATAGGTTCTTTGGTTTCAAGTAGCGATATGGACAATGGAAGTTCAACAGCCAGTGAAAGTGAAACTTCACCTAATACTTCATTTCCGAGTTTAAATTATCGCGACAAGTCAAAAAACGATTCATCTTAACCCGTGTTCCTCAATTTCCTATACACGTCGCGGAGGGGGAAAATGTCGGCTAGGTACCAAAGAACCGGCACATCACAGAGGAGAAATTCTCGCCAACAGATTCCGTCGCCAAATCCCTTGGCGAATGTTCCCTTTTCTTTGTAGCGGCGTTGCAGACAAAGTGGTTTACATTACGTCTATGGAGCCTTTCCTTCTTTACATAGAGGTTCTTTGCTTCAGCGATGTGTAAGTGAAGTGCTGCGGAATGTTTGGAATTTGTCAAACTTTATGCCCAGTTATGCGACCAAAAAGCATATGGGGGATAGACATTATTCTTTTTTAACTCATTTGATGTTTATGAACTGCTTAAATTAATGCTGTAGGTTTTTGTAACGTGCAATAATCAATTGACTTAACCGTATTTTACATTTATTTCCAAATGTATTTTTGATATTTCATCTTATATTTACCGTTATAATAAAATTTCTTTTCAAATTCATGCTTTACATAAGCATGTCTCATCCTAGGCGAATAATTCTTGACAGCTTAACATAATCAATTAATTTAACCTCGTTTTACAAACTTGTTTTTTATTTCATATTTACAGTTACCATAAAAATTCAACTTTTAACCAAACATTCAGCAAAATAACATACTTGGGTTCTTTTCGTATTCTTGATTACATTATCTTACCTTAGTGGTAATCCGAAAGGTAATCGAAAATAGGTCTTCGAACATTCCAAACATTACCTTTCATACTAATCATGCTGAATATAAGAAATTAGTAGCAGCTTAACTTCTTCAACGCTTCAAGCTTCTTATTCAGGCTTAACTTCGGCTACGTGACAAAATTTAGTGGAATAACAGCATGTCTTTAGTTGCCAATCGCATAATACATGGTCAATTTTGAGTAACGGACTCCAGCCAATAACGCCAACGAAGCTTGTCATTGCGCATGCGTGAAGCATAAACCATGCTAGAGCTAGACTCTACTTAAGGTTTGGCAGGGTGAGCTTCAAGAGCAGACTGCTAATCTGCGATGCTCGGCGAAAGGCCTCTGGTGCGGCGTTAAAAATCTGAATCCTCTTAAATTTTTCTTCTTTCTTTCCTTTTTAACTTATTTTTTCTAGATTTTTAACTTTTTTTTGTAGTTCCGCAGTAACTTTTATCTGTAGTTATTAATTTAAAGCTACTGGTTTTGCCTAGATACACAGTATCATAAATAAATAGTATCGTAAATAACAAAAAATTCCCATGTGGTCACCATAGGCTTTCCTTGCTGGGCCTATTAAATTATACACATTTTTTGCTGCATTTCGTTTAAACTGATTTCTTCGAATTTCATTACAGATATATTTCTGATTCAATCGATTCAGTTGTCAAAACCTTAAAACATCTTCATTAAAATTGTAAAATACAGGAAAACGTACAACTCCAAATACAATTAAAACAGTTAAAAAAATTTTCAACAATTAAAACTAGAGTTTCTACGCAGAAACAAGCATTTCGGCCAACGGGCATGAAGACAGATTTTTCGGTGCACAAAACTGAAAGTTTACTTTTGATCACACTCGGCAAAAAGACACTGAAGGTGCAGAAACTGACTTGATTCACTATTCTACCGAGTTTCAAATGTAAACAAATGATGGTTCTTTAGGCTTAACTCTCCACTTTTAAATTGTTGATAATTCTACAACTGCTGTTTGCAGATCAACTAAATGTAAAAATACCTGAACCAGAACACAAGAACAATGTAATGTGAAGCAAAAAAGGCACAATTTACCAACAGATAACAATAAAAAAACTAAGCTAACCGAGCCTGGTAACAGAGCGGTAATTATATACATTGATTTCCGGAACTTCGTTATACCCAAGCTTTATTAATCATAGGTAAACAATGGAAATATTAAGAAAATGTTTCCAGAAGAACTTGGATGTTCATTGTGTGGCACAGGTTACCTTAAAACGTCTTTGAAAAATGACAAGTTTCCGACTTGAATGTCCGTAACTCGAGACACTATTTGTCATCTCAGGCGTCTTCAGGTGACTTGTTCGTAATTCGTGAACCGAACTATTCGTGAAGTGAGGCGTTCGTGTTCCAAGGCTGTTCTGTATTCTCTAGAGTGGCATCTGTACTAAAATATAGTAAATACTGACAATTCATTATATAGATTTAGCCATCTGGGTCTCGTGCCTCTCCCCAGTCGCTCTTACACGAAGGAGACTAACAAGTGGAAGATCTGTTGTTTGATTTGTGGTGAAGAGTTGGTTTTTAACGTGTCGTGCTCAAAAAAAAAAAAAAAAAAAAAAAAAAAAACTTTCGTAAATAAAATTTTGTAAGTAAATCAAGGGTTCCCAACGGGGTCGTTATTGACATCCTGGAGGGGGCGATGAAATTTTAACGGGTTTTCTTAATGGTCTAGGTGTCAGTACCCGAATATGCACCGGCAGTTGGTAGGCATAATGAAGGTGCCATTGAGTACAAACAAACAAATTGGTAATTAATTTTGCATTCATGTAAATTCTCTGTCATATGTTAAGGAAGAACTTACCTAAAATAAATATATTCTGAAAATTCACTGAAATTGTTAAATATACTTTAAAATTAAAGGTAATTTTTTTAAATATAAATTTTTTATGCCGGATGATGTTAAATATAAATTTCTTTGAAGAAGGATTTTAAGTATAAATCGTATTCAAAATACATGGTTGCGTTAAGTTTTACAACTTGTGATACCAAAGATATAATCCCAAAATAAAAACTGTTACTGAACCAACATTACTGAGTTTTACCTCCTCTTATCTAGTAGAGCAAGTTTTCCTTAGAAAGTCCTCCACGAAGGTATCCCTCCCTTTAGGCAGACAGCCCTGGTATGCTTTGCCATAATCGAATAAAACAGTTACCTAGTGGAAGCAGATTTTTGTCAAGTCGATAATTTACGCGTTTAATACTTTTGAACGACTTAATTTAAAAATTACATTAAGCAGCTTTATGCCAAATATTAAAAGCTTTACATCAGTGTATCAAGGACACCAGGTAACAAAGTGGGAATATATATATATATATGATTGGCGCAGTCGATTGAAATGGAAAAGGGAGGTGCACAACTACATGTTGTAGCAGTCACACATACAAAATATCAACGTTGTACGGCTACTGGTTCTTGAGTTATGCGAGATACATACATACGTACATACACATGTCAAGAGAAAAAAAAAACTCTTCTGAATCCATTTTACAATCCATTTTGGCAAAAGCAGTGCATTATTTAGTCCGTATGTACAGATGTCACGCAAAAAGATCGTTCAAAGGTTTCGAAAGCGTTCGATGTGGTTATTTTGGTTGAAATATGACACCCGAAAGTTTTCTCGATAACAATACTTCCTTTACTTCTCACAAGGAAGTAGTAGTAGTATAAAAATTAATAAAACATAAATCTAATAAACCGTTTTTTCGAAAGCTTTGTTCATATTCTTAGTGTAATTCCATGTTAAAATTATCTCTACATATAATAAAACAAAGTGTGTGTGTGTGTGTGTGTGTGTGTGTGTGTGTGTGTGTGTGTGTGTGTGTGTGTGTGTGTGTGTGTGTGTGTGTGTGTGTG
>KK112686.1:125412-161374 GCA_000611955.2 Stegodyphus mimosarum
TTTAATTATATATAATTTTAATTATAAAAAAGTTTTGCATGATATTTTTTAATCAGTTTAAATTCTTAAACTGTTTGTACCATTTGAGTTCTTAAGATTTTGCAAAGGGAAGTTGGTTAATTTATTTATTAGGATAATTAATATTTGTATTAAGGGATATTGCTTATTTCGTTGTATGCTTTTTATCGGTAATGCATTTTTAACTGAATTTTTTTCCGTTGTTGTTTGTCTCTTTTTCGATAAAATTGTTCTGCAGAGTAAAATTCTGTGCAGTTTTCAAATTTAATGTTTGGTGTTCTCTTTAAGCATTTTTCTGGTACACTTAAAAGCCAGACGAAGGCTGGCCACGCAGCGGCTAATTTATAATATGATAATGCTGCATTCGGCACTTTGTAGAGAAAAATGTAAGGGGGGAAGTCGATGAAGAAAACCATTCCCTTAAAAGGGGTCGATGGAAGAAAAAGGTTGGAATTCTTAATGTAAATATAATTTATACATATGTAAGTAAGATAATTAAACTACAGATGAAACCTTTTAACGAGTCAATAGGTCAGCAAATGCTTAAAAAAATAACAAGAAAAAAACATTCAGCTATTTGAGTTTTTTACTTCTTCGACGTACAAAGTTGATCGCAAATTTGTTTAAAGCAATGAGTTTAAAAAATTTCGTACATTTGACTTTTTTTTCTTAGTAAAAACTATTATAACTTCAAACGGGAAAGCTACAACAAACTATTAAATTTGTAAAAAATTTGTTCATGTCTGAGGAGAAAAGGAAATTGTATTCGGAATTAAGCCAATTGCATTCTGAAGTACAGTTCTTGTCTAAGCTTTATAAGTATTTGCCTACTTATTTCTAATATTCAAAAATGAATTTTTTTATTGCTGTACTTTGCACTGTTAGTTGCCTTTAGGAAAACTGCTTATTAGTTACTTCCTCTAAAATTCTCACAAAGTTAACGAAACCCCGAAGAACCCTGTTATCAGCATGAATTCCGAACGCGAATCTCTCCCCTTGTTGCCAAAGAAGACCAACAAGTTTTTCCCTTTTTCGTTTCGATTGCATACTTACTTACCGGGAACGGTCGAGAGCATCGGAAAGCCCCAATTGGAGCTACATTTTATTGGATTCTTGTTTGCTACTTTGCGAATACGGCTAATTTAGAAGAATTCTTTATCACTTTTTGGGTAGTTTTTGCGTTTTACGTGGGTGGAGAATTTTGCAGTGGGTCACAATTGGCTGAATTTTAAGATGGAGGTCTCGGAAAATTGTAAATATTGGGAGAAGGGTGAAATATTTTATAGCCGATAACTTTAATGAATGGAATAAATTGTGAAGTCGGTTTTAAATTTGAATCCGGCAAATTGTTCCGTAATAAGAGTAAATAAAGGTTTATTGATCCTCTGCTTTTTGCATAGTAGTTTATAAACTTGGTGGTTTTACTTTATCAAAGACGTGACTTCGGGGCTTGAGAGATTGCCTACCCGAATATCCTTTCAATGAGAAAAGACTTCTGGTTAATACAAGGTGATCCAAGAGTCCGTTAACATTTAAAAATTCAATAATTTACGGAATAATGTAGGTAGGGATGTAAAAATTGACACACGTGCTTGAAATGACATGGTGTTTTATTGGAAGAAAAAAAAT
Organism: Stegodyphus mimosarum; assembly: GCA_000611955.2. Lineage (NCBI taxonomy): Eukaryota > Metazoa > Arthropoda > Arachnida > Araneae > Eresidae > Stegodyphus > Stegodyphus mimosarum. The sequence goes on from KK112686.1 coordinate 127,060, forward strand.
GCCAAAAAAAAGAGAGGGCAGCAAAATGTCACTAACGCCTCATAATAATCGTGTATGAAATGAGCTGTAGTGAGAGAGGGAATTAGTCCTTTCATGACTTTGTCGCTTTTCTGTCCTCGTTTACTCGTCTGTCCTAGGTAGGCTGATATGTTAATCGTACATCCCTAGTTTGGCTGATAAACACCTGTTGGAAGGTATGACTTTTATGCAGGATGGCGCTTAACCCCATATTGCTACACTTATCAACGATCTCTTGCACACATCATTAGGTGAGGATCGTGTACTGAGCCTCCACTTCCTTCATGTATGGCCTCACAGGTCCCCAGATCTCAATCCATGTGATGAGTGGTGGTCGGGTTACAAGAAATCAAAGTCTACCGCAATCATCCGACCTCATTACGGATGCTAAAAATAACATCCGACGGCAATTTCTCACCGTGCCTACATATATGCTGTACTGTGCTGTTCAGAACATTGTCCCTCGACTACAGGTATTGTTGATGAACGACGACCGGCATGCTGAACATTTGTTACGTAGAGACATTAGGTTTTTGGAAGGAGGACTACATGAAAAATGAGCGAATCCCTTGCCGGGACTCGAACCTCGGGGCTCTCGAATACGCGCCGAGTGTGCTGACCATTACACCACGAAGGCATGCTAAGAAGGCAGGAGAAATGCCTTTTAGTTATAAAGAACATGTGGGGTTTTACTTATTTAATTCTAAAGTTCTAACTTAGAACCCCACGAACACTAACAAGCGAATAATCGCTTAAATGTGTGAACAAAACACGTAAGACTTGAGGAGGGCTCACAACCCTTTATTTTTCAGTATACTTTGCAATCAGTTCCTACTTAGAACTTTACACAAAGCCTCCGTTTGGGCTTAAACTTAAATAATAATGAATTTAAATGAAACTAAATTAGTTGAAAAGGTATAGCCGGGGCTATCAGAAATCTAACTAGTTGGTCCCTAAGTATTACTTAAATCGGCGAAGCCAAGCAAGGGCCTAAGGTATGGCCGAGCGTAGCAAAAGCTAACAGAGACGTAGCCAAAAGGCAAACGCGCGCTAGTCCGGAAATCAGACTCCTCGGTGAAGTATCGACTTAAATAGTACTCTTTCTCATTTGCATTAACTGCGTTTCTGAAATTACATTCTGGCAGAAACTGTAAGCTGAAATTAGAATAAGATAGGAAAGATACAAAATTTAGAATAACTGTTAATAAACTTAGGATAAACCTTACAAACATAATCTTTGCATCAATTGTTATGGTAATTATTGCTTGTTATCACACAAAGCGCTATCTGTTGGCTGTTTTAAGCACTCATTTTTGCTTTCGATGAAACCCCATGACATTTCAACCATGTGTGTCATTTTTACCTCTGTATCTATATTATTCAGTGAATTATTGAATTTTCAAATGTTAACGGACTTTAGGGTCACCCTGTACTTCATTATAAAGTAATGAGCGTTTAAATTCTCGAGCAGGGATTCCCAACGGGGTCTGTATTGACCCCTTCGGATAGCTGAAATTTTAAAGGGGATCAATGATGATTAACGGGGTTGATAGGCGAATACGTAGCGACGATTGATAGGCTTAATTAAGATTCCATTGATTACAAAAAATATACATTAATAAAATTGATCATTAAATGTTTATTGGTACAAACTTTTATCATACAAATAAGTCAAGTCTTAGTAAATTGGTACACATATCAATTAAACTATGATTACTGTGACATTCACAGAGAAGAATTTTTCGTTAAGAGAGAAGCATTTCTGAGTTTTATGTCCATTATTTCTAGGGAAATGGAAACAAGAATTTGAAACGGCTATCCCTTTGAACTTATGCGGTTTATTATAAAATACAATATCTGGAGCAAACTTCCAAATCTTGTAATACCGGTGCAAACTTTCCTGTCAGTTTCTGTAAATGTTGCTAGTCGTGAGAACAGTTTTCTAAATAAAAATCATTTAAGAAATATTTAAGAACTACGAATGTATATTTTGCATTTAAGAAATCATCCTCCACCGTCTACATGATAGCAGCTGGAGCAATCCAATAGACCTGTACAGTATCTTCGATAGTTTACCTTTATTTATGAAATATCATGTACTTCGCACTTAAACCATAAAATTCAGTTCAAGAACAATATCGCAAAATAATTTAAAAGAGCATGTCTTTAGAATTTCCGATACACAGTCTCACGCGCTGGGGATAAAAGTGTTCTTCCTGCGTACAGTGTTGCCACTGCTCGCTTTGAAATCGTTGAGTCTGTTAATTAAAAATCCGTTAAAGTTTTACAAAATATCGGATATTGTTCGGAGAACAGCCTTGGTTGCGCCAACTTGGCTTCTTTAAGGGTATGGGCGAAATTTCATCATGCCAACGGAAGTAAATACTACAGAATAAATACTACAATAATAAATACTACAGTAATAAATACTAATTACTATACTACAATTATTAATACTAATAATAAATACTACAGATAATCCCTTAGCAAGGGAAAAGTATTACGGCTGTAACCCTAGAGGAAGTACGTCATCGAATGACAACCGTTGCCTGCAATACCACAATAAGCTGTTTCTCCCTTTTTGGCGTCAAGGCCGTTCTCCGAACAATATCCCAAAATATCAAGTAGATACAAATTCTAAATTCCAAATTTAGGCTCCCAGATGCCTATATTCGAGTGGAGGACTACGTTATTCAAAATTTGATGTCTTTATGTACCGTTGTTTTTTCACAGTGCTAGAAACATTCATACACTCAGGCAGATTCTTCATTATGTAATTTCTTTAACTTAAGAATTCTTAATTTAAATGTAATGCACGGCTCTAATATTTGATGGCAAAATTTGAAAAGTGAAACGCCGTTTATAGTGAACCAACGCAAAATGCCAAAATGAAATTAATAGGCCTTGTGGGTAAATTTCCCCTTGGGCTAATAATTTCAAAATGGCGAAAATAGTTTTTCTTCAAAAACGAATGTAGCATATTAATTCATTTCCCTGTAAGTTGTTTTGACACTTTTTTATAGTGATTTGTCGGTGTATAAAGAAGGGTGCAAGGAAAAAAGATATAAAGAAGGTCTTTTTAGATCTAAAGATATAAAAAAGTATATAAAGAAGGGTGAAAGTATATAAAGAAGGGTGAAAGTTCTAGCTACGCCAGCTAGCCTGTTAGAAAAACAACTTTGTTCTAGCCTGTTAGAAAGATAACTTTTGTTAAAACCGTGTACAGAAGCATGTCAATAGGTTAAGTTTAACGAAGCGAAAGATGAAAAACCGAATATACCGTCTTTGCTATGTGACTCACGTACAGTCCATTAGCCAAGTGGACATACTAACCACCACCACCACCACCATGGCATCATAAACGGGGAAAGGATGAGACATGAAATCAAATTGACAGTTCTGGATGGTGATGAGTTCACCTTTAAGTTGGGGCGCCATTCAAGACATTGTTAGGTTTTTCAAAGGAGAAAATGTGTAAAACCAACTGTGCATTTTCCGGGATTCGAATCATGGATCTTCTACTCCCAACTAGATATGTTGACCATTTACACTAGTAGAATACGCATGGTGGAAACAGAATACTTCTTTCTGAACATCTATTTAATTTTTTTTAAAAGCTGAAAATCTTTCGCAAAATAAGATTTTATTTAAAATTTATAAAAATCGAGTTATGAACTAAAAGAAGGAAAATAATTTATCATACAGTTTCGTGGAAACAAGAGATTAAATAATTCTCTTTACAAAATTCAACTACAATTTTATATCGCGTATAAAAGCGTGGGCTACCTAAAAAAGAAATCTAATAATTGAATTGCGTTATCAAAATATAAGCCATTAGATTTGTAAATGAATCAAAAGTGCTCTACGCTTTTATTATTCACGATATAAAAACTTAAAGGAACTTGTAAAGAGAATTATTAATCTCTTGTTCCCATTCAACTTTATGATTTAGGAAAAAGGTTTGCAAGAGTGTAGCGAAAAATATGTATAATTTATAGGCCGTACATTACAGGAAATAAAAGGTGTTATTTCTTCGACATTTATTAAAACTAACAAAAATCATCATTTGTATCATGAATTAAATCTTGTGCACTTTTTAGATCTAATTGTGAAGTTTTTTTAAATATTTGAATATGTTTTTAATTAGAAGAATGTAACGTTCTTCTTTTATTTAATTATCTTTGAAGGATTTCATTTAAAGGAGAGGAGTCTAATGTTCTTTATGAATACTAGAGAAGCATAGTCACTTGCTGTCTTGTTAATTTACTAATATTGAAATTTTGTCTATGAAAGAACATTTCATTCACAAACGAAAACTGAGTGATCAGTCAAAGCTTACGGTTACCTAGCAACACTATTGTTACGGATTTCATATTTATTTGGCTATTTATTCACAGTTGTAATTAAAATTGGTTTATTTTCCCGTGGAACGCAGACGATTTTTGAAGAGAAAGCTACACCGGAAAAATAATAAAAGGATGTATGCATTTAATGTTTAATAAATAAATATCTCGTAATTACTGTTGCCATCCAGAAAAATCTAGAAAAATCGAGATTGTTCTAGTGATAATTAAAAAGCTTATAAAAGCCGAATTGAAACACCTCATCTCAGGTGTAGTTGTAGCTGTTTCAAGCGAACTGCTGTTTGTTTACTTAATGCTGTCATTGATTGTAGCGATTTTGCTGCGAGATAGAATTATTTTATCTGTTTTGAATTGAGTTTTGCTAAACGTTTGAGATATTGTGATATTGTGCGAATATCTGTGAAGAAATATTTCAGCATTTTGATTTATTTCTTGTGGAAAGCATAAATTTTTGTCAACTTTTAACGACTTGTGCATTCAACCCATAACGAACCCGTACGAACGCAACACTATCAAACGTTTCGGTGTTGCATTAATTATCTTTCTGCTTTTAGTTTATTAATTATTTTATGTGTTTTAAATAAAAGCTTATTTCATAAATACACTTTTTTAACCTTTTTTCTAAAGAAATATTCAGCGCCTTAAATTAAAGCACGCAAAAATTCCCATCAACATTTTTAGAAATAAAACTATCTCACCATTTTCAGGAATAGTAAACAAAATAATTTTCCACACCAACTGCGACGTTGAAATGAAACTTCCATTCCCCCTTTCTCCTTTTGGAAAAAGAATCAAAAAAGGTAAAAAAAAAAAAATAGTTAAATGCCACTTAATACAGTGATTCGCAATTCCACTTCCAGCATTCTATAGAAAGAAAGACGTATGTTTACAGACTCACATTAAATAATTTGTCTAATCATGTACCCAAACAACTGGCGACCATGCAGTTTCGCGACTCGAATGATGATATACCTTTCTCCAGGCAACTAGCTGTTACCTGAAACAACACCCTGCAAGCCCTTTGCGAACATCGACTTCTGGCTGACGTGGATTGTTGCGCTCTGGAACGCGAGCTGACAATGGTGTGGGTGTGAGAAAAAAGTTCATTTCTCAGGGGCTAATGTTCCAAGGAACAGCTGCCGTCATTTTTCTCTGTGTCGAAGTGGATTTTTTTACCTCATCCGCCCCCCCTTCATCCGGCAAAAGACGTCATTGGTTAGGTCCCGCCCTTGTTTGTTCAATAAGGATGCACGAGCCTCTATGGATGGTATTTAGTTTTTCTAATGATTGCCAACTATTTCCGAAATTACATTTTTAGAAAATGTTTGACAGAACAAAGAGGGATAACGTAAGCAGGCTGCCTGCAGGTATGAGCTGAGCCAGTGGTCTTAAATTCCAATTGCATGTAGCCCCCGAATGCAAGGTCCGAAAACAACTGAAGGCCGGATTTTTTTTTTAACAAAATGAAAATGGCAAACAACAAAACAAAAATGTCTCGGTTTGTTTGTCAACAAACCAAAGATGTTTAACTAAATTTAAAAATTTATTGACTAAATATTTATTAAAACTTAATGAGTACAGTAGTTACCGCGACAAATGCGGTCACGTTTCTCCATGACGTTTTTTGTAACATTAAGGTAATGATAACATTAAACGATTATAAAAATAGCATTCAAAACAGCAACTGAATTTAATTACTGTAATAGAAATACACTAGAAACATATAAAGAAGTACTTTCACGAAATTACAACAAGGAAAATCAAAAACAGTGTGCACGAGGGGAAAATGTCACATCGTTCGTACTTTCAAATAATTTTAAAGAAGTGCCTAAACCACATTTGATGTTTTATCGCTTGCAACAAATATGCGAAATATCGAAACGCGCCAATATATATATATTGACTTATGTCTTTGGAAACTTTGAATAAAAACTGTAGTGTTTTGCAGGTATGCTTAGAAATACATCTACTTTAAGATGATGATAAAAATTTTATATATTACAATTTAAAATTTTGTTCGAAAAATTTATGAAAAATTATTTAAAAATACAAATTTAAAAAATAAATCGTAAAAAATGGTCGAAATTTGTTTGAAATTCACCTAAATTTCGAAATGCGAAAGGAAGAATTAAATAAATTTAATAAAAAAGAGAGATTAATAAATATGTATCAAATTCAAATAAGATAGAGAAATTAAAATTTTGAAACCTAATTTTTTAAAAACTGCTCTCGCGATTTTTACAAAACTTGGCAGTTTGGCATCATTTGAGTCGTAGAATCGAAATATGGAAAAAAATTGGCAGGTCATTTCAGAAAAACTCCGATTTTGTGTCAAAATACCTATATTAGAAGAATCCAATGCTATATATAAATCTAACACGTACCCTAAGTTGCGCTTTCGAGACATGAAAAACGCAAGTTGAATTTCGTTAATCGGGCCAGTAGAAAGGGAGATATAGAACTGTCCATCCCTTTTCTTTTTTTGGCGCACTGTAGATAAATTTTATTAAATTTGATACAGTTATTTGAACCATTTGTGACTTTTCTACGTAGTAAGTAGGAAAGCATTGAAGGAATTCATTGATTGAACTGGAAACTTATGAATATTTAATCATGAATAGCCCTAGAATGTAAAGAAAACCAAGCAGGAGCCAGGCTATGGCAGCGGCCATGGTAAGTCGTGACGTTTTATAGCTTCATTTTTATTGCACGGGACATACGGAGGAAGCTTACTCCATTGGTTAGAAACTCCTTGTAGTGAACCAGTGCAAAATTCCATTTCTAGACAAATATAGCCCTTTTTGGGCTAAAACAAAAGTTGTATATTTTTTTTAACCAATGGTGGGCCCTCAGCCGACTTCAGCTTGGCCATTACTAAGGCCACAAGTGGTTTTCACTTTATTATGGAGGCACCTAATAGGTGGGCCACCTTTGCCTCCTATGGAAGGCCGGATTGTTACAACCATGCCTTCTCCGGGATTCGAACCCTGGCCCTTTGGTATCGCAGTTGGCTCCCCTAACGACTATACCGTCTGGGCGCTCTTTTGTGCGATATAAACTGCTTTTTTTTCTTCTTTCCAAATACAGCCCACTATATTAATCTCTCATAAATATGTAATTTGCTAATTTTTAGAATTGAGTAGATGAATAAAGATTATTAAATATTTTATGCTTTTTTTATTCGCCAGTGTCCTGTGAGGGTGTTAATTGTGGAAAAGGAATGAAGTGCATTATGCGCAGACAAAGACCTGCGTGCGTCTGCGCACCCACCTGTTCCCGAAAAAAAAGGCAAATGGGAGAGGTTTGTGGCTCAGATGGCCGGACGTACAGACATATTTGTAGGCTTATAAAGAGACAGTGCCGGAAGAACAAGCAGCTGACTATAGAATACTTCGGAAAGTGCCAAAGTGAGTATAATACAATAATATTTAAGAAAGCATATTTTTTTGCATCTAATTAAACTTTAAATAACGTAGAAGCATTTGGAATATTTAAGTGTTGTAAATTGATGAAATACTGCATCTCATTTAGCAAAGGAATTTTGAATGCTAACGCTGCTTTTATGTTCTGTGTATTCCATTCATTCGTTTCTATTAGAAACTGAATAATCTTCTTAAGCTATCATAAAACATAGTTGCAAATGAAATTTCAATAACCCACCTTAACCTTAATTGCGCGTGATTTTATTAATGTTTACTTCCGTATATGCAATACAAATATGATTTTATTCAAGGGTCTCCATCTAGAGACATTTTCCAGAAAAAAGTCGTACAGTTGAGGGGTAACGTAAAACTGAGAAGTACTGAAAAATAGGTTCTGTATATTTAGAGTCTATAATTCTTAAGAAGATTGTTCTACGAATTGGCAATATTGTTACTATTACATGATTGGTTTTGCATGGAAATATAGACACATAGGACAAAATAAGGCGAAACCCTGTGAAAAAGTATGACGTATTTCACACCTGTAGTACAGCCTCGCATGACGTATTTCACACTTGCAGTACAGCCGCGCCACCTGCAACAGAAGTCTGCCACCTAGAGAAGAGGAAAGTATCAGTCTCTCAACAGCAATCACCTGCATTGCATGCTTCGATCGAAGTGTCTGTGAGAAGTTGAAATGTCAGACCTGCCAGAGTTCCAAAGAGGAATGACAGTTGGAGCGCGTTTAAGTGGGGCATTGGATAAGGAAACAGCAAACCTTGTGGCGTGTGCAAGGAGTACGGTATCAGCCGTTATGACAGCGTACACGAAAGAGGGTAAGACGACGTCTTCAAAGCACAACAGAGGCCGAAAGTCAAAGCTGGCTGATAGGGATAGACGGGTCTTAAAGCGCATAGTAGCCCGAGAGCACAAGCAATCGTTATCCGAGATAACATCCGAAATGAACAGTCATCTCCAAGACCCTGTTTCAACAAAAACTGTCAAAAGGGAACTTCATGCTACGAACATTTATGGCAGAGTGGCAATTCATAAACCCTTGGTGACAGCAACTAATGCTTTCAAGTGACGCCAATTGTGCAGAGATCACCAGGCTGGTCCCCACAGCAGTGGCAACAGGTAATATGGTCCGATGAATCGTCATTCACCCTATTGCAGACGACTGGACGCGTTTTTGTCTGGAGAACGCTTAAAGAAGCGTTTCATCCTGACTGCCTCTTGCCGACAGTGAAGCATGGGGGTGGCGGCATTATGGTATGGAGTGCGATATTTTGGCGCGGTCTTGGGCCACTTGTTATTCTGCATGAGAAAATCACATCCAATCACTATCTAAGCATTCTACGGGATCATGTCCATCCTTTTGTCCAGACTGTATTCCCTGGCGAGCGACCGCATTTTCAAGACGACAACGCCTCTATGCACACTGCTAGGTGTATTCAAGAATGGTTCGAAGAGCATGACGATGAAATTGAACATCTCGCTTGACTCCCTCAGTCTCCGGACTTGAATATTATTGAACATCTATGGGCATATTTGCAGTCCAAACTTCGTTCCCGATTTCCACCTCCATCCGGACTTTCGGAATTAGAGACCGCTCTGCAGGAGGAATGGGTTAATATTCTTTTAAATATTGTCCACGACCTATATGCATCTATCCCACGCCGCATTCAATCCATACTTCAGTCAAAGGATGGTCCAACCCCCCTGTTAATAAAGATTTTCCATTATTTCACAGGTGTTCGTATTATTTTGTCCTCCATCTGTGTATTGACTCATTACCATCAAAAAGAGAGCTTTATGAATTGATAATACTGTTACACATTAGGTTTTGCATTGAATTGGTAATATTATTCCATTTTAGGTTCTGCATTTTTTTTATATTTATTTATTTATATATATTTAGAGTCATTACGCTCCAAAACATTAGTTTTATAAATTGGTATTACTTTTACGTAGTACGTTTTATGTATAACACCATCTTGACTCATTACGCTCCACGAAGCTATCTCTATGAATTTGTAATGCTAGTTCTATGAATTGGGAATACACGATAGTTTTGTATATAACAATATCAGAACGCAAAGAAAATAATTACATAAAGTATTAATACTATTATATCAGAGGCATGCCTTGCCAAAGTAGGTTTCGTAAAGCCTTGTCAAAAAGGTCTCGTTCTCTGGTAAGACAGTCTCCGCGTAGATTGATTATAATGGAACTCTATTAAAGTTTTTCGTTATTGGATTATTGGAGTTATTACCCTAAAAACATTTTACAAAAATTTCTTAGCGAAACACATGTGATTTTCAAATTTTTTATTGCTAAACTTGTAGAATCATTAGGCTATTTTGAAGCAGGGAGACATGAAAAATGTGCAGTGCCCTCGCCGGGACTCGAATCTAAACCTTTCGAAAATGCGCCGAGTGTGCTACCGTTATACCACGAAGACAGGCAGAAACGAGGGAGAAAATACATTATATACTCCCCATTTTAAAGGGCGATTGGGGATTAGGGGACACAATCGCCAAATTCTGATGCTGAAAAATCATCCACCACCTTTTAGTTCGGGAGCCACCGTAGAGAAATTAGACTTATTTTGAAGCAGAAGACATGGGTGTTCGTTTGAAAGTAAAACCAAAGAAAATTTTCTCGAAAACCAAATTTATTTTCAGATTCTGCACACGTTTCTCTATATTTCAACATACTTGCCAAGTTTGCTTAAACACATAGCCTTAGAACTAGATTTTGAATACCCTCTTCATAGAAACTAGTCGCTTGCTCCGATAACCCAGAGTTCACGGCCGATTTCATGTCCTAGATTACACACTTTAGGAAATTTCGTTTGAAAGAAAAAAAAAAGTCCTAGACTAGACACTTCAAGAAATTCCTTTGAAAGAGTGTTTATGGTGAAGCGTCTGTTCTCAAGAATTTTCGCTTCAACTGAAGCCTTATCATCTGTGGTCACAGATGGGCGACCAGAGTGAGACTCATCATGGCCGTTATAGCTACCAGCTTCGAAGTCTCTGACCCATTTACGCACTTTGCCTTCACTCATGGCAGTAGCTCCGTAAACTTCACAAATCTGCCAGTGAATATTTGCAGCAAAGTTTCTTGTTGCATGCTTCGATGGAAGTGTCTGTGAGAAGTTGAAATGTCAGACCTGTCAGAGTTCCAAAGAGGAATGACAGTTGGAGCGCATTTAAGTGCAGCATCCGTTACCGAATCGCAAACCTTGTGGGGTGTGCAAGGAGTACGGTATCAGCCGTTATGACAACGTACGCGAAAGAGGGTAAGACGACGTCTTCAAAGCACAACAGTGGATGGAGAAGGGTTCGAATGCGGGAAAAGGCGTGGATGTTGTAAACGTATACTATCTTTGCGGCATGGAGGGCACGCTAAATATATGGTGAGCCGAAAGTCAATCTCGTGTGAATCGGTGGTAGTGGAAGAGGGGAGGGAGACCCTCGGGCCCCCCCCCAACGGATGCTGTCCCTCAAAATTGAAGTAGAACTGGGCAAAATCATACTGTCACCTATGTGATGTGAAAGGCATTTGCCAGCAACAGGCGTAATCTTGCACTCCTTGCCACAATGAATTTCGTGGTCTTGTTCTGATGTCAAACAACTGAGATTAGTCCCAACAACAACCGATTATTAAAATATTGTTACGAAATGTCCAGCCGCGGTAAGATAGCTTCCCCGCAAAGCGGATTTAGGGTTGCCAGAAAATGGCAAGGGAAGACAGGGCAGCCATATTTGGCGAGAAATCGTTCATTTTGGCGACATACCGTGGACGGATGGAGAACATTCTGGAACGAATTCTTACCACTTTGGCCCGGAATGTTCTCGAAGGCAGCCCAAATGTTATATAAATTCTGCCTGCATGCGGAATAACAGTTAGTCAATCTAGTGCTTCTTCAGTCTATCAAGTGTCTTGTAGTCTATTGAGTTTTATCGTCAGTGTACTGTCGAGTTGGTGCATCGGGAGTGTGCATAGTTGAGGCTATTGTCGAGTGCATCGCGAATTATAGCATGGAGAGTCTCAAGAGTACGTAGAGCTCCGAGAACAACCGAACCGAGTCGGAAGTTGTACTCTGGTGCTTTGCCATGAAGCTGTCTTCACAGTTATAGCCTGATAGCCTGAAGATTGTGTTGCTGATTGCTTCAGCGTGTTTGTTGTAGTTTTTCGACGACTGTTTACGTATTTTTGGAGCTGTCCTGAACAATACTGGCATGTATATGCTCTTTTGATACTTCATCAAATGTTATCATCGATCACTCCAAATCCACAAACCCGTACATAAACGCAACAATATATTTATTGTTCTCATGTCAATGTCGATATTTAGCTTAGCCGTTGAAGAATTTGAGAGTAAAAAAAATGGTGTAGATATTTTCAGTGTTTTTAACCAATTTAAGAGGTAAGCTTCAAATCTCGATATAACGAGGAACGTTTTGGCTATCAAGTTCTTCAACATTTGAAAATATATCACAATGTCATATGTCATAATTCTCAAGGATTATTGGAGACCAAATTATTTCTTTCGCCAACAGTTACTTACAAGAACGCTGGTGAAAATTCTGCATTGCGCTAATTTTCAATTCTAAGTTTCTTAAATAGTTCATTTCTAACATACTAGAAATTTGTTGAAGTTAGTTTAGATTCAAATCTAAAAGAAAAGGTGGATTTGAATGTGGATGACCGTTTTGATGAAGAAACATTAATTTTTTTTAAAAAAAGCCTGCAAGTTCCAAAACATCAAGTAGCAAAGGGTTTATGATTTTAAAAAGTGTTGATTACAAATGTATGAATATTTAAAAAATAGTTTCGTATGTGTTTCCAGTTTCTGCGTTATCAGCAGGCAGTGAAATAAATTTCAGCGTCGTGCCAAGTAAATAAAGGAATGAAAGAAATAATAATTGTTCGACTAAATTTAGAAAAAACTGAATTATTTATATATTTTAATCTAACAGAAAGTTTTTCAGAATAAACTGAAAAATTTACGCACATTTTTCCAAATCTCCCCCAAATCAGAAGGAATATGATTTAAAAAATTAGAAGTTTATTACAATTTTAAAAGTTTCAGTATTTTTTGAGTTATTCTAAATCTTTTAATCAACATTCTTTTTTTGCTTGAATTCTAATGACTTTTCTAATTATGCATCTTTTGTATTTAACGAGTCAATATATTATGACCTAAACTATTGAATTAAAACTGGCCTTTTGTTTTCGAAGCTTTAAAAAATTATTCTTTCACATGGACGTGAATTCTAAAATTGTATTCTAACAATTTGCAATAATAATAAGAGAGGAATAAATATGAATATATTTTCGAGGGTCCTTTATTGCTACTCGACAGAGAGCCAACCCTAAACATAATCGATTTCTTGCCCTATATGACGTCCTTCAAGATTCCCCAAAGCCATATTTGGTATCAGACGATATACGTGGACACGGACGGGTTAAGACTTTTTAGAAGCTCTAAGTCAGTGATGGCGGATCTATGACACGTGTGTTGTAATTTCCAGAGCTGTTGACGGAGGGAAAAAATTGCATAAACGCAAAAATATATTTCTCTTGCAGCGGCCTCCTCATTGTTAACATGTGTTACCTCGAGTGCATTCGAGTACAGTTCTTGGCAGACGGGGCACATTGTACTGTGCATATGTGCCCCTATCATATGTCCAGTACAATTCTTGTCCATTTCTTCTCTCTGGATCTTGTTTTATCTGCACCATATATTCCATGGCAAAACCACTAATGAGTCATTTCTGTGGTGCTTCTTTTCCTTAGTCCTTAAATACACCTTGCACAAAAAAGTACAGTTCTATATCTCCCGTTCCACTGGACCGATTGCCGAAACTTAACTTGCGTTTACCATGCCTCGAAAGCCCGACTTAGGATATGTATTAGATTTACATACAGCATTGTTCTAACATACGGATATTCACAAAAATCGGCCTTTTTCTAAAATGACATACCATTTTCTTTTTCATATTTCGATTCTACGACTCAAACTATGCGAAAGTGCTAAGTTTTGTAAACATCGCAAGAACAGTTTTTAAAAAATTAGCTCTCAAAATTTTAGTTCCTCATGTTAATTGAATTTGGTTATATATTTCTTAATATCCGCTTTTTCTTATTAATCTTACTCGATTTCTTCTTTCACAGTTCGAAATTTAGGGTCAGTACAAATGAAATACGCAGATACTTCCTGATTTACATTTATTATTTGTATTTTTAGTAATTTTTAAAACTTTTTTATATACAGCCTATAAAATTTTTAACATCACTTTAAAGTGTAGATATATTTCTAAGCATATCTGCAAAAATATTGGTTTCTTATACAAAATTTACCAACATATACGTGAATTTACATATTGGCGCGTTTTGAAATTTCGCATATTTGTTATAAGTGATAATAACGCCAAATGTGGTTTACGCACTTTATTAAAGTATGAACGATAACCTTTCCTCTACTCGACTACAGTAAAAAAAGGAAGGGAAAATAAGTTTCTATAAATTAAGAAGTTCGCTGAGTGAATTATGGCGCAAACTGAAAAAAATGCGCCAAGATAAATTTTCACATTTCTCCATATATTTCTCACCAAAAGTTACAAAATTTAATATCTAGGCATGATTTGAGTCGTAGAATCGAAATATGGAAAAAAATTGCCATGTCATTTCAGAAAAAGTCCGATTTTGTGTCAAAATACCTATATTAAAACAATGCTGTATAAAAATCTAATCTATATCCTAAGTCGCACTTTTGAGACATGGAAAACGCAAGTTAAATTTCGACAATCGGCCTAGCAGAACGGGAGATACACAACTGTCTCGTTTTTGTGTGTGTGTGTGCAAGGTGGGAACTCGCTAATCATACTATAGAAGCGATCCTGTGAAAATTTGCTTCATGCTTAATCCAGCTTTGGCCATACGTCACATATTAAAGTCATGACAGTACCGACATGTGATGATTTAACACGATACATTGTAAGAATAGTAAGGCTAATTCATACATAGTGTAAGATAGCAAAGATAATTGTAAAAATAATTCAGTTGAGCCACGAAACCAATACAGGTAACATCTGTTGAAGTGTGCATAAATTTTTCTAACGGACAGTTTTTTTAATGGGTGTTAGCCGGATAGCAGTATGAGGCAGTTTTACTTGCAGGAGCGAAATAACCTTACTTTTTAATATTTTAGCTAGGAATAGTCGGGATTTGACAGCGACTTTCTTATATTTTAGAAAATTGTGACAAAGTCCAATGCGCCGGACGAAAAACTTGCCTTCTGGACCAAATGCTGAGGCCCCACTGCGTTCGTTGCCAAGGTTACTGCTCTTCCAACTCGCTCGGTGATTATGTCTGTGGAGCGGACAATGTCACTTACAGCAGTTCCTGCCACATTCGACAAGCAGCTTGTGTCAAGGGAAAAGCGGTTCCTCAAGCTTATAGAGGGAAATGTAAAGGTATGTATTTGTCTATTACTTCCTCCTCCTGTTTGTAGTAAGCGTAGAGAAGAATAGAGGAAACTAAAAAAATCTCTTATGCGTTTGGTAAAATTCCTTTAAGTACTCCAGTGGAGAGATTCGGCAATTTTATAATCTGTGGACTCTGCTTTTGCGAAAGTTTAGGTTGTGACTGTTAAGTTTTACTAATAATTAAACGTAATTTAAACAGTGTCCTATTTTTCCTTTTTAAAGTCAAGTCACATACCTCACATACACATAGTCAAGTCATATACCATAGTCATTGGCCTATGAAATTAGAAACCTTTGAGATTTTCATTTGAATGCGTGTTAGGGACGGAGTGTACAATTTTGTTTATATGACGGGGATTACACGTGGTTAGAATGCTAGTATAAGTAAGATATAAGAGCATTTTTCAGGATGAATAAAGTAAAATGGGAAAAACGACAGATGTTTCGCCATTTGTAAAAGGGCTTACTGTTGGTGCCCGTTTAGCAGGAACTTCGATGTCGAAGACAACAAGTTCGAGCATAGTTTTCCAAGAAAGTGATCGGGGACGTCTCGGTATGGCATGGGCGTCTCGGTATGGCATGGACGTCTCGGTCATGGTACGGCAAAACAGGGACTCTACTGTACTCCATCTGATACAAATCGTCAACCAAAGCTCTTCCCAACAGATTTCAGCTCGAACCATGCGCAGAGAATTGTAGAGGATAGGAATGCATAGTAAGATAGAGGATAGGAATGCAGAAATGTGAGAAAAAAAAATCATTTCTGCCCGACATGCAAGAATTCGTTTGCAGTGGTCTCGGGAAGGAAGACGCTGGACATCTGAGGATTGGAAACGGGTAATGTGGTCGGATGAATCACGCTACACCTTTTGCACTGATGGAAGACGTCGAATTTGGCGAAAATCCCATGAAGCCATGAATCCATCTTGCCTTACTCGCACTGTGCAAGGGTCTGGTGGGAGTATCATGATATGGGGCATGTTCTGCTGGCAGGGAAGTAGTAGTCGAGGATAATCAAACAGCCATTAGGTACCTAAATATAATGGCAGATCAATTTCACTCTGCAATGTTCCATTTTTACTCTGATGACAGCGGATACTTCATGGACGATAATGCAACTATACATCGTGTCAGAAGTGCTCAAAATTGGTTCGCTGAACACCAGTCTGATTTCCAACACCTTCGCTGGCCACCACATAGTCCGGGTCTTAACCCCATAAAAATGTGTGGGATACGGTGGAAAGATGCATCCGACAGCATTTTCCTCTTCCATCTAATTTACAAGGTCTAAAAAGCTGCATAGCCAATGCATGGTATTATTCTCTGGTCGTAAATGCACTCCAGAAGCATGTTGACTCGATGCCCAAACGAATCAGAGCAGTTATCCGTGCAAAAGGAGGTCCGTGAAATATTGATCTTAGGTTTCTAATTCATTGGCCAGTGTGTGCATATTCGCTCAGAGCCGTCCAGCCGGTACAGTGGTTAGTGACCCTAATTGCCGTAGCGATAGGCGCGGGTTCGAGGGTTCGAGGGTTCGAATCCTGGAGAAGATATGGTTGTAACTCTCCGTCTCTTAATATGAAGGAACGGTGACCACCCATTAAATGCTTCTATAATGAAATGGCCACCACTTCTGGCCGCTTTGAAGTGGCGCAGAGCTATAATGGATATGTAAAAAAGCGTCCGGCCACTAAAAAAATATTCGCTCAAAGCAGGAAATTATGCAAATTAAGGACACCCGAAAATAAGTTCGAAAGCGTAATCAGAGGCCGTAGTCTTCGGGTTAACGTACCAGTTGATAAGTGACTCTATGCACTTAACTGGTAGGCAAAAATACTGAAAGGCAAGTTACCTCAGTTTTGTTAATACATAGTCAATAAAGTAAATCGACTATTTTATCTTATACATTTTAGCTTTTTTTGCAGCCTACCAGGAGTGGAAGATTAAAGTGTTTCTGTGTTTTGATCTGTGTATGAAAATTACTTATTAAAACCCTCTAACCGGCAAGGCCGTATATATACGCCTAGAATATTTTTTGTGATATCTGTACGAACGTATATATACGGGCATATTAAAATATGTCAAAGAAATTAAGGCAATATATTAAAAGTACATAAATGCAGGTATAAAATGCCAGGAAAGTTGTTACATAAAATCAAGAAAATAAATTTTTCTGGTAGTGGTTTTGGGAAATTTGTACTTTCTTAGCGAAATCCCTGGCCGGTCAGAGGGTTAATTCATAACCAGAAAGAAAATTCGCCAACATCAAAGGAATAGCTGTCTATAATAGACTGTTACAAAGTTCCCAATCTTTTTCCTACATCGACCCCTTTTCAGAGAATTTTCTTTCTCTACTTCCCCACATTTTAATCTTCAATATTCAGTATACAACGTAATCACAGTAACTGCACATAAATAAGTTAAAGATAACAATTAAATTAAGAATATGAAAAATGTTAATTAGATTTATGTTTTGTTATTTTCAATTTAGCAACTATTAGCAAGTTTTCAGAAACAAAAATCACACATTCTGATTGCACAAAAGCTCGATTTTAATTAATATGATGGCTGCACTAGATGTAGTGATGCATGTTTTATAATGATTGGTACAAAACTGTTTCATTGAATTTTCAAATCACCTCGGTCAGAAATATTCAACCTGGTTCTTGTTTTCCGTTTTTCATATAAAGTGTTTTTTTTTTGGATTGCATTGTTTCGTTGTTGCATTTATTGCACAGAACATTTCCACATTTAAAAACTATTGATTTTTGAGATAAACTCATTTATGTTTATTTTATATGATTTCTTCCTTATCACATTATATTTCTTTATATCAATAAACAATTTTTTATTAGCTTTATTAATAAATTTTCTCTAATCAATGGGATTTTGATTATGCCCATCAACCGCTGGCCAATATGCGGTTACTAAGTTAGCCATCAACCCTTGATTATGACTGGACCTTCTTTAAAATTTCATTGACCTCCAAGGGCTCAATGAACTTTTCAACCCCGTTCGAGACCTCTGTATTTTTAGGCAGGCAGACTTGTAAAAATATTTTAAGCATCAAAGATTTTTCGGTACTTATGTATTTTGCAGTCGACCGTTTTCGATAGTGTCGCCAAACACGGCAATTTATCGCCAATAATGGATAATCATGAATCAAAATGCACTCATAAGATCTTCGCTTTGGTTTTATGTAACCCTAAGTAAGTAAGTAATACTCTGATCTTGAATAAATAAGATCCTGAGTAAGCCAAGTTACGTTTTGTAAGGAAGTTATAAACTAACAGCTATTTTTCTGGTTTTCTGTTGCGTTTTGATAAAAGAATTAAAATCTATAACCTTCCTTCTGTGGAACAAGAACCAGCGAAGTATTTTGCAGGTTTAATGCACATGAAACTAAAGATATTAAAAGAGTGTAGAATTCGTCAAAATGGCGCAATAAAGGATTTCATGGAATAGCGCAATACCACTTAAATTTAGGTGAACTTATGTTGCCGTTTATTAGAAAAGAAGTGTAAGTAGTTGAAGGTTTTAATTGCGAAGCTGGCAGTTTCATACTGAAGGGGCTAACATATATGTTTGTTGCCGATAATTTGGCTACCTGGTTAGCTATGTCATCTCCACATTCAGTGTAAGCCATCAGCCATTGTAGCTTAGGTCTCAGGTTATTGGCGAAACAGAGCTGAATATTTTGAATATATCTCAAGCTGGAATTCGTGCATCGATATTTCCTTGAACTGCCTTCAGGCTTGATGTAGATTTCGAGTAGATTTTGATATAGGGTCCATCAAGGATGCAATAGCTCAGTGCCACTCGCAAGACAGCTAGTTCGGCTTGAAACATAGTTATTGTGTATAGATAGTACACAGGCTAGAAAAATCCCGTTTACTAACTATGCTTGTGCCATTGAGGATGCAATATCCACTTCCTCTTCCTACCTCACCTTTTGGAGCCATTTGTGTAAATGACCGTTAATGTTAGTGTAGTGGGGCCTGGTCATTCTGTTAAAATATCAAATTCTGTCATGTGGCAAGGTGGTAGCTGAACACTCTCTTCATAAACCGTATGAATAAATTCATTATTCCATACAATTCACTGTAACAGTAGTGTCTTACCTTGCACTTTCCATCCTTGATCCGGTACATCTTTCAGTATTCCTCAACCAAGTCTCGGGGTACAATGCAATAAGCTGAAGTTTTCCTTGATTTTGATTTTTTTTCCATTTATGGGATCCGACAGACAGATGAGTACCCAACGCAGCGGAGTAGCTGTTCTGTCGATGGCGAAAAAAATAAATTGGATTTACGTGTCATCGAGTTCGTGAATAAAGCGACAATTTTGTTATTTTATATTCCACTGACGACTATTCACCGCCGGAATTAATGACGTTAATTTTACTGAATTTCTTTGTGAGATAATCGTAATGTTTGAATTCGTAATTATTTAAACTTTTATATGATAGGTCCATTAATTTACGTCTTTAGATTATCTTGTAGAGTCATTAGTTTATTTTTTAAGCTGGAGATGTGAGAAGTATGCTATGTCCTCGCCGGCACTCGAACGTGTACCTCTCGAATACGCGTCGAGAGTGCTACCGTTACACCACGAAGGCATGCTGGAAGAAGGGAGAAAATACCTTAAATGCTACCCCTTTTAAAAGGCGACTGCAGATTAGGGGAACAATTCGCCAAATCCTGGTGGTGACGAAATATAACCTGGGGTAACTCGCTGGGTATGCTGGGTAATGACCCTCTGCGACGGGCTCGCCTGTGCGACTGGTGGGTAGCAAATTGACGACAAGTGATGCCCCATATTGGGTGCGTTGCGCCGACCTCCCAAGGTTCCGGGAAAAGGGTTGAACCCTGGCCCCGGTTCTGCGGGAAGAAGGACCTGCAGTGCGATTAAGTTGGCGGGACGGGGAATGCCAAAATTACCTTACCTTATAATCTAATTAAACAAACAAACAAACAAAAAAAAAAACGATCTTTCAGTATCCAACCAAGTAAAGATCAATCTACTTCTTCAAACTTTCGCTGGAATCGTTGCTGTCGACAAGAAAATGTATAAGTGTCGCATTTTCAGAGTTTGTGTGATTCAATAATCAAATTCGGGCCTAAAATATTCGTCCTATTTAAGAAGCAGTATATACTCCTAATTTTGGAGCAAGATACTCCGAATGATAGTCTTTATAGTTAGGCTTACCGTAATACACTGGTGAAATAAATTAAGAGAATTTTCATATTTGATCTACGATCTCCAGAAATAGTAGACGGATTTTAATAAAATTTGGTGTGAATATAGGCTGATATAATATAAACAAAATAAACATACAACAGTTATAATAGACACACATGTTCGTGTGTAACACTCATGGGAGTCTGAGGGTCCGAAACAGCGGTTGCAGAAGACACTTAAAAAATGGGTTAATAGGAGGTATGGTCCCCTCTTATAGCCATACAGGCCTCGCAGCGTTATGTCATACTGAAAATAAGGCAGTTTATCAGTGCCTGTGGCAATGGGTCCCACTCATTCAGCAACACTGTTTTCAGATCCTGGATGGTTCTCGGAGGGGGTTTGCGAGTTGCAATTGCCCTCGGCAGAGCATCCCAGACATGCTCTATAGGGTGGAGGTCTGGAGACCTGGTTGACCAATTCATCCGGCGAATATCCTCACTCTTGAGAAATTCGTCGACCAGAAGAGCTTTATGTGGCCTCGCGTTATCGTCCTGTAAGATGAACTCGGGGCCCACTGCACACTGGAAAAGGCAAGCATAGGGCTCCAAGACCTCATCCCTATCCTCACACCAGTCACAGAGCCTCTGTCAAAGACGTGGAGAGGTGTGCAGCCATCCAACATGATGCCTACCCAGACCATTACACCGCCACTAACATAATTGTTGATTTCGCGGACATTGGAGGGTAGGTAGCGGGTCCTTGGCTCTTTCCATATGAAAATACGGCGAGAATCGGTTGTTTAAGCTAAAACGGCGGAATAGAGCGGTCGCCCATTGCTCCGTACTTCAATCACTATGCTGCCTGCACCATACTAATCTGACTCTCCTGCCCGTAGACGTGAGCGGGACGCAAACAGCCAGTCTTCTGGCAAACAACCCTCTCTCATGCAGTCTTTTGGAAACAGTCGCCCTTGTTACACGGGTTCCTGTGGCTGCATACAGGTCCCGAGAGAGCTGAGAAGCTGTAGCCCCTCTGTTATGCTTCGCTAAAATGGACAAAGAGCGATCTTCTCTGGCCATCGTGACTCTTGACGACCTTGCCCAGGCTTTCTCTAGATAGATCCGGTATTCTGAAACTGTTTCCATAGGTTACACACGACGTTGGGCGTTAAATTAAACTCTCTGCATGTCTGGACTTGCGACTGGCCTGCCTCTAACCTCTACACCATTCGTCACCTCATTCCATCATCTAAAGGTTGATGTTTACTCATTTTTACTGTTCCGATGTGAATTTAACCGATTGCTGCAAGATAACACCAAGAAATTCCCCGAGTTGAGCTAGATAAAGTCTGTTTTTCTACTGGCTCCGCCTACACACACGCGTATACGCTCACGTATTTGGCGTACAAGATTTGCATTTTTATCTAGAATCAGTGGTTTTTCCTTCACTTCAGTTCTTTTCATGCAATTCAATAAAATATGCAAATTCTCTTAATTTATTTCACCAGTGTATTTTGGGCTCAAACCGGGGGAATTTTCAGAACGTATTCGCAACAAACAAATAAAATCTAGTACATTATAAAAACCTGTGACTGAAAAGGCTAAGTAGAGAAGTCGTTAATAAAAAAACAACGAGTTAATAAAAAAACAAAGCAATGAGTTGAAGGAAATATTTTTATAACCCAATTGGAACATGCCATATTTTTAAGAAGTTATTGCTACCTGTCACTACTGTGAACTTCTTTAAAAATTCTCTGTTATTTTTAATGGCATCGAAATATTCACTGCAATTCAGTTCAGTGTTAATTTACCATCTTATTAAAGCTCTTACGGTGAATTCAGCCATTTTGTTGTTTTCTGAAGAGCACACGAAATTCGTTATTGAGAATACTCTACCGATTGGTACTGATGTGGCTGGCATGCTGAAAATGTGTTCTATTATTTGAACAAGATCGACCAATGAAATGTTTTTTTCGTCGAATGACTGAAAATTTATTTGCATTCTTATTTACAGCTTTTATTTTTAAAGATTTCATAATAAACTTATCAAAAAAGCTGTTTGTTATGTTTATTGTATTATTTGGAACCAGACTGATAATTCTTTCACTTGAAGCTTTAATTTCAGACTATGTTAACTCACTTTGTTTATTCAAATAAAAGATTTTACTGCTTCTCCAAAGCTGTTTTCCCATATCTCAGTTTAAAAAAGACATGTGTCATAAAATGCTGTAAAGGCTTGTAGGATTGTACTGATATTACTAGTGCAAATTCGACATTTTAAAATTTTACCAAGTAACAAAGGCCAAGCGACAAACTTTCCGGGACGCGGTGATAGCATCATCAAACTGGACAAACTCTGTCGAAGCTGGACGTGTGGTAAGCCTTCGTCATACGTCAAACTTGCGATATATTTCAAACAGTCCGCGGATTTGTGCTACGCCGCTGTTACGCTTGTATAGTAGCTGGCGTAATTATAATTTATTATAATATGTTATTCACATCTCTTTCATTTCTCGTGTTTTCTTCTCTGTATGCTAGCTTATGAGTATTGCGTTTCCATGCCTACATTGCTATGTAACCGTCTTTGAGTAACGCACCCCTTCCTGAAATTTGTGCACGCTTAAGCGAATCACCCTTCATATAATAAACCACTATAATTTAAAAGTTAAGAAAGAGCTTGTATTCTATAGCACGGTTATTAGCAGAGTCAAATTCAAGTTGCAAGAATGTAGGTCTGTGCGCTTGACGTCACTTGATTTGCTTGGCTTTTCAAAGTTACGATGTCATTACACATCGTCAAAGAATTACTTGCAAAGAAATTAAGCTACTGTAAAAGTCTCCTGTCATTTTATAAATGCTAGTTCCCCCTTTTTCGTAAATAGATTTTCAATTAAATATTCCCTGCCTCTTATTAATTTACAATAGAACAAAAAAACATAGTTTAACAATTTATTTAGGATTTTAAAATATTTAAAATGAAATCTGCCGTGCCATTGTTATGTCTTCTCATTCCACACATTTAATTTTTAATTTTGTCTTGAATATAGTTAGTTTTTAGACTTTTTAGGCTTCCTCAGATTTATTTTTTAATTATTTTTTACATTCGTATGCAAAAATTTTGCATTTGCATGTAATATTTTACATACAAATTATCTTCCAATTTCGAACAATTTATCTTCCAATTTCGAAGTTAAATTGATTCATTAATTATGAAATCAGAATTTATTTTTAATTTTGTCTTGAATATAGTTAGTTTTTAGACTTTTTAGGCTTCCTCAGATTTATTTTTTAATTACTTTTTGCATTCGTATGCAAAAATTTTGCATTTGCATGTAATATTTTACATACAAATTATCTTCCAATTTCGAATTTTATCTTCCAATTTCGAACAATTTATCTTCCAATTTCGAAGTTAAATTGATTCATTAATTCTGAAATCAGAATTTATTTTTAATTTTGTCTTGAATTTAGTTAGTTTTTAGCCTTTTTAGGCTTCTTCAGATTTATTTTTTAATTATTTTTTGCATTTGTATGCAAAAATTTTGCATTTGTATGTAATATTTTTTTTTCCATTTGCATTTGTATTTTTTTGTATTTTATTTTTTGCATTTTGTATTTTTAATTATTTTTTGCATTTGATATTTGTACTTTAAGAGTGCGATTTTATGTAGGGGCGCTGTTTCAACGCTTTGTGTGTTACCTTTATTTATCGAATATAACGTTCTTGTCACTTAAACCACCTACAATTCAATTCAACTGTATTTAAAAACAGCATATCTTTAGGATTTCCGATACACAGTTTCGAGCGCTGAAGATAAAAATGTTTTTTTTTTTCCGCACAGTGTTGCCAATGCTCGGTTTGAAATTGTTGAGTTTGTTAATAAAAAATTCGTTAAAGTTTTTCAAAATTTGAAACAGGTAGTAAAACAAATTCGAAATTAGAAATTCGGGCTTCCAGGTGCCCATGTTCGGTTGGAGGATTACGTTATTCAAAATTAGATGGTTCTAGGTACCTTTTTTTTTTTATTTTTTTTACAATGCGGGAAACATTCATGCAGATTCTTCATTATTTAGTTTATTTAAATGGCGGTAATATTCGGTGGCAACAGTTTGAAAAATAAGCCAACGCAGAAAGTGAAACGTCGGAAAATGCCGTTTTGTGACTAATAGTCCTTTGGGTCTAACGCCCCTATAGAGTAAAAAAAAAAAGCACAAAATCGTCAAAATCCTTAACTTTCGAATATACTAAATATGGCAATCCTATTGAGAAAGACTGCAGTTCAACTTCAAAAACACCGCCTACTAATGCTAAATAATTGCGGCAACCTCTTGATTGCAAGCGGAATGTTAAAAACGTTTTCTATAAAAGAAAGTACAAGTTTCTAACGTTGAGCTGGCAGAAGACGGGGACAGGATGTACCCGCCTAGGAAGAAAGTGGATACTCTTTTAAAATGAAGTGCAACTATGTGGGTTTGTAGTACCTTTCTTCTGTGTTTTATTTACAAAGCATCATTAATCTTTGGGAGTCTGACACGACTCTTCAAGATTTGAGCTTCGCCTGTTATGTTTTTGAACCGTTTTTTTTCATTTATTTATTTCGCCAACAGAGGGTAAACGTGAATCGGAGAAGGGGAGGAAACGAGATTCGGAAAAATAAGTATAGAATTACGTACCCTCGAAGAAGAGGTGAGGCATATAACACTGGACACAGTCATCCTGGCACATAAAGCAGTTCTCAGTATTTCACTTCTCGATACTTGTATTGAATTAGTTGCGAATTTTAAGTGTTACCTAAATTACTATAAGAATCTGTAACCGTCGCAACTGAAATAGCCTAAATTGAGAGATAACCATACAATGAACATAAAAAAGCTTTTAGAATATAATTAATGAACTTAGAGGAGAAAAATAATTCATCGGATAGTTTCACGACAACAAGAGATTAAATTATTCTGTTTACAAAATTCGTGTGCAATTTTATATCGCGAATAATAAAAGTGTGAGCCGCACTTGATAAATATATAAACAATATGGCTTATATTTTTGGCTATGGAATTCGATTTTTTGGCAACTGATTTCGCCTTCTGAGAATCCACGTTTTTATTACTCGTGGTCAGTGTTGCCGGATCGTGCGATTTTTCGCAAATTTGCTACTTTCGACAACCTCGTGCTATTAAACTTTTAGAATTGCGATTTTGCGAAATTTTTGAGACATCCGCCATTTTCTTATGCTACTCTTTGCGACTTCAAAGAATTTTTTAATATATCGTAAAATGCTTCTATCTTACAATAATATACCAATTAAAAATAATTTATATAGCCATCAACTATTTACCTTCTAGTAAAAGATTTAAGTAAACGTATCATTATCCTAACTGTATGATTTAAGAATAAAAGGGTGAATGCCAGCTTTTTTGAGTGCAATAAAAGTTTATTTAGGCTTAAATAGAAGTTGGCATCTGGCGATCTTGTATATATGTGGACTTTCCTTTTCAAGCTACACAGCCTGACGCCGGTATAATAAGAAGGGAATAGGGGAAGGGGAAAAGTGGGAAAGAAAGACTTCTGTCTTTCTGCTTCAGGACCTCTAGCCTTTCCCCCATCCTCCCGTGTGCGTTTTGTTTTCCAGTCTCCTCCCCCCCCCTCCCGCACAGTTCTGTGATGATAATAAATCGAACAAAAGAACTTCAAGCTTGCGCGCCGTATATTGAATACCCAAACAGAGAAAGAAATGAAATTCATTCTCCTGATTATAATATTGCTAATAATAATTAAGCAACAGAAATAACTTAACAATCGAAGCAACCACATTTTTCTAAATAATAACACAAATAAATTTAACGGTAAAAGAGCAAGGCTTTTTTAAATAATCAGAATCTGAAATAAATTCACCACGCAAAACGGAAATCTTACTGAAAAGCATTCCTCAATTAAAATGTTTACAATTAATAATGAAAAAAAAAAGAACAATGAATTAGAAAATTGAATGCCAACTCAATAAAATTTAGTATAAAAGCGTAACAATCTAAACGTGAGGAATCTCTTAAAAATGGATTTGCATAAATTAATTTAAAAATAGAAACCTAAATTAAATGAGAATTAATTAAAAAAGAAATGGATAATTAAACAATTGGAAACGATGAATATAGTTTTAAAAATGTTAAAGCTAAGATACGCAATTAAAAATACTAAGAATCCAATAACGTAAGTTACGGAACCAATAGATAGTAAATTTGTGATGACGTCAGAGGTCATGTGAGCATGTGTACCTATGACGTCACAAAAATCCCGTGATCTCTGACGTCATTTGCGACTTTTTGAGTCTTCTTTTGCTACTTTAGTTGAAAACTTTCGGGCAACAATGCTCTTGGTTAGGGTGACAATAGAGTACTGTGGGTAAGTTAGCATATAGTTTTATTATTTGTGGTTAGGGTTACCGTATTGTACACCGTACCATATATATTACCATATAGTTTTAAAAAAAAAGGAGCGCAAGTTCTCCTTTTTCAATTAAAATATAATGTTCTCCTTTTTGCCTTTCTGTCCTGCTTTTTTTGGACGAAGTAACGGAAGTATTGCAATCGCGAAAAATTTCGGGTATCATATTCAGCAAAAATACCAATTTTTATCGCAATCGAACCCAGTTTAACGATGTCTTTAAGTGTCTTTTATACGTAAGGGCAGAATAAAGAACTCTTTTTGACAAAATGAGCTGTAAAATTGATTCGGAAGAGAGTTTTTCGTTACGTCTGTACGTACATCTGTACGTCCGTACGTGTATAAATCTCAATGACTCAAAAGAGAGTAGTCTCAGAACGTTGAGATTTTGTATATAGGACTGCTATAACATGTCGTTGTACACCTCCCTTGATAGTGTTTTATTTTGTGATATTTTGAAGCTAATTGTGTTCCGGTTGTGATATTATATCACACTGTATGTTTTTGAGACTGACGAACTGATGGATGTTTGCATTTTTGCGTATCTACGTGGCTCGTCGTGCTTCGGTTTTTGGATTACTATTTCTACAATATAAGAGGTGAAATTATCATCAAACTGTAAGTACGTTTGATTTCTACATTATTTTACTATTTCAAAAAGGGTACTGTTGGATAATGGTTTTACAAATTTGTCAAGAAATTCAGACAGAGCCAGTTGAGTCTACTGCTTTATTAGCAGATGGACGAACAATTTTAAGTTCTTTAGAAACTGTATTAGACTCAAGTAGAGTCACGAATATTTCAAAAGGAAAAATTATTTCTATGGCATATCAAATTTATGACTTATTGGTTACACAAACTTTTGATAATGCCATCCTTAAGGGAAGGCTTGAAGAGCAAACAAAAATGTTATCGAATCTTCAGCCACTTTCATTTGCAGCAGTGGCAAATCCAAAACGTTTTCCTACGAGATAGATCTACAAGTAGAAATAGGTGCGAAGAATTCACAGTTCTACGCTATCCAAAAAAGGAAGGAACTACTTCCGAGAAGGTCAAAAACAAAATTATAAACTCAATTAATCCCACCCAATTACACATTAGTGTTAGAAGACTAAGAAAAATTAATAAAGGAGGTATTCTAATAGAATGTTCCAAATCCTCTGATATTGAAGCCTTGGAAACAGAGGTTAAAACAAATGAATTGCTTAGAAACGATATGGTAATTCAACGTCCTGTTGAGAACGATCCAAAAACTATTATTTATGATGTAGATTCTGATCTTTCTCGAGATGATCTTAAGATTATGATTAGAGACCAAAATATGGTCTTTGAAAATGGTGGTTTTGGCGTAAAATTTTCGATAAAAGGAACAAATACCAAAGTACACTGCGTGGCCAGTGTAGACGCTAAGAAATATAGAGAAATTATAAAAGCAGGAAAACTTAACATAAGATGGTCTGGTCTTAGAATTGTAACTCAATGTTTTAGGTGTTCAAAGTATGGACACTTTCAAACAAAATGCCTAGAACCGCAAATATGTGCTAAGTGTAGTGAAGTTGGACATAAACATTGGGAGTGAAAGCTACTCCAAAATGCATTAATTGCAAAGAGACAAATGAAAAGTATAAATTGAAGCTTAGCGTCGATCGTTCTAGTTTACAAGAGGCCTTACCTACTTCGTCATCACAGATTTCGCTCAAATTTATATGGCATGCAGGCCTTGGCTAGAAATGAAAGTACCCGAAGTGGGAGCTCCAGATGGCCAAGCGTTTAGAAATTAAAAATTTTGACGCTGCTCTCGCCCCGTATAAACCATTTACGTTAGG
Source organism: Stegodyphus mimosarum (assembly GCA_000611955.2). Taxonomy (NCBI): domain Eukaryota; kingdom Metazoa; phylum Arthropoda; class Arachnida; order Araneae; family Eresidae; genus Stegodyphus; species Stegodyphus mimosarum. The sequence continues at coordinate 155,808 of KK112686.1, forward strand.
GCGCTTGCGAAGCAGCGGTTGGCGCGGCGGTAAGAGCTCGGAGTAGTAATGCGATGATCTTGGGTTCGACTCCCCGTGTAGAGACTTTTTTTTTCTTTTTATCGATTTTGATATTATTTTTTTTCCAATTAAGCAAAGAGGTGAATATTTTATTTTATTTATTTATTTATACTCAAAAGGCGTAGAAGAGGTAAAAATTTCGGACTTTTCAACAAGAGATTGTAATTAAAGAGCATACGAAAATACTTTCTACATGAAAATTCAAAACTTTATTTGTGGACATTCGATGATGACATGTGTCGGGATGATATTTATCGTAGAAACAGGGGAAACAATAATTATTTCGTCATCTAGCACACGTTATAAAGCCGCATTTTTACAATAACATCGTTGCTTCAACGTCTCCATAGAAAAACATACTTGACTGGCATTCATAAAGCATTCTCTCTCATCGCAAAGTTTAGAAGCGAACCACGCGTAACGTAACATGTTACCGAATATTTGGGAGGATCATGGATGATGAACAATCGACTGTATTTCTATACAGTCTTCTCGTGAAGTTATTTTTTCTTGCTCGATGAGATATAAACAATTTTCTATTTTTTTAATAAAGTTTTTCACCTGACGATAAAACTATACATCGCAGGGTTGCACCAGTGGGGTACATTTAGGAGGAATTACTTTGATGCTACGTGTTGGCGATCCTTCTTCATCTTGGAAGAGTTCGTCGTATAATTGCGGATTTGCTTGTCCTCCCCGCGAGTCAACCAGCAGAAGAAATGTGTTCTCTTGTACAAGTTAAGACAAGTTAAGTTTCTTAAAGTACGTACAAGAGAACAAATATCATCCAGACACATGTAATCATCAAATGTCTACAAATAAAGTTTTGAATTTTCATGTACAAAGTCTTTTCGTATGTCCTTTAATTACAATCCCTTGTTGAAAAGTCCGAAATTTTTACCTTTCCTATGCCTTTTGTATTTTATGCATAGATAAATAAATAAAATAAAATATTCAACTCTTTGATTAATTGGAAAAAGAATAACATAAAAATTGAGAAAGAGAAAAAAAAAAGTCTCCACATGGGGAGTCCAACCCACTATCTTCGCATTACTACTCCGAGCTCTTACCGCCGCGCCAACTGCCGCTTGGCAAACGCCCTAACGTAAATGCCTTACACGATGCGAGAGTAGCGTCAAAATTGTAATTTTTTAAACGCTTAGCCATCTGGAGTTCCCACTTCGGGTACTTTCATTTCTAGCCAAGCCCTGCATGCCCTATAAATTTGACCGAAATCGGTGATGACGACTAGGGAATGCCCCCTTGTTAGATAAAAATTGTCATTGGCACAAACGACAAATGGATCTTTTAATCAGTCGTACTAATTATGACTAGTAGAAGTGATGAAGACTTTAAAATGGTTCAAATAAATTTACATCACGCCAAAGCTGCAGTAAATCAACTACATATTAAAGCTATTGAAAGAGGCTATAAAATAGCCTTGATTCAAGAACCTTATGTGGTGGAAAATAAAGTTCGCTGCATCCGGATGCAATTTCGAACTTTTTGTGGCAAAAATTATCCACGAACAGCAATTGTTCTGTTTGACAGCTCTCCAGCAATGCTTTTGTATGCTTCCTCGAATATAGTGGCAATTAAAATGATCATTAATAATAGAAGCATAGTTTTTGTTTCAGTGTATTGCCCCTCTAATGACGCTTTGAGTGGCTATTTATATTGCATTAACAGTATTATTAATTTGCATGAAGACTCGGAAATAATTATTTGCGGAGATTTCAATGCTAAGTGTCCCCTGTGGGGTCCTTATGATCACTCAATAGATCCAAAAGGTGGTGCTATAATTGAATTCTGCTTGACAAACAATTTGAATGTGATTAATACTCCTGATATCCCGGCTATGTTTTCCGGTGCCAAAGCTGGATAGACCTTACCATTGTAAGATCTTCTTTTGTCCTGAATTGGTTGGTCTGTTACTATGGATATACACTCATGTCCAAAATTATCTTTACATACCCAAAAATGATGATATTCAATGAAATATCGAATCAATGTGATCCGTAATTGCAGGGAATGTGTGAAAACCAAGCCTAATTAGCATTATCCAATCAAAAGTAATCAAACGGTTTATGATATGCAAATCTAGGCGTTACGTCATCCAAGGGTGAATCAAGCGCTTTGCGCAAACTGAATATTTGAGTGAATTTCTGCAACATAGCGTTTGATTTCAGTGTGTAGGGACTCAAAGCGGTTTGTTATGGCTTCGAAGTATCATTTGGAAGAATCTGTAAAGTGGCGAATTATCGGCCGTTTAGAAGCAGGGTAGTCAATCATGGAAACAGCCACATGTCTGAATATTTCAAGACAGACAGTCTCTAAGCTATGGAAACAGTTTCAAAATGATGGAAGTGTTGTAAGGAGGCCTGGACAAGGTCGGAAACGAATGACAACTGCTTCTGAAGATCGGTATCTGGCATTAACTGCCCGTCGTAACAGAAAGGCTACTGCTCGCCAGTTAAGTTCAGAGCTTGCAGCCGCCACTGGAACTGTTGCATCACGGCAAACAATATACAGAAGGCTTAATGAAAAAGGCCTTTATGCCAGAAAGCCAAGGGTATGTGTTTTACTGTCTTCACAGAAAAAGAGGGATCGCTTTAATTGGTGTAAAGAACATCAAAACTGGACTGAACATCAATGGTCCCATGTTCTCTTTACTGATGAGTCGCGGTTTAGTTTAACTGGTGATTCTAAACGTGTTTACATCTGGAGGGAGTCAGGAACACGAAATGATCCCTCGAACATTGTGGAACGTGACCGTTTCGGTAGTGGAGGTGTGATGGTATGGGGTGGAATAATGATCGATGGACGTACGCCCCTACACGTGTTCAGCAGCGGATCTGTGACAGGCCAGATATATCGGGATGAGGTCTTAGATCCTTATGTAAGACTTTTCAGGGGTGCATATGGACCTGACTTTTTATTTATGGATGATAATGCCCGTCCACATCGAGCAAACCTCGTTGATGAATTCCTTGAAAGTGAAGACATTAAGCGAATACCTTGGCCACCAAACTCTCCTGACCTTAACCCGATAGAGAACTTATGGGACTACCTTGGAAGAGCAATTGCACGTATACATCCTCCTCCTAGAGATGTAAATGCTCTGAAGACGGCATTGCTGGAAGAGTGGAGATTAATTCCCCAAACTGTGGTTAACAACGTTATTTCCAGCCTTAAAACACGTTGTGATATGTGTGTACAAGTCAGGGGAGATCATATTCCATATTAAATTCGTAAGACTTAATTCTTTTTCTGAATCATTCCTTTTTTTCTTAACTCTCTTTGTCACACTTTATTACCATTTTTATTGTTTCATGCTACAATTTTATATCATATGAGGTGATCTTCAATTTTTTCTTTTGCATTTATGTGTCATCATGTTATGTATGATTCCACGAAAATTCATTAAATTATAAGTCATAGTCTCTGAGAAATCCGTGAATTTATGCATGTAAACATAATTTTGGACATGAGTGTATTATGTAGCGATCATCGCTACATTGAGATCGGACTTTCAAACAGCTTACTTTGAGAGAAGAAATTTGAATGTTTCTATATTTGGGATTTGAATTGGCTAAATTTTCGTGTAGAACTGTATAACTTTATAAATCAATTTTCCGAAGAAAATTTAGCAAGTATTTCTGATTTAAATATTTATATTAAAGGTTTTACTAACTCAATAGCGGATATCTGTAATAAAAATAAGAAGATGAACAAATTTAAACAGGGCAACGCTCTGGGTAAACAGGTGCATTGGTGGTTCGAAAAGCTGGCTGTTTCAAGAAGTCAAGCTTGACTGTATCGGAGAAACTTTCAGAGATGTTACAATCGTATAGAAACAAATTTCTTAAAGATTCAATATAAGAAGAAATTAGCTGAATATAAACGAGAAATCAACATTAGTCAAAATTGTGCTTGGGTACAACTATCTGACACTTTGAATATTCATCAACTTTTTGGCATTCCTTACTATATTGCTGTTAATAAGTATAAACCAGCTTTACAAATTGCCTCTTTGAAATATCAAGATGGATCTTATGCTAAGAATATAAACGAGACAATAAATTACCTAATACAATATCACTTTCCTAAGTGGTACTACTTGTGGTGATCTATCCTGTCATTATCAAGTTAGATCAGATTGTAAGATGCCCCCAGAGACCGTAAATGATTATGATTTTACTTTGGATGAAGTGGGATTTACTCTTAAAAAGTTAAATAAATGTAAAGCTCCTGGTAAAGATGGCCTGACAACGGATATTATTTTAGAAATCTTTGAATGTAATAAAAAGTTCTTTGTTGCTATTCTGAATGAATATCTTCGGAGGCGAATTTTTCCTAAATGTTGAAAAGAGGCTGATTTTGTTTTTTTTAACAAAGGATAAAGAAGATCCTTCCTCTTTTCGCCCCTTTTGCTGACTACTTTCCTGGGGCAAGGGGCTGGATAAACTCATGACACAACGGTTACAATATTATTTATTATCAAATAATCTTTTAAATAAAAATCAGTTTGGTTTTATACCGGATAAAAGTACTACCCACTCTATACATAATTTAATTTCTGACATCCTTCGACGTAGAAGGAATGGTAAACATACTACAATTTTATCCTTAGATGTAAATAGCGCTTGCAACAATGTTTGGTACCCAATTTTAGTAAAGGAATTAAAAAATATTGATAACCGTAATCGTAATATACTAAAATTGTAGATGAATTTTGTAAAGAGAAATTAATATCTTGTTCCCATGACACTATGGGATAAATTAATTATCTACCTAGAGTTCATTAATTATTTTATAAGCTTTAAATAAAAGCTTATTTAATTTTTTTTACTTTAACCAAAAAGGATTCTAGATATCTCCCGAATTAGAGCTGTGCAAAATCTTTTCTGACTTCGAGAAACTAAGCCCATTTTGACGCCGTATGTTTTGCAAATCTAAAGATTTTATTCCTTTTTATGCTTAGATTATTTCTTATAATGATTTTTTTATTTCGTTCTGTACCTTGACTGATATGTTTCGTCTGCGACTTCTTAATTGGTGTAGTTTCTGAACGGACTTTGAGCATGTGAGCGATCATTCGATTTTTTTTAATATATATAAATACGGCGAAACTTCTCACGGAGGTCCCCCAGGGTTCTATCTTAGGCCCGCTTCTCTATATCATATATGTGGCTGATTTCCCAAAAGACGGAATTACTACGAACCATCACCTCGGATGTTATGCGGATGACACCGCTATAGCAACTAGATCTATAAGTCCTGACTATGCAGTGAAAAAATTACAGCTACTCATGCCTGTAATAGAAAAATGGTGTGAAAAATGGAGAATATCCATTAACGCGGCAAAGTCCAAGCTTCTCATCGTTAGACGAACACGAACTAGGAAGCCAATCACGGAGAGATTGATTCTTTTTGGTACAGTGGTACCCGTCGTGAAGCATGCAACCTACTTAGGAGTTATCATAAATGAGAAACTCACATGGAAA
>KK112686.1:163294-178069 GCA_000611955.2 Stegodyphus mimosarum
GTTCCTTGCATTCAGTTGTCTGGCACCCCTGTTCTTTTCTCTACTCTCATCTTTCTTCTCTCTTGCTTCAGTTATCTTTCTTACTTTTCAGGAAAAATACATTAGGAGCACTTTGTTGCAAACTTCAGTGAGCCGGATACACCGCATCTTATGTGGTATCCCGGCGATAGATTTCCAGACTAGACTAGACTCACGGAGGTGTCCTTCCTGTGCTGAATTTTTCGAATGTGATGAATATTTCTGAAAACGTTAGTTCAATAAAAAAAACAGTTAAAAAAAAATTCTGACCTAACTTATTACATATTCTGTAAGGGAGATCACTTCGAAAGCAAATAAAAATGGTCTGAAATTATGATTGGCCATCTTCGGGACGTTTAAAGTTGTTTAAATCTTAAGTATGCGTGGACGTCTTTTGTTTTAAGCTTCAAACATGGGTGAGCGTTTGGAGAATGTTTAACTGTTTTTAAATTTTAAAATTAAATATTTTTTAAAGCTTGACCTCTTTATGTGGCATAATTGCATGTATTAACACTAATATTGATAATATTTAAGCCTTTCGCACAGCATATTACTCAGTACTGTTTATTGCGGAGTACATTGCCATAACGTTTAATCAGTAACGCGTATACTTTCCTCACGTTGTTTAAGTAGTTATGGAAATATTTCTGTGAATTATTACTTTCATACTTGTATATATTCGGTAAACATTTTCTTGATATCACGCATAGTATGTGATTCTATAAATTGACTTAAATAATCGTATAATTTATGCAGCGTAACTTTTAAGCTTGTGATATACTCTTAACTTGCAGCAAAACAGAATTCAATTATATTTCCTTTAAGGCTTTTTTTGTCCATGTAACCCAATAACAGCCGCCTAGTCGGTGTAGTGGTTAGCGTCGCTGACTACCGTACCGAAGACCCCAGGTTCGAATCCCGAAGAAGATATGGATGTTTGCAAACCTATAGTGTCCGTACACGATGGGGACACTCTAAATATGCAGCGAGCCGAAGGTCCTCTTGAGAAGTTGGTGGTAGAGGAAGAGGGGAGTGGGAGACCCTCGGACACCTTTTCCCGGCGTGCTCTTCATCAAAATTGGGGCCAGAACTGAGCTAAATCGAACTGTCACCTGCAGGTCACTGCATTGGTATACGGTAAACGTCAATTCATTGTCACCTGCGTTGATTTACGATAAATATCGGTTCACTTTTCAAACAGTTGCCACCAAACATTACCTGTATTGATATTTAAAGACACTAAATAAAGAGGAATCTGCATAAATTTACCCTGAAAAAAAGAAAAAAAAAGCGGACAGTTCTATATCTCCTGTTTTACTGGGCCGATTGACGAAATTCAAATTGCGTTTCTCATACCTCGAAAGCGCGACTTAGGATATGTATTAGATTTATATATATATAGCATTGTTGAACTAGAGGTATTTTGATGCAAAATCGGACTGTTTCTGAAGTGACATGTCAATTTTTTTCCATATTTCGATTCTACGACTCAAATTATGCCAAACTCCCAAGTTCTGTAAAAATCGCACGAGAAATTTTTAAAAAATTAGCTCTCAAAATTTTAGCTTCTTAATGTTATTCGGTTTGGTATGTATTTATTAGTCCAAAGGGATTTAGTCCCGAAGGACTATTACTTTCGTTTTGCGATTTTGCGTCGGAAACACAAAAACGGCGTATCACTTTTCAAATTGTTGCCACTAACTGTTATCGCTCTGCATTAAATTAAAAAAAATGAAAAATCTGCATAAATGTATGCATGTTATTATTATTATTTTTTTTTTGACGTAGCTTTCTCTTCAAAAATCGTCTGCGTGCGTTGCACGGGAAAATAAAAAGGAATTTTAATTACAGTTCTAAATAAATAGCCAAATAAATGTGAAATTCGTAACAATATTCTCTAAAACTTTAACGAATTTTTCATTAACAAACTCAAAGATTTCAAAGCCAGCAATACCAACGTTGTACAGAAAAACATTTTTATCTCCAGCGCGTGAGAGCGTGTACCGAAATTTCTAAAGATATGCTCAATTTAAAATTATTTTGCGATATTGCTGTTGAACTGAATTTTATGGTTTAAGTGCGAAGAACATGGTATTTAACAAATAAAGGTAACACACAGAATGTTAAATAAACGTCCCTTTGGACGTAATTTAAAATCTGAAACATTTCAGATTTTTTTTATGAAACTTATTTGATTTCTTCTTACACACTTCAAAATTTAGGTCTATTCCAAATAAAATTCACCCATTTTTTATGATTTATTTTTAAATTTTTGTATTTCTAAATAATTTTTATAAATTTTTCAAAAAAAATTTTGAGCTATAACCTATAAAATTTTTACGATCATCTTGAAGTGGATATATTTCTAAGCAAATCTATAATGCAAAACATTAGAGCTTTTTATTCAAAATATATGCAAAATATTAGAGCAAAATATATATGCAAAATATTAGAGCTTCTTAATGTCAATTCGATTTGGTATGTATTTATTAATATCTCTTTTTTTGTGAAACTTATTTGATTCCTTCTTACACACTTCGAAATTTAGGTCCATTCCAAATAAAATTCACCCATTTTTTATGATTTATTTTTAAATTTTTGTATTTTTAAATAATTTTTATAAATTTTTCAAAAAAAATTTTGAGTTATAACCTATAAAATTTTTACGATCATCTCAAAGTGGATATATTTCTAAGCAAATCTATAATGCAAAATATTAGAGCTTTTTATTCAAAATTTCAGAAGATATACGTGAATTTATATATTGACACATTTTGAAATTTTGCAGGCTTGTTGAAAGCGATAATATCGAAAATGTGGTTTATGCACTTTGTTAAAGTTATTTGAAAGAAGGAACGCTGTGACTTTTACGCATTGTAAAAAGGTAGGAAGGATGTGACTTTTTTTCATCTCCTGCGCAATGGAAAGGATAGGAAAATAGGTTGCCATGTATTAAGAAGTTCGCCAAGTGAACTGTTCTTAGCGCAAACTGGAAAAAATTGCCAAGTTAAATTTTTGAATTTCTCTGTAAATTTCGCACCAAGTTTTACAAAATTTAATATTTAGGCATAATTTGAGTCGCATAATCGGAATATGGAAAACAACTGACATGCTACTTCAAACCGATTTTGTGTTCAAATACCTATGCTAGAACAATGCTATATATATCGAGTCGCGCTTTCGAGATATGGAAAGCGCAATTTGAATTTCGTCAACCGGGCCAGTAGAACGGGATTCCCCCCGCAGTGTATGTATGTTTCTCGCACTGTGATAAAACGACGGTACCTGGACTGGTTAGGTTAGGTTAGGTTATTCAATTATGGCAAAGCACACGAGGGCTATCTGCCTAAAGGGAGGGATGCCTTCGTGGAAGACTTTCTAAGGGAAACTGTCTCGTATACACGTTACACATGGGGAAAATTACGAAAACGCCCATGCAGCCAGCCCGTTCGCGTGATTCGAACCTCGGACCGAACTACCAGTGTTCAGCGTCTTTACCGCTCGGCCGCTGGTGGGCCGGTACCTGGACTGGAGCCATACAATTTCGAATAACGAACGCCGAATATGGGCCGAATTTTGTTTTATTATCTATTGCATATTTTGTAAAACTTTAATGAATTTTTGACAAACAAACTTAACGATTTCAAAGCGAGCAGTGACAGCACTGTACGGAATAAAACACTTTTATCTCCAGTGCGCGAGACTGTGTATCGGAAATTCTTAAGATAAATTGTTTTAAATATTTTGCGATTTCGAATTTTGGTGTAAACGCCAAGAAGGTGATATTTAATAAACAAAGTAAACACACAAAACGTTAATAATGGAAATACTGAAAAATCAGAAAAATGTACGCTGACACTTAAGGCTGCAGGAAATTTAAACGTGCTTTTAAATTTTTTACAATTTTTCTGTTGAATAGGCGTAAATACGAAGAAAATTATGCTTAATAATGATAATAATAACAAGTAATATAAAAAAATTTAAAGTCAATTCCTACTTGGGTCAACAAAGAAAAATTTTATTTTAATTACTCTATTAACATTATTGGCATTTTTTCGTTTTTAATTTATGAAGCTGATGGTGGCGTATAATTTCTCATTCTATCCATCTCTTGTAATGCTTCATTATTGCAAGGAACCTTTCCAGTGAGTTTCGAGCAATCCCGTTCTTCAATTAATATTCCATCTAATGATTTCACGCGACTCAAGGCGTAATCACTTAGTTGATAGTGCATGTTTTGAAGATTTCACACTACTCGAGGCATGAGGACTTAATCTAAATAGCATTTCGTTTATGATTGTTATATTACTGTTGCCACTTATTTTTGTTAAATATTACAATCCCATTTATCACAGTCATGTTCTATTATTTATAAGTTGTTATAAAATTAATTTTTACAGCAGGTGAGAATTCCTAATAAACGGTCATTATTTGTAAGTCTTACAATGTATTTAAAAACAGCAAAAAAAATTAAAAACATATATTTAAAAACAGAATTGACTTTAACACGTGAAAAAAACTGTATTAACATCAAATGTCGTCCATTGCAAATTTGGAAAAATGTACTTGAACTTGAGTGGATGAATAAAAAGTAATTTATTAGAGATTGAAAATTTGAACAAGATATAGGGAGAGTGTGAGCTAATAGTACGAATTTAGTAAAAAATACAAAAGAAAAAATAATGGGCGACTGAGTGTAACAGCAGACTAGTAGACTGCAATCTCAGCGAGAGCGTAAAAAACCTTAACAAACCCTTTTGTGCAACCGTTAACATCTGAAACCTGTCACACTTTTTTATTCATTCATTAAATTTATAGTCATATAGCAGCCGTCTTAATGCCATTAGTACCTTCGTACTTTATTTTTCCCTGTTTCCCTTATTCCACTTATTCAAGTGTTAAAGTAACCTCTCTCTCGTTTACTTCTAGAACTTCTGGAACATATCCCTCGCATAAGACGGGATCTTTCTGTACTAATACACTCTCTTGCAAAAAAATCGCAGCACCAAGAAGGACTTTTCCGATCGTGACGAAATTTGGTATGCAAAACCATCTTGATTGAAGATGCAAATGATCAGAGTTTCACGGCAAATGAACAGGAATGCGATCACAGAGCGCAGTTCGCTTTGATAAAACCAGTAATAAACCAGTAAGTATAAAAACAGTAACAGAGGCGGAATTTTTATCTTTTTTTGCTGCTGCCATTGTAATTCCGTAAATAAGTAACTAAAGATGCCATTACGACGATATCGAAGACCTTACAGACAACTAAACGACTTCGAACGTGGTCACATTGTAGGACTGCGTGAAGCTGGTGGTCATACCGAGCGATACTCCGCCACCTGCAGCGTACAAACACTGCTGTGCAAAGGTGTTGGCAGCAATGGTTGCTACAAGGAAATTACCGACAAAATGAAGTCTCTGGAAGTCGAAGGGCAAGATAGGACGATTGTTCACCAGGCCCCGAACAGCCCTAACGGTATCACTGTCGACTGTTCAACGCATTACAGCCACATCTATACCTCCCCTGGTACCGTCCACCAACTCAAGGCGCTTGTCTGAGGCAGAGCTACGCTCGCACAGGCCTTTAAGATGTTTGCCTTTGACCCCACAACATTGGCAGAGTCGTCTGGAGTGGTGTCGCAGCCGTTCATCATGGCTGTCATGAGACTAGAATCGTATAGTGTTCAGCGATGAATCCCGCTTCACTCTTGAAGCAGATGACCACCGTGGTCGTGTCTGGAGAGGACGGCGCCAGCGGTCCCAATCAGACTTTGTTTTACAAAAGCATACAGCCATAACCCCTGGTGTGATGCGCTATTTCTTATGACAGCAAGTCATCTTTAGTCATCCTCCGTACATCTTTAACAGCTCAACGATATATTGATATCATCCTGCGGCCGGTTGCATTACCCTTCATGGCACGTCATCCTGGAGCCATTTTCCAACAAGATAACTTCTGCGGCCGGTTGCATTACCCTTCATGGCACGTCATCCTGGAGCCATTTTCCAACAAGATAATGGCAGGCCACATAACACTCACATACCTCTGGTCTGTCTCCGTGCGGTTGATATTCTTCCTTGGCCAGCAAGGTCACCAGACCTTTCACCAATCGAGCATGTCTGGGACATGGTAGGCGGCCAGATTCGGGCACCACAAAATACCGCAGATCTGTGGCGACAACTGATGAATGCCTGGCAGAATGTGTCGCAGGATGACATTAGGAACCTCTACCACGCCTTGCCTCAACGAATTCAAGCATACTTTGCCCCAGGGGTGGTTAGACCAACTACTAATTTGAGCACTTGATTGTAAGCCGTGAACAGGTACTGTAACCTAGATTTTTTTTATCATTTTATAATCTGTGTATGAGCTATACGCGTATTCAATTTCATCAAAAACAACCACTTCTTTCATGGTGCTTCGATGTTTTTGCAAAAGAGTGTACCTCTAAATATAACGAAAGCTTCTCGAGGCAATCACCTTTCAAGGTGACCAGTAGTTTTGAGGACATAAATCGGAATCCCCGCGCAAAGGCACAACCTTCACATAAGACCAAAATCATATGGAACATGAATGGTCGTTTTAAAAATGCTTAAAGCTGAAATCATTATTGTTACTGCAGAATGTCGTTAATTAATTAGCTCCGTACTGTGGACTGGAGCCTTTAATCTCATTCTAAGCTCTTAAGATCATAGTAAGCATATTCATTAGTTATGAAAATTCCCCAATAAAAATACAAAACGTTCTGGGCTAAGCTGTTGTAATATTCAAATATTATAGTGTTCCTGCAGACTATTTTCCAATGAAGCATGGAGTTGTATCTGCGCCAATATTTAATTCCTAGTGACTTGACGGGATGTTACGAAGTTCACGTTCTTGTGTTTATACCAACACTAGTTTAATCGAACCGCAAACTGGTTATCAGAAAGTGCCGCCGAAAAAACATGATCCGATCAAGAACTCCTGCATACTAATAAAATCAGAAAAAAAATAGCCACCGAAAAAATAATGTAGTCAAAAAACAAGGAAAAGATGGAAGCTGAAAAGATATTAACTTCCGTCGTGCTTAAAGCAGTCTACCTTCGCAAGGTCATTGAAACTCCCGATTGGCGACCAATCGACTGTGGCACAAGGTTTCTCACCCCCCTCTTCTCTCTCCTGTACCCCTCTCCCCTTGAATACGTCTAATTGCAAGTAAATTTAGTTGTTCTATTTACATATGCGTTCTTGGAACTTTCGTTTAATTGGGCGGTTTTTTATAAGAACAATTCGAGATATGTGAAGTACGGTATTTTGTTCTTCGCTTTCTCGCTCTCGTTCGAAAGTCTTGTTTGAGAGCTTTAAAAATTGACAGAGATGGTGGTTAATATGTGGTGTTGTTCTTCTAATTAATGTTACGTGCAGTTGTATTAACAGAATTATTTTCGGGAAATTTAAAAACTGAATTTTACAGATGTTATATCGCATTAATGTGACAGTATTAATTTATTTTAAAATTCTTGAAAACAAAATATTTCACCTAGCAAAATACACTAAAGGTTATTTTAATATGGCAAAGCCACGAGGGCTATCGGCATATGAGGAGGGATGTCTTCGTGGAGAGCTTTCTGAAAAGAACTGGTTTTTACTTACGTTAAACAAGGGGGGAAACCATGAAAACCCACCCTGCAGCCACCCCCTTTCGCGAGGTCAAAATGTCAGTGTTCAGCGGTCTTCACCTCTCGGCCAACGCGAAAAATGAGACGTTTGTTGCCGGTGTAAAGGAATTTATGACAAAATGTAATAATTGTCACATTTCATACTTTGTCTAAAAACGTCCGGCATTGTATACAATGCCTAGGCATTCTATAGAAGGACAAATGCTCTTTAGGCAAAGTATGTAAAAAAGGTTATGATAAGGCTATTATTTGAAAGACGTTCATTCCTCAAAAAATACAAATGTTATTTTGAAAAATTAATGAAGTGCCATTAAAAACCTGTTATTTGAAATATGTAAAAGGAAATAGTGAGATTCTTCTGGAATATTTTATTCTTCTGGAATATTAATTATTTATTAATAATATTAATAATTATTTATTCTTCTGGAATAATTCTTCTGGAGAATATTTTCTATCTGGCTGAGACTGGGAATCAATAAGATCTACCTGACAACGGAAATTAAATTCAGAAGCAATCATAAGTTTCACATCAATGCCCCTTTTTAATACCCTTTTTTTTGTGGCAGGGCTCACAAGGGTGGTTGTACAGTTCAATATCATTATGTGTAACGCTTTTGTATTTGGTTGGAAATTTTTTCAACATTCTGTTACGTGCAATACTCAAATGAGTTTTCGTGAAATACAAAAAATAACTCAGCGTCCGTGACAAATACTGTAAAGTGGCTCCCAAAAGTGTTCGTACACTTATGATTTTCATTGAAATAGGGCTCTATCCATTAATTAAAAGTAAACTTTCTGAGTGAGATTTTAATAATAAGATCCATAATCTATTAAAATGACATGAAATATTTTTAAAATAGAGCGAAACTTTATTTTTCAGAAATTAATAATAAAAAAATGACAAACATTTTATCTCACAAAAGTCTTCGTACACTTCACAAAAATCTTGACATATTAGTAAATATTTTCATTTTTCTTTAAATTAATATTTAGTAGGATATCCTTTAGCATCCACAACAGCTTTTAAACGTCTGTAATAGATTTTACTAGTTTTTTTGTAATTTCTGTATCAATGTTCATCCATTCTTCCATCATGACTGTTTCGAGTTCGCTTTTCGTTTTGATGTCGTGTTTTCGTACTCTAACCTCCAGTTTTTTCCAAATGTGTTTGTTCTATGGGGTTTAAATCTGGCAACCGAGGTTGTGTTTTCGAAACCTGTGGACAATTATAGAGACACCACAGGCGAACGTTGACAGCCGTATGCTTAGGATCGTTATCGTGATTAAAAATAAAGTCGTTTCCAATACCCAAATTTTGGGCTGATAATTTTAAATTGTCTCTTAAATATATTTAAATAAAGAGAATGATTCATTATGCCATCCATAAATACCAAATTACCTAGTCCCGATGCTGCCATGCACCCCCACAGAAGAACACCTCCAGCGCCATGCTTAGCTGTTCCAACTAAGTTTTTAGGATGAAGTTCTTCATTTTTCTTCTCCATACAGTTATTCGACCATCCGAACCCAAAATGTTAAATTTGCTTTCGTCAGCAAATAGGACATTATTCCAGTACGTTTCGGGCGTATTTATCATTGATTTTGCGAATGAAAGCCTAAGCTTTCTGTTTTTCTCAGTAACAAAAAATTGTTTACGGGTAGAACGCCGATGTAATCCAGCTTCTCTGAGAACTTGTCGAACAGTTTCCGGTGAAATTGAAGTAGAAAACTTTGCATTCATTTCTGCAGAAACTTTTACAGCACTCAAACGTGGGATTTTCACAAATTTTCTAATCATAAATCTCTCATCACGTTTAGTTAACTTTCTCGGTCGACCTTTTCTTACCTCGTTTTCAATCCGATTTTCTTCTTTAAAGCGTTTCATCACATACTGCGCTGTAGAATGGGATAAATTAACTAATTTAGCGATATTTCGAATTGATTTACCACTACAATGGTGAAAAATTACCAATTTTCGAATGCTCTTTGTAATTTCTTTACGACTGCGACCCATTTTTCAATAATAAATAGAATATGGGGAAGTAAAAAATAAAAAATTTAAGCAAACGATTTTTTTAAATGCCACCCCAATGCAAAAAGTTAAAAAATGCGACAAACGATCATTCTAATTTTGATTTTAACCAAAAATATTTCAGTGTACGAAGATTTTTGGGAGATAAAATGTTTGTCATTTTTTTATTATTAATTTCTTAAAAATAAAGTTTCGCTCTTTTTTAAAAATATTTCATGTAATTTTGTTAGGAATAGATTATAGATTTTATTATTAAAATCTCATTCAGAAAGTTCACTTTTAATGAATGGATAGAGCCCTATTTCAATGAAAATCATAAGTGTACGAACACTTTTGGGAGCCACTGTATAGTACTGACGCTTTCTTTAACAGGGTAAATAAATGCATTTTTACTTTCTACAAACATCACATCCTAGCAGTTCAGCATCCAGCAGTCCTGTGGTCCCTTCTTAATAGTATGTTTGGCTTTTTTACGTCATTTTCGAACTTCTGGTAAGTAGTTTTGGTTCTTCGAAACGAATCGGAAACGTATTTTATACTTTGCCGGTTTGTCATTTGGCATTCTATAGGATGCCTAGGAAATGTGTTAAATATGAATCGTTTCATACATTGCCGGTGAAAATGGAAATGATTACTAATACGCTAAAAGGAGAAAAACCATTTATCATATAATTTAATGGAAATAATAGATTAAATAATGCTACGGATAGAATTCATTTACAGTTTTATACTGCGAGTAATAAATACTGTTATACTGTCATACTGCGAGTTATACTGTTAAATGTATAAGCTATCATCTTTTAAAGTTTGTCATGGGCGGCTCACGCTTTTATTAATCGCGATATAAAATTGTAGATAAATTCTGTCAATAGAATTATTTAATCTATTACTCCCAATAAGCTTTACGGTATATGTTTCTCCTTATTTTAATTATTACATCCGCTTTAAATGAAAGCTTATTAGATAAAAGCGTTTTTAGGCAAAAATTCTCCAAAAATTCAGAAATGAAGCTACGATTTTCAAACAAGATTGTTTCGGAAAGTCGGTTAAAAATCGCTCACAAAATTCCACTCGCAATGAAACACCATCAGTGAAATGTATTGGAAACAAAATCTTTTAATTTAATGATGCGTCAAAAACAAAATCTTTTAAGCTTCAGAACAATTAATGGGAAAAAATCAGTTTCAAATTTTATTTCGATCTTCTTTATTCTGATGGTAGTTTCGAAAAGTTAACCCCAATGCTTAATTGAAAAATGTAAACTGCGGAGAAAAAAAAAACTGAAAGGTTCCACATTTTAAATTACGTCCAAAGGGGCGTTTTTTTTAAATTTTGTGCGAGCCTCGTTCCTGGACCTAATCTTAACATATGGCAATAAAACGGATCATGTATGTAAACCGGAAGAGAAAACATCATTGGTCAATTTCTGCTTCGATCTCATTGGCCACTAAACTGGACATTCATTAAAAGGAAGTAATACTGTGTGTTTGGAGAACCAGCACTGGCATATTCCACTATAAATATTTAGAAACGGAAAAACCATAACAGCCGAGGCAAAGAATATGGACTGTTAAGAAGGAAAACTTCGCAGAAGCAGAAGTGGCTCCCTTCCAACGAAAAGGGAAACAACTGCGCATGCGTGAAATATCTGTCGCCAAAAAGCGCCAAAGCTCGAAGCTGAATGTCGAAGTTGGTTTCAACAGGTTCGACCGTTACGTTTAGCAAGAGTTTAAACAAAGAATAGGTTCTTTGGTGTCAAGTAGCGATATGGGCAATGGAAGTTCAACAGCCAGTGAAAGTGAAACTTCACCTAATATTTCATCATTTCCGAGTTTAAATTATCGCGACAAGTCGAAGAACGATTCATCTTAACCCGTGTTCCTCAATTTCCTATACACGTCGCGGAGGGGGAAAATGTCGGCTAGGTACCAAAGAACCGGCACATCACAGAGGGGAAATTCTCGCCAACAGATTCCGTCGCCAAATCCCTTGGCGAATGCTCCCTTTTCTTTGTAGCGGCGTTTCAGACAAAGTGGTTTACATTGCGTCTATGGAGCCTTTCCTTCTTTACATAGAGGTTCTTTGGCCGAGGTCTACTCGTCAAACCTGCAAAGAGTTTAAGTTGAATTGCGCCAGAAACAGCTAGCATTGGTCAACAGAAGAGGAGTTCTCGTCCTCCATGATAATGCCAGACCTCATACGACAAAAGCGACCAAAGAGGTGATCAAAACACTAAGCTGGGAAGTTCTGCCCTCAGCCCACCCGATTCCCCGGACATTGTCTCGTCTGACTATTACTTATTTTTGGCCATGGATAACCACCTGCGGGAACAGCAGTTCCGAAAACACATCCTATCACAAAAGCTGTATCATAATTTTTGGACTCTAGAAAAAAGGATTTTTTTTCTTCAGAAAGGGCATTTATAAACTTGCGTCGCGTTGGGAACTTGTAACTGAAGCCAGTGGTAATTATTTCGAAGAATGGAATGGGTGTTTAAGATTTTCGTGGAACGTTTTGATACGAGACGAAAATCGCACGAACTTTCTTGCGTGGTAAACCCGATAACAGTATGACTTTCATTGCAGAAAAAAATGTTAAACCATATAAAAAGGTGTGGATTTTTACGACTATCTGTCTAACAGAGTTGCTGTATGGTATTTAAACAAAGAGTTCTGAAAAGTTCCGACTGAAATAAGTGTTCTTTATACACCTAAATGTCCCCACCAACTATAATGAAAGTTGAAAAATAGGAAGTCTGAAATGTTAAGATTGTTGAACACATATAGGAGGGAGGGAAAGCCTGAAATGGCACGACATTTGTTGCCACTTTCAGAAAACTTAAAATGGTATATCACAGTTAATTCCATAGCTGCCGCCAATCTATATAATGAAATTACGATGTGATAAGATATCTTACTCATGAATATCATAACTATGTCATGTCATGTTTTAGAAGTTAGTGAATGGAAGATTTAATAAGCATATTAATTATTTATATTAGTTCTTACTATAGTCATGATATTCGTATTATTCCAAGACTATATTTTCCTTTACTTTAACATTTAAATTTTTACTATGTTATTTAAATGAGCAAAAATAATCTCAATTCCTGCGATAAATTTGCAGTTTTTAACTAGGTGGTACACCACATAATATTTGTTACTGAGGCCTTTCTTATAAAAGAAATCGGAAATTTAGAACACTGTGTTTCACGCATAGTTTTGGCAAAGTAAGTATTTTAAATTTATTTTAACTGTAATAAAATTCAAGCAAAATCCGAGGCAAATATTATTTGATATTCTCAGAAAAGTACGTGACTGACATTAAAAATTTGAACTAATAATTTGTTTTGCTCTTTTTTTTACCCGATAATGAAATTTTTTAACAATAAAAAAGCATCAGAAGAAACACCAAACTATCATTTTTACGAGTATCTCCAATTTCGCTGAATGTTGACTCAAATTTAAAAACAGAAGTAAGTTTAGTCAACTCTTCTCTTGTTCGTATACGGTGGCAACGGACTTTGACCTATCAGGAATAAGCTAATCGAAGCATTTTGATGCTTGTGTTACGTAATTCAGTGTTATTAGCATTTTTCTCCGTGGAATTTCCTTTCCGTGTGAAGTTTATACGATGTAGTGCACCATTTGAGAATTATTTTGTCTTTAACTTGTCTTTATTTGACTTTATTTTACTTAACTTTATTTTGTTTTAACGTCTTTCATAAGTTATTGTTTAGTCTTGAAATATGAACTGAGCATATGTTGTTTTCATGACAACGCTGGTGAACAAATCAATAGCATTTAAATGGTTCCAAAACTAATGTTATTTTTAAAGTTGAATACAAGCTGAATTAATAGTAAAATGTGTACTATCGTTTAAGCATGTGAAACATCTTGCATTTTATAAAAAAAATCTTCTGTGAATACATACCATATGACTTCCTTGTACGAGGCCATTAAATTCACACATTTTACGCTACACTTCGTTTACAGTTGCTTATTTCTACGAGTTATTCTAATTATATTAATCGATCCCCCAAGGCAAGTTGGAAATGATTTCAAAAAATTCAGATTTTGAAATTAAATATGCCCGGTCAATTTTCGCCGGACGGGAGTCAAATTTCTTATAATTTTGATTTTTCATAACGTATAAAACTTTCCCGAATATAAGAACCGAAAGACCGCATTAAAAATTAGATTTTGTTCTATGTCGAAAAACAGGTTTTCGTATTTGACACTAACAAAACATGAATATTTTCGCCATTTGAAACACTTCCGTATTTGGAAGTATGTCTACGATTAATAACTGCGAAAATAAGGGCCGGGGTGAAGACTTTACACCCGGGTAAGGAGTAGATTTTTGGTGCTGGAGATTGCAATAAAGAAAAGGAGATGTGAAATGAGATACACTCATGTCCATAAATTAAGGATAATGCAAAATCAGGCAAAGGAAGAGTTAGAAGCAAAACAAATTTGACTTATTTGTAAAGCTTATTTATTAAACAAAAGATAAAGAGCAAAAAAAGATGCTATATGTTTGATATTATTAAAAAAATTACCGATTTTCTCTCCCTGGAGCAAATTACAAAAAAAAACAGTATTACATGGTTGGTAGGATTGTTAATACATTGTATGTCTCCCAGACGATGCAATACAGTCTGTACAACGCCTAGGCATGCTGAGTATCAAATTATGGATCTGATCTTGGGGGATATTACACCACTCAAAAAGCAATGCTCTCCGAAGTTCCGGTACACATGTAGGAGAAGGTTGACGGGCTGCAACTCGTCGGCCAAGCATGTCCCACACGTGCTTTACTGGATTCAAGTCCGGTGAGAATGCTGGCCAGTCCATACGGGTGATATCCTCCGATTGAAGGCATTCGCTTACGATGTTTGCACGGTGAGGACGGGCGTTGTCATCCATAAACAAAAATTGTGCGCCCATGGCGCCCCGAAACAAACGTACATGTTGTTCCAGAATGACGTCCCGATAGATTTGGCTTGCCATGGTTCCAATTTGAACATGCAAGTCAGTTCTGGAACCCAGAATAATTCCACC